>CM057054.1:47820566-48420566 GCA_029948455.1 Solanum rostratum
CACAAAATTAAGCAATACAGAATACAAGTACCTTTAACTCTCCAACAAAACCTCCACAACTACAACATGCATAAAATTGGTCCAACCTAACAGTTCACCATATACATAACATATAGCTCAATAACCACACCAATATTTATAGATCAACAATGTAAGAATTGGTTCACCTATCACAGGTTCCACGAAAAGGCACCCACAAGCTCATAAATGATAAAGATGTGTAATGCAATGCAATGTTAAGTAGAATGATGCATGTCTGACCTAGTGATACACATCCGCTGTCTCTCAGTCTGGGACCCATGGGAGACTTTTAGTCCGTGCATCCATCGTGGCATGCGACACGACTCTTGAATCATATATAATATTCGTCGCGGCGTGTGACACGACCCTCAAATCATAGTATCTGTCGCGGCGTGCGACACGTCCCTCGAAATATAGTATCCTCTTTAATCCTTATTCTTTTTCCAGTTCCCATAACACTTGTCACACAGGTGAATCCAATAGGCATGCTCACACAATAATGAGGAAATGACTAATTTTATCACAATGCACAATTCACAATAACATGGTCTTGGTACAATGTCAACTCTCACTCAATATGTCAAAATCATTCACAACCCTCACACAAGGAAGCACGAGATTCTATATACTTAACAAAGAGGTTAAGAAATTCACTTGCCTTAGTCAAATCAGGATCAATCTAACACTTGAGCCTTTCCCTTTCGAGTAGAATCCGTAGCACCACGATCTAATCAAATAAGAATTCTCAATAAAATTTTTGAAACGAATAAATACCCATCTTACCACATATCTAGCCTGGACCAAAAATTCATCCGATTTTCGTAACCAACTCCCTGACTTACAAGCCTAGAGTTAAGCTATAGTTCCTCCACATATCACAAATAAAAAAATATTCACATAATATGATATACCTAATATCTAATTACTTATTTTACTATATCAAAAACCTACTTTATAAGTGATAATTCTATAAAAGAATCAAAATCTAACATGAAAATGTGTTACACTAAGGACATGATAGAGAACAAGTTTACAACAAACCAAATTAACAATACGTCCACTATGATTTCTGACAATTGACCATAGTTCCCATCATTAGGTCATTATGATTACGTCAAATTAGCCTTTATTATTTTTCTCTTATTATAAATATTTGTATCTCCTATTTAATGACCCATTAAATTACCTCCAACCCCAATCACATTGTAGGCAAATTGCTGATCAATTTTCTTGAAAGGCCCTGGATCCTTGACGTCAGTTTAAGGTCCACAACTTGCCCAGAAATCTGCCAGGCATCGCCTCACGGAAGGGCCTACATGGCCCGTGTGGAGTCACATGGTTCGTGTGGCCTTCCCATGGAGTGACGCATGGGAGTTTGAGGGCAAACAGGCATCCACACGGTCCATGTAAGGCTACACGGTCCGTGTGGCCTCCCATATGGTGAACTGCGTAGGGCCACCTTCACACGGACCAAGTCACGGCCTGTGTGACTTTAGACGGTCCGTATGGTCCTCTGTCTAGTCTCGGTGTGGAGAACCACCTGTATACGGTAAGGGTCACTGTCCGTGTGACACCAGGTGGTCCGTTTACTGGTCCGTGTTGTGATACTTAGTCCGAAAAATTTCTCCTCTGAAAAATTGAAGTCTAAGGCCACGGCACAGTAAACGGTCTGTGTGATACTATACGGACCGTATACCCGACCGTGTGCCCCAGATGGACCAATTTCAGGTCCATTTCTTTGATGACATTTTTGAAATATTGGTTAATTCCAACGAAAATTTGGTCTTTTCCCACCCCTCCTAAGCCCCCTATATAAACTAGACTTCACCAATTTCAGCCATTTTCTCTCATTTCACACCTCTCACTAAGAATTGCTCCTTCAAAGCCCTCCAACTTTCTCTCTAGTAGTTGTCAAGCTAAGGCTCTCAATTTGAAGTCCTTTCCTCTTAGTGTTGTCTTTAAGCAGGTATGTGGGTTTTGATTCTTGGTCTCTTTCAACCAAGAAGACCCAAGTTCTTCTAAAACTACTTTATGAAATGGTTTACTTAAAAATGTGAAATTTTACTACTTGTCCTTGGTAACTTTGAACCATGTATGTGCTATATTATATTCCAAATTTTGAGTTATGATAGGTTTGATTATGATGAACTACTTGGATTATTAAAATATGAACATGCAAGTCCTTTAAAGATATTATTATGCATGGGTGATGTCTACTAACATTTTTATGTTAATTTTATCATGGATTTCCTAATCTTTACATTGTATTGCTAATTTTGGATATACTCTATATTACCCATGCCATCCCTACATTATGCATTGCATCATACTCATGGCATTGATACATGGAAGTTTTAGAAATATGGGATTAAGCCCAATTTCATTTTAAAAAAGGAATGTGTTATGATTTTTGGTAAGACATGGGATATGACAAGGAGGTGATCACCGGTATGTCTATGATTTATGGCTCTTGGAGCATCTTGGGTGTTTACACCATCTTGTATCTTGGCTCTTTGAGCATCTTGGGTGCTTGCACCATCTTGTACTTGTAGATGAGCTATTCCTCGCATTGGTATCTTGAATATGATCTTGTAATTTGGCATTGAGCCTAAATGTGCCTTGAACGTTATGAAACTTGCACTTGACTCTCTTCAAAGCATATATATAAGTATTCTTGTAGGATGTGTAAGACTTAGCACCGATAGATTGGGGGCGTTAGAGATATCCCCAAGGTCCTTCTCCCTTTCCTTGAACTATGTGCCAGCATAGGGACAAATATTATTCGTCTACTTGTTTATGATATGACATGTCTTGATATGATTCTTGTAAACCCTTCCAAAATGGGGTTGCCCGTAAGGAAGGTGGCCATCCACCGAAATAGGATTGCCCGTAAGGTGTGATGTAGATTACCTTTGGCAAGTAATCTTCTCCCTACCGGTGGGAGGTCCCAATCGGTCCAATTCATGTAATAGCTTGCATGGATTGAGTTTGTCAGTTATGGTCCATTCCCCTTATATATATAGGAGCATTATCGCATTTGCACGCATCACGCATACCATTGCATCTTGTATATTAAATTCCTCTTTTTATATGATCCTTGTATATTATGCGCCTTTGTAATCTAACATCGATATGCAGGTCCAATAAGCCATATGCATTGCACATCCGCATAATTAGTATATTCCAACGTACTAACGCATGCTCTATGCCTGCATGATTTTACCATGTAGGAACCGAGCAATTTGAGTACCAGCCGCAGGATGAATAATCCTTTTTGAAGATATTTCTGTGGTGAGCCCCGTCTTCCGAGGGCGAGCTTTTGCTTCTAGTATTTCTGTGTGTGTGTGTATATATATATATATATATATATATATATATATATATATATATATATATATCCTGTTAAAGGTGAGCCCGGAACTTGTCCTGGCCCCCGTTCCTTAACTAGAGGCACATGTTGGGTGTTTTGTAAAAACCTTGCTATTTTGTTTAACTTATTAGATATGCTCTCTTTTTGATTTAAATTCTCGGTATTAAACTGTTTGTCTTTAAAAAGCTCTTGAACCAAACCTCGTAGTTCTGAAAATTTCGAGGCTTGTTTGGGGACTCTTGGGCCCCTATTCACCGTGTCACATCAAGGCCCCGACCCCGGGTCGTGACATTTCTCCTTACCGATATATAAAATAAGACTTCTATTCATATTAATCAACATAGATGTTAGGGTTCTTTGGCTTACCTAATTCCTTCAATAATTCTTTTTCTTTGTTTTTCTCCTCCTTCGCCGCACAACTTCTTTTCCCAAACCCCTTCTTCTCTTCTTTTTCTTATTTTTTTAACCTAATTAAGTATTGAAAGTTTTGTAATTTATTTTAAAATATATGCACCAAGTGGTATAAAATTTTCACTAAATTAACATTTAACCCACCACTTATATTAATTATTTAAACTCACTCAGAAATTAAATAGTCTTACTTATCGAATAGTCCAAACTGCCCACTAAAATTTATTAGAAGGATATGTGTAGGAAAATAGGATGACTAGTTCATGAAATGACCTAACGGGTCATTACATTATCCACTACTAAACATCATGGTCGTCCTCGAACATAAGGTAGAAGGAAATACCTGAAGCTTAAAAAAGATGAGGATATTTAGCACGCATGTCAGACTCCATCTCCCAAGTCGCCTCTCTAACTAGACGGTTCTTCCATTGCACCTTCATGGAAGCAATTTCTTTGTTTCTAAGCTTTCGAACCTGTCTATCCACAATAGCTATAGGCTTCTCCTCAAACGACAAGTCTGGACTCAATACCACCGAGTCAAATGAAAGTATATGAGACTCGTCCGGCACATACTTCCGAAGCATGGAGACATGAAACACATGATGTACTGATGATAAGCTAGGTGGCAAGGCCAGTCTATTGACCATCTTTCCAACTCACTCTAAAATCTCAAATGGGCCAATGAATCGAGAGCTAAGCTTTCCCTTCTTACCGAACCGCATAACACCCTTCATAGGTGACACTCTAAGCCAAACATAATCACCCTCCGTAAACTCTAGAGCTTGAACCACCCTATCTGCATAACTCTTCTGTCGACTCTGTGCAGTCAATAACCTATCCTGAATCATCCGAACCTGCTCCATAGCATCTCTAAGAAAGTCTGCATCTAATGACTCCATCTCAGCAGAATCAAACCAACCAATCGGAGATCTACACTATCTACCATACAAAGCCTCAAACGGAGCCATCTGAATACTGGAGTCATAACTATTATTATATGCAAACTCTGCTAAAGGCAAATGCTGGTCCAAACGGGAACCAAAATCGATCACACACGCTCGAAGCATATTCTCTAGTACCTGAATTGTCCTCTCAAATTGTCCGTCTGTCTGAGAATGAAAGGCTGAACTCATATCTAACTAAGTACCTAGACCATGCTGTAAGGCCCTCCAAAAATGTGAAGTGAAGAGTGAACCCTGATCCAAAATTATAGATACAGGCACATCATACAATCAAACTATCTAACTGATATAAAGCTCAGCCAACTTCTCCGCGATATACTTAACCTTGACAGGAATGAAATGGCCAGACTTAGTCAATCGATCCACAACTACCCAGATAGAGTCATAACCACCCACAGTAGTGGGCAAACCTACCACAAAATCCATAGTGATACGCTCCCACTTCCACGTAGGAATGGGCATCCTCTGTAACTCACCTCCAGGCCATTGATGCTCATACTTAACCTGCTGACACGTTAAACACTTGGACACAAAATCTGGGATATCCTTTTTCATGCCACACCACCAATAATGCTGACTCACGTCATGGTACATCTTCGCTGCTCCTAGATGAATGGAATAACGAGCACAATGAGCCTCCTTAAGAATCAATCTAATCAAGTCACCCGTCTTAGGCACACAAACCCGACCTTCAATCCTAAAAACACCATCAGGATTAAGCATCGCTTCCTTAGTCTCTCCTCCAGCCACTTTGTCTCTGATGAGACACAACTTCTCATCTTCAAACTGGCGCTCTTGAATCTGGTCTATCAAGGAAGAACGAGCCTCAATGAAAGCAAGTACACCACCCTCATCAAAAAGTTGTAACCTAACTAGGCCATTAGCTAGACACTGAACATCCCTGGACAAAGGTCGCTGCTCAACTCGAATGGCGACTAGACTCCCCATGCTAGAAGTCTTTCTACTCAAGGCATTGGACACCGCATTAGCCTTCCCCGGATGATATAAGATGGTCAAATCATAGTCTTTTAGTAACTCAATCCACCTACGCTGCCTCAAGTTCAAGTCTTTTTGACTGAAAATATACTAAAGGCTCCTATGATTAGTGAAGACCTCATAATGTACCCCATATAAGTAATGACACCACAACTTAAGCACAAAAATCATAGCCGCTAGCTCTAAGTCATGGGTAGGATAGTTCGTCTCATGAACCTTCAACTGTCTAGAAGCATAGGCAATCACTTTCCCCTTTTGAATCAACACACCACCTAAACCAACTCTTAAAGCATCACAATACACTTTGAATTCTACACCTGCCTCAGGTAGTGTCAAAATAGGAGCTGAAGTCAACAAAGTCTTAAGCTTTTGGAAGCTCACCTCATACTCATCGGACTAATGAAAGGCTATATTCTTCTAAGTTAATCTATTCAATGGGGCTGCAATGGAAGAAAAACCCTGAATAAACCATCGATAACACCCAACTAACCCCACAAAACTGCGAATCTCTGTAGCTGAAGTAGGCCGTCTCCAACCCTTTACTACCTCAACCTTAGTCGGATCCATTCTACTTCCCTCCTTGGACACCATGTGCCCCTAAGAAAACCAAATTGAGCCAAAACTCACACTTGGAGAATTTTGTATATAATTGTTCCTCTCTCAACCTCTGCAGCACTATCCTCGAGTGACGAACATGATCAACCTCAGTGTTGGAATACACCAATATGTCATCAATGAATACTATCACAAAAGAATCTATGTATGGATGAAACACCCTATTCATCAACTCCATGAATGTTGCAGGGGCGTTAATCAACCCGAAGGACATCACCAAAAATTCATTGTGGCCATAACAGGTTTAAAAAGCTGTCTTAGGAATATCTGATGCTCTAATCCTCAACTGATGATAACTAGACCTTAAGTCAATCTTAGAGAACAAAGCCGCTCCTTGAAGCTGATCAAATAAGTCATCAATATGGGGAAGAGGATATTTGTTCTTAATAGTCACTTTGTTCAGCTGCCTGTAATCAATACACATCCTTATAGTCCCATCTTTCTTTTTCACAAACAAGACTGGGGCACCCCAAGGTGACACACTAGGACGAATAAATCCTTTGTTTAGCAAATCTTGAAGTCCTTTAATTCTTTCAACTCAGCAGGAGCCATTCGATATGGAGGGATGAAGATGGGCTTCGTGCCCGGCTCTAGATCAATAGAAAAGTCAATATCCCTATCGGGAGGAACACCTGGAAGGTCAGTAGGGAATACATCGACAAACTCCTGAACCACAGGAATGGACTCCATAGAAGGTGGTTTAACATTAGTATCTCGAATAAAAGCAAAGTAAGAAAAACACCCCCTATCAATCAATTTCTGAGCATGGATGTAGGAGATAACTTTGCTAGGATAAGAGCCATCGTCACCCTTTCACTCAATCTTTGGTACACTGGGCATGGCTAGGGTCATAGTCTTAGCATAACAATCAAGAATGACATGATATGGTAAAGCCAATACATCCCTAAAATAACGTCAAAATATACCATCTCCAGAACAATCATATCTACTCAAGTATTATAACCAGCCAGAGAGACAAGACAAGATCGATACACTCGATCCACCGCTAAGGGCTTATCTACTAGTGTATAAACATGGATGGCACGGGCATACAATCACATAGCAAGTCAAATCTAGATGAAATGTAGTTGGACACATAAAAATAGGTAGATCCATGATCAAACAATACAGACGCAGATCGATGACAAACCGGGATAATACCTGTGATGACTACATTAGAAGCCTCTGCCTCGGGCCTCCTTGGAAATGCATAACACTGTGATCCCCTACCACCACCTTTTTGAGCAACGCCTCTACCCCCACCCTGTAGAACTATAACACCACTCGCCCCTCTACCTAAAGTGTGACCACCTCTATCTATCTAAACTCTGCCTCGCCCCCTGTATGGTGGTGATGCAGGTGGTCTAGTCTGAACTGAAGGACTAGGATGGGGCTTTCCTTGTCCCCTTAATGAGGGACACTGTCATATCAAGTGATCGGGATCTCCACAACCATAACAAAGTCTCTAATTTCGGGACTGATGTGCGATCCTGAAGAAGTACTATAAATATCTCGCCCTGTAGGTCATTGCTACGAACCATACAAGTCATGACCTGTACTATGAGATCCACGATGTGTATGACCACCCCAGAAGTAGGTAATGATGCATTAACTAGTCCTCGATGCTGGGATGAGTCACTCCCTCTATAGGGCCCTCTACCTCCAGATGAGGTACCAGAAAACTGACCGGATGCACAGGTCCTCTTGGGTTCTCCAAACTCTTCCCTCTCCATCAACTCTGCCTCCTTAGCCACACTCACAACAGACTGGAAAGAGGTTCCATCCCTAGATACTCTAAGCACTGCCTGTTGGATAGAATAGATTAGTCCTCTCACAAACCTACGAACTTTCTCTGTCTCATCTGGAATAATGGCTGCAACATGTCTAGATAACTGACAAAAATGGGTCTCATACTCGGTGACTGATAAGTCGTCTTGCCTCAGACTCTTTAGCCTCAAGAGGCTCTCCTCCCTCACGCTCCAAGGGACAAACTGATCATAGAAGGCACTAGAGAACATCTCCCAAGACACTGTGGGAGATCCCACTGGCAAAGATCCTGAGTATGTCCTCCACCATTCTCTGGCTATCCCACGAAGCTGAAGAGTAACATATCGAACCCCGTATGGCTCAGCTAAGCCGAACAGTATCCATTAGCTCTCTACAAGTAGTCAGAAACTCATGGGCATCCTCTATCCTCCCACCCTGAAATTGAGGTGGGTTCATCTTCCAAAACATCTCATAGCAGCGCTGCTCATTCTCAGTCAATGTAGCCAATGGTGCACCCCGAACCTCAATAGTTGGTATAGGATCAATCTCAACTCTAGGACCTAATGGTGGTTGCTCTACTAGACCGCGAACTATGGGAGCCTGATGCTAATCTGGAGTCTGAGCTGCTCCTCCGGTCTGAAAACCGCCTAGCATGCCTATCGGGTTACCACTCGGAGCGAAACTCTCAAGTACATTCAACTCCCTCAGTAAAGTATCCTGCAACAAAGATGAGGTTATGTGCTCTGAAAGAACCTGGTCCTTACCAACCTCTACCTGTGGCTCCGGAGAAACTCCTCTAGCCTGCCTTCTGACTCGTGCCACTCCTTGGGCACCTCCTCTAGTTCGGCCCTTTCCCCTACCTCTAACTAGGCCCTCAACAACTGTCTCGGGAGCTGCCCCACCTCTACAACCGACAATAGTAGCCCTAGTCCTTACAGTTTGTCAAATGAACACGGGCACAACTCATTACTAATGAACAACCCAAGCACGATAAGAGAGAGTAAATAAAAAGAAGTTTCCTAACAGTCTTTATAGTCTCTCAAAGATAAGTACAAATGTCTCTGTACTAATCCTTGAGACACTACTTAGACTCGACTTCTATGCACGTGAGACCTATGAACCTTGGGCTCTAATACCATCTGTGATGACACAAAAATGGACGTGATGGCACTCGTCTTATTCCACCAAGACAAGTCAGCCTAAAACCTAATTATAATGATAAAGTGCGGAAAGATAATAAAAATAAAAGTTTAACTGCAGATAATAAGCTAACTTAATTAAAAATCCCCCAAAACCTAGTTGTCACATGCACAAGCCTCTAACGTATTACAATAGATTTGAAAGAAAAGTGTAAGTCTCAAATGATGTTGTCTCTAAAGCAGAACAATATCATAAATAGGAGTGAGAAGTCAGCTGGGATAGCAAACAACTACCTCATACAATATCCACAGGAATGCCTGGGACAAGGAAGAATAGAGAGTATCACGAAGATCCGAGCTCGTAACCTACAAATGTAGTAGAAAGGGGTGAGTACCAAACACACGGTACCCAACAAGTGAACTACTAAACACAAAATTAAGCAATAGAGAATACAAGTACTCCTAAATCTCCAATGGAACCTCCACAACTACAACATGCATAAAATTGATCCAACATAATAGTTCACTATGTACATAAAAGATAGCTCAATAACCACACCAATATTTATAGATCAACAACATAAGAATCGGTACACCTATCACAAGTTTCACAAAAAGGCACCCACAAGCTCATAAATAATAAAGATGTGTAATGCAATGCAATGCAATGCAATATCAAGTAGAATGATGCATGTCTGACCTAGTGATACATACCCGTTGTCTCTTAGTCTGGGACCCATGGAGGACTTTTAGTCCGTGCATCCGTCGCGGCGTGTGACACGACCCTCGAATAAGAGTATTTGTCGCGGCGTGCGACACGTCCCTCGAAATATAGTATCCTCTTTAATCCTTGTTCTTTTTCTAGTTCCTATAACACTTGTCACACAGGTGAATGCAAATAGGCATGCTTACACAATAATGAGGAAATGACTAATTTTAACACAATTCGCAACAACATGGTCTTGATACAATGTCAACACTCACTCAATATGTCAAAATCATTCACAACTCTCATACAAGGAAGCACGAGATTCTATATACTTAACAAAGGTTAAGAAATTCACTTGCCTTAGTCAAATCAGGATCAAACAAACACTTGAGCCTTTCTTTTTCGAGTAGAATCTGTAGCACCACGATCTAATCAAATAAAAATTCTCAATAAAATTTTTGAAACGAACAAATACTCATCTTACTACATGTCTAGCATGGACCAGAAATTCATCCAATTTTTGTAACCAACTCCCTAAATTCCAAGCCTAGAGTTAAGCTATAGTTCCTCCACATATCACAAATCTAAAAATATACACGTAATACGATATACCTAATATCTAATTACTTATTTTAATATATCAAAAACCTACTTTATAAGTGATAATTCAATAATAGAATCAAAATCTAATATGAAAACGTGCTACACTAAGGACACGGTAGAAAACAAGTTTACAACAAACCAAATTAACAATACTTCCACAATGATTTCTGACAATTGACCTTAGTTCCCATCATTAGGTCGTTATGATTATGTGAAATCAGGCTTTCTTATTTTTCCGTTATTATAAATATTTGTATCCCCATTTAATGATCAATTAAATTAACTCCAACCCCAATCACATTGCAGGCAAATTGCTTATCAATTTTCTCCTTGCCAATATGTAAAATAAGACTTCTACTCATATTAATCAACATAGATGTTAGGGTTCTTTGGCTTACCTGATTCCTTTAATAATTCTTTTTCTTTTTTTTTCTTCTCCTTCGCCACACGACTTCTTTCCCCAAACTCCTTCTTCTCTTCTTTTTCTTATTATTTTTTTAACCTAATTAAGTATTGAAAGTTTTGTAATTTATTTTAAAATATATGCACCAAGTGGTATAAAATTTTTACTAAATTAACATTTAACCCACCACTTATATTAATTATTCAAACTCACTCAGAAATTAAATAGTCTTAGTTATCGAATAGTCCAAACTACCCACTAAAATTTACGAGATGGATATGTGTAGAAAAATAGGATGACTAATTCTCGAAATGACCTAACGGGTCATTACAAATGGCAATGTAAAGTGGGTTATAAGTCGGTCAAAATTGGGTGTCAACAGCTATTTCTTTTTATGTATATAACATAATGTTGACCTCTTTTGACTTCTTTAGTATGTTTACATTTTATACTAAATGCTCCCAACTGCATTTTTTATCTCTGCAATTTGCTGACAAAGACAAGTGAAACAAAAATAAAAAGAAAAGAACTTAAATTCAGATTAGTAGAACAACTTAGGCAATGTGCTTATACATATTAAAATGGTGTTCTCAACGTCTTGAAACACAATTACATAATAATTATAAATAAGTATCTTTTGAATCAATTATCGCCATTTTGTTTAAGATATAGTAAAATCATTAATGGATTGTGTTATGTTGTTTTGTGACTTGACATCCGAATTCAATCATGTTTGAAATATAAATTTAGTATTTTTAGAACAATAGATGGCATTGATGACCTATCAGATGCATGGTCCTAGACACAAAGAAAGCTGTTATTTATGCATTTCAACACTATTGCAGGCGATCATGAGTCGGAAATGATTTATCGATGAAGCTTAGTCCTTTGCTTTCGGTCCATAGCGCTTCCATGACTAAAAAGAATGTGTCAAAATGACTGGTAATATGGAAACATGTTGATAACATTGAATATTGAAGTCATTGCACTTATTTAACTGAGAAGGTTGAGATGCCTTTTAATATACAAGTCAGTATTGATACTCTATTAGATAACTTTTTTACTATCTGAATGCAATAATAGAGGAAATGTTTATTATGTATTCTCTTGAGTGTTTAGCTTTTGATTCACTTGAAAGGTTCTGGCCAAGCCGAAATCTGAAATTTTTGGATTCATTATTGGCCTTCTGATATTGGTGAATGACCCTAAAACAATAATCACAGTGAAAGTAAAGAAGCCCTCGAACAATTCCTTCCATCCAGTTGAAACATTTTAGGTCAAGGAGGTTGATCGCTCCTTTTTGAATCTAATAATGTCTTGATAAATATGTATTAACTAAACATAGCACTATTTCCATTTCCACGATATACGTGAAGATAAAAAGATCATCCAAGAACCAAGACAGTAATATAACAGTAAAAGCATTAATCAAGCAATAACGCACACGAAAACTATGGATGAAACATTGTCTACTTAAAACTCAATTTCCCACGACTTTCTTATCTGAGGTTCGCCCAAGTTTTTTCGTGAGGCAAAAAGTGCTAAAAAGAAAATTAAAAAGTGTTTTTTTAAAGAAGAAAAAACAGGTATCAACTAGTTTCTTCCTGAAAAGTGATGTACTCTTACTAACATGCTCTAAGCTCTCATGAATAAGTCACAATCTTATTTATTAAACTCTAACCTATGATAATATCTATATCATCTGATGGTATCAACTAGTTTCTTCCTCTTTGATACTATCAGAGTATTTATATATACTTTGATACTCTAATGGTACTAAGCAGTTTCACTAAAGTACTGTCTCTTTCTTCTTGATATTATCAGAATGTATATATATTCTTATGAAATTAAACAAACTAGAATAAATAAAAACAAAGGGTATGAAAGCAAGGAGGTAGCCGCTTTTGAATGATTTTCATTTTGGTTACAAGTGTTATTTTTCCTAAAATAATGAAAAGTCTAACATTCCTGCTCCAACTTGACCTAATAACTACATAACACAAATATTTAAAATTAAATTTATTTATTGTGCATAAAATAAATCTCTTCTATATGTCCATCATATACAAATAATGATATGACAACAACGAATGTAAATGATGTCGATAGACATAATTTTTATGCTATATATTCCCTTTCATATACTATAACATTAGCAACTTGTCATGCCTCGAGCCTACACTCAGGACATGGTTGGCACTCAAAAATCATTGTTAGTTTCTAGCACACTCTTGACCTGGCTAATTCACTTAATTGAATAATTTAACATGCATGCAGAAGCTTTATAAGGTGAACATTTAAAACATTTAAGTAAACTTCATGCAAATGTCTATATAAGTCTAAAATGTAAATGCTCGTAATGACAATAATAATAATAAAACTATTTGAAACATATGAATACAATGACTGAACTGACTCACTAACTTTGACTATCTATGGAGTCTTTACTAACTGAAGATAGGTGACACAACAAGACCCACGACTACTTAACTATAAAATATATATGCAAAATTAATTCATTAAAGCCTTTTGAAAGCGAAGAGGTCTCACCAACTACTAATAGGAAGATGTCCTACTGAACTTTCGTTATCCTAAGTACCAAAAATTTGCATCATAAAATGATGCAGCGACAAATGGCATCAGTACATGAAATGTACGCTATGTAAAATGGCAAAAAAAAAAAAAAAAACTCATACTAGGATACTCAACTCAAAATAGCCTAGTCATGAAATCATGCACTGTAAAAAAATATGCTTTAATGTGTTAGTGAATGCAACTCAATGTATGAAAATTATAATACTTAAATGTTCTGCTCTAAAGTATATCTCAACTCAAAGGCATAACTCAAAAACAACTCAGTAATCGGAGCAATGCAATGTAAGTAAAATATCCGATTTAATGCATAATAAATTTAACTCAATATATGAAAATAATATACTTTAGTTTGAGAAGTTTCTGTAACAACGACTTGCCCACGTTGCCAAAGCCATCCAATACTTTGTGAAAATAAGGGACGAACTTAAATCATGGATCCAACTAACTTAGCCTTGTCAGAAGCATATGAGAAGTCGTACAATAATCTTACTATAAACTAGCTACTTAGTTTATGAGGTTGATGTTATCTGAACTCGTACCCACATCGTACTCAATACTACTCCCAAAACATGTACTATGCTCAATAATATAATTTACAAACTAATGGTTATGTATCAAAGATAATTAAAGGTTTGTGAATTAAATCAATTAAATGTATATGGTTCTAACTTGTTCTTAATTTAGTATCAATTACGCATCATCTACATATCAATAAAAATGATACATATAAAATTATGATGCACAAACTTAGGATTATGTAACAAACATAATTCTAGGTTTGTTAAATTTGCACCAGATATGTGTCAACTGCAAAATCATAAACATAATTATAGAAATTTATATATCAAAAACTTAGGTTTATGTATAAAAAATAACCCTATATTGTGAATAATACTAGTTGAATGTATCTGATACTAACTACTATTTAAATTTGCAGCAGTTATATGTCAAGTATACAACCATAAACATGATACTACGAATTAATGTATAGCAAATTTAGGATTATGTATAAGAAAATAATCCTTGATTTGTGAACAATACCAGTTGCATCTTACAAAAAGAACTATTTAATTTGCATCGATTATGTATCAAGTACATAATCAATAATATGATACGTAGAAATCTATGATTCATAAACGTAGGATCACGTATCAAAAATAATATTGAAACACTACACATTGTACATTATAAGTAATTATATCCTAATGTGTTGAAAAGTACAAATTATACATATTTTTCACTTTCTTCTCTTGTAATTCTTCTTGATTAATGGATCATTCCTTTGTTTCAATCTATTTTCATAAATATCGCATTATCCAAATTAAATTCACGAGTAACATCATTTTCAATTAGAGTAACATATTTAGTTTGAGGAGCATCTTGATTTTGAAGGTCATCAGTTTGAGGAAGATTTTGATTTTTTAAGGAACTAATTGAGTAAGACTATACTAAAAGATGGATGAGAATTCATATGCATTAGAACTTTAAGATGAAGAACAGTGATTTGAAGCAAAATTTTTCCAATATATTAATGTATGAAAGCTAAAAATAGAGGATGAAGAATTTCTCCTACTTTTGTTCGAATTCGAACTTAATGAGGAAAACAAGAAGAAGGCAGTTGTAAAATAAAATTATTTGTATTGGGACCTATAATTCAAACATAATTTAAGGAGAATTGAAAAGAAAGTGAAATGTGCAAAGACTTGTATAAGAAAATTGGAGAGAGAAACAAGAAAAAATAGAATTTTTGAGATTTTTTCAAATGGTAGAAATTTTTAGGAAATACGGTAAAATAAGTTGTGTATTTAAGTAATTTTTCAAATCTTTATTAGTTAATCTACCCAGACCCCAAAAATGGACGTGATGACACTTGCTCAAACCCACCAGAACAAGTCAGCCTAAACCCAAAAAAATATCGAAATAACATGCGGAAGTACTAAATAAAATAGATAACAAAAATGAAAAATCTCCACAAACTTAAATACCACCCAAGGATTGGTTGTCACGTGTACAAGCCACTAGTCATACAGAAATCCAAAGAATTACTAAGTCTGAAACTGTCTTTCTTCTCAAATAGAACAAAACAGAAAGGAAACAGGACAAGAGAGTCAGCGGGATGACAACAGCTACCTCTCTAAATCTCCTGAGGAGCCTCGGATGATCAAGAAAAAAGGTTACTACTCACGGTCCGGGCTCAAAACCTACACAAGTGTAGAAGCAAGGGTGAGTACCAAAAATAATGCGGTACCCAACAAGTCAACTAGCAAAACAGAGTAAGTCCGATAGAATACATAAACTCCTTTCACACCCAACCACATATCGCCGAACTACATACCTGCAGTCAGAAAAGTCCCAGTCCAACAACATATAATACATTCTAGAGATAGTTTCCATTATGTCACAAATATCAAATCACAAGTCACAACTCAAAAGAAGCAACACAATCAAACATAGGGATAACATCATGCCACACAGGAATATGCAAGGATGAGATGCAATGCGTATACAATAATTGCCGGCAATGACCTCAGTGTTATAACATCACTGAAAAATACCTCAATATCACAACATTGCCGGCAAAGACCTCGGCATCACAATATCGCCGGCAAAGACCTCGGCATCACAATATCATCGCCGGCAAAGACCTCGGCATCACAATATCGTCGGCAAAGACCTCGGCATCACATCTCGACCGTAAAGACCTCGGTCCCAACTTTTACCATCTCACTCATATCAATATTCAGAATAATGCAAATGTGTGTATGTCACAGAATGAATGCATATGAGATGAAATCTACAACAAATCCACTCATAATCACCAACCACAACCATATATCTTAACAATAAAAATTTTCATCACTTAACCACAAGTTTAATTCATGTGTCACAACAACACACCAACTCACATTTATATTTAAGCACCTCATTAAAATATTTCACGAAGCACACATAGAAGAAGGAGAATTTGAGAATTCTACGAGAATTACAAAGTTTTGAAAATTCACTTGCCTTAGTCAAATCACGATCACTCTAACACTTGAGCCTTCCCTTTTCGATTAGAATCCGTAATATCACGATCTAAACAAACAATAATTCACAATAAGATTTTCAAACTAAAAATACTCATATTACTATCCGTCTAGCATAGATCCCAAAAAGCTAACCAATTCCATAGTTAATTTTTTTCAAAATTTCAAGTCTAAGATTAAGTCTTAATATCCTCAATATTTAAAATCTAACGATGTTCATATAATACAACTCCTAATATAGTACGAAAATATATACATATATGCACATTCAAACCCCCCCCCCCCTCCAAAATAATAAGTTTTTGCTGGAAACTGGACCAAAAGCACTGGCAGAAGTGTGAAAACATGGAATGTGCTATCTGCACTTTTAAAAATAGTTCTCCACTGTGTATAAAATGCATATTAGGACTTTATTTGTCACTTTCTGGAAACAAAATTGTCATTAACCACCATCCACATACCTTCACTGGAAATTACAACATTACGTACACATGCATATTACTAACAATAATAATCATTAACAAAGTTTGTTATCAAACACAATTAAACTATTAATTAAGCAACACAATTAAAAAAAAAGGCACAATACATAAATTAACCCTTTAACTTGGCTTCAAATCATAAGCTGGAACTCCAACTTTCAAAATGCACAAACAGACACTCCAACTAGCCCATTTTTAATTATTTAAGCACTGATGTCCAGCAGCCGAAGTGTGTGACATACAACTACTATGACGTGTATTTTATGTCCAATCCCGCGATGCCACATCATTAACATCATTCCACCTATTTATAGTTAAAATTTAAAAAAGATGCCACGTCATTAACACCATTCCACCTATTTATAGTTTAAAAAAAATAAAAGAAACATTTGTGATTCCCCCCCCCCCCCCCCCCCCTAAAAAAAAGAAAATGTCACATCATTAACACTTTTCCACCTATTCTCACACTATATTTTTGTCCAAAAAAAAAAAGAATATGTTAGAAAATATGCCCATACTAAGCAGTTTGAATGTTTGCAGATGATAACTTACTCCACTCAGCCAGCTTATAAATTTCAAGGTCTCTCGAAGTGCATAAATTAAGAAATAGGGAAAAAAGAAAAACGTGTTACAAAGCATAAACAAATCGCACTTAAAATTTACTGTCTAGCTCATTGTATTAGAGGCTAGCAAACTAGAACGTGCAATATATATCAATGAGAGAAAGGCTGACCCTAATTAATAATGTACTGGAAAGCATATCTGTAACGCCCAGTAAAATTATCAAAATACCCCTAGAGGGAGAGTATGCAGGTAATGCATCTTCCGATGCTCGTATGGCAAACTTGAGGGCGGATTTGGGATCAACATGCAAAATTGAGTGGGAAAATAGTCTCGACCGATTTCTAGAGTGACCCGATCAAAAAATAATTTTTTGATCTGAAGCGCAAAACAATGTTAGTACGCGACAGGGTGCGTCGCGCACCCTTCACGGACCAGCACTTATATTCTTTTAAAACTTTTCGATGGAATGGAGAAAACTCGTTCAAAAACTTTTTCCAAAAATACATTGTTTGCGACCAGTCCGCGTCGCGGATTATTTCTTTTCCGAGTTGAGATTTTCTAAATTATTATGAAGGGCATTTCTGTCAATTTTCTACCCCTCCTAAACTCTCTACAAGATCTAATAAGGTCATTTTGACGTAAAAAGGGTCTAAAACTCCCTTTCTAAGTCCTATTCCATAATCTTATAAGGCTAGGGCTTGAGGAGAGAAGAGAAGAGCTTGAGTTGAGAGATTCCAGAAGAGATCCTTGATGTGCTTGGTTGATAGATGCATCCCAGGTATGTAAGGCTAAACTAAAAACGTGGGAGTGTTCTCTCATGTGCCCCATAGAGGTCATCGATGAGTTGATGGTTTAAGATTCTACATGCATGATTTTCTTCATGATGATTCTTGAAAAATTGCTTTTAAAATTTAATGTTTACCTATATTGATGATCATCATACTATTTGTTTTTCTCAATTGAGTATTTATATTGAAGAACTTGCATAACCCTAAATGTGTAAATTTAAAAGCATGCATAATGAACTTTAGAATTGAGTCTAGAGCCTTAAGAGATTATTGAGTGTGAGAGAGAATGATGATGAGTTGATAGCATTTGATTGTCTTATGAGTCTCTATAAACGAACTCTACTGATGTGTCTATTCAATTGCTTACTAATGATTATTTTAAATCTTGAGTCATTGATGAGATTGATCGATGAAAGGGTTAAAGTCCCTATGAGATGATTGATGAAAGGGTTAAAGCCCCTATGAGATACCGGTCGTTGACGAGGAGTGAGTCCCTATGAGATTGGTTGAGATAGAGGTTTTATGAGCATTGAGTCATGGGAGGAATATCGAGCAGCGAAAGAGTGAGAGTTAGTCTGACTGAACTCGTCAAACTACGTCGCCAAACGTAAGAGATGCATAGAACCATCACATATATTATGGTTCCCTCGAGAGCAACGATCCCTGAAAGCAATAAAGGACCTATGGAGTTTGACTCCATATTGGGTGAGCTGATATGGTTTTTGAGCGTTCCCTACCTAGAAAGTTTTGAATTACTGTGGCAACATCAGCATGATTGATGTACATTTACTGGCTCATAAGTGATTGTTGTCGGATAAGAGAACTCCCATAAATTTCCTACCTTGAGTATTCTGAGCCTGAGATAAGTTTTGAGATGAGATGAGAGGACGTGAGCTCCTCTGAGATGAGTTTTGAGATGAGATGAGAGGAGGTGAGCTCCTCTGAGATGTGTTTTGAGATGAGATGAGAGGAGGTGAGCTCCTTTGAGATGAGTTTGAGACTATTGATGAGTCTGAGTTACTGATGTGTCACTTGTCTAGTCTTTATTCTTTCATAGATGGAAAATTGATGATTTGATGTGATTATGTTTATTTTGAGTTGATGTTGTTTCCATACTACCAGTTTCTGTTTCATTCATCTATTCTATATATCAGTACATTCCAAGTACTGATGTCCACTCTGGAGTGCATTGTTTTATGACGCAGAGGCAAATACTAGAGATCATCAACAGGCACCCCATTGAAGATCTAAAATTTGCATCTAATTTGGTGAGCTTCCCCTACTTCGAAGGATCCACTATGATTTATTCATCTTGCTTTAGAGTTAGAGATTGGACTATTTCCTTATTTTGATTTTAGGTAGCCATGGGTCTGTCATTGGCACCACATGAGTAGTAATAGAGGCTTCATGGATGATGATTGAGCGGTTATGTTGAGACTTGTGAGCTAGTTCTTTCTACTAGCCTTTATTTTTGTATATTTATTTTGAGACTTTAGATGAAATATGTCCATTTACTTACTTATACTTTCCGCTGCTCAGTAGAGTTTATTTGATTGAATGATGTGATGAGACTAAGTGGTTCACTTGGGGACTAGTAATAGTCTCTGAGTGTCGGCCACGCCAAGGGTACCCTCTTGGGGCGTGACAAACTTAGTATCAGAGCATAGAGTTCAAGTGTCTTATGGAGTCTATGAAGCTGTGTCTAGTAGAGTCTTGTTTATGAGTGTGTTGTCGACCACATTTCATAAGCAGGAGGCTATAGGACATTAGGAATGGTTACACTTCTTTCTTATTCCAATTCATGCGATAGAGTTAAACTCTATGAAAGCTCTCTTCTAATTCGTGCTCTACACATGCAGAAGTGATAATATGCCTCCCGGAAGAATTGCCAGAGGAAGGGGACGCCCTGCTAGGCAAGCTATTGATCCACCTGAGCCTCAAGTACCCGAGGAGCCCATGGATCCAGTTGTCCCTGTTGAAAAACCCCCTCAAGATAAGGTCTCCAATATCGACCTACGCCAGGCTATTCGAGCTTTATCCCAGGCTTTCGCGGTGCATGCTATAAGATAAGGAGCAGGTAGACTACAGTCTCAAGACACCTCTAAAGTCCGAGAATTTTTCAGGATAAATCTGCCTGAGTTCACGTCTACATCTACTGAAGATCCTGAGAACTATGTGGATGAACTTGAGAAGGTGTTCCAAGTGATGCTCGTAGCTGATGCTGATAGGGTTGAACTGGCTGCTTATCAACTCAAGGGTGTGGCTAGACTGTGGTTCGACAAATGGAAGAAAAGTAGAAGGGATGATACTCCATGTTTGACTTGGGTAGTGTTTGAGGAAGCCTTCTTGGGACTTTTTTCCCAAGAGAGAAACGAGAATCTAAGGTGAGAGTTCCTGAATTTGAAACAGGGCTCTATGATTGTGCAAGAGTATGGTTTGAAGTTCACGCAACTATCTCGCTATGCTCCGGACATGGTTGCTGACATGAGGGGAAGGATAGGGATGCATGTTGATGGGTTGAACAGAGGACCGAAGAGAGATGGGAGAAGAGCCATGCTTATGAATGATATGGACATCAGGTGACTTATGACATTTGTGCAACAAGCTGATGAGGAGAGACAACATCATAAGGAAGAGTTCAAGCGTAAGAGCGCTAAGACATCCAGCCATGAGGTTAGAAGGAGAGGCAATGGTAACCGATTTCCAGCACTATCATATGCTAGTGCACCCATGTCTAGAGGCAGGTATGATCAAAGGTTTCAGAATGCTGGAATCCATGATCCCAATCGCAAGCTAGTGTGGCTCAAGGTTCGCAGGGTAAGCCACCATGTGATAGGTGTGGCAAGCTGCACTTGGCGGGATGTCGTGACGGGAATGATGCGTGCTATGGATGTCGCCAAGTGGGTCACTACAAGAAGGATTGTCCAAAGGGGGCTGGCCAGACTCAGTCTACTACACCGGCCCCACCAGCTAGAGGAAACCAGAGGGCCACTACGTCAGGCACAGGCGGAGCAACAAACCGCTTGTATGCCATGGGTAGTTGCCAAGATCAGGAGAACTCCCCCAATGTTGCGACAGGTATGATTCGAGTCTTTACTTTTGATTGTTATGTTTTGATGGATCCGGGTGCAACATTGTCGTTTGTATCTCTTTATGTGGCCAGTAGATTTGATAGAACCCCTGAAAGTCTTCTTGAACCCTTTGATGTTTCTGCTCCAGTGGGTGAGTCTATTCGAGCTGAGAGAATCTATAGAAATTGTGTAGTGTCCATCCATCATAAGGATACTCTTATTGATTTGATTGAGTTGGAGATGGTTGATTTTGATTTGATCCTTGGCATAAATTGGCTTCACGCCTGTTATACCTCTGCTGATTGTAGATCCCGAATCGTTAAGTTTCGGTTTCCTAATGAACCAGTTCTAGAGTGGAAGGGTGATTCTGTTACACCTAAAGGGAAGTTTATCTCATATCTTAGAGCTAGAAAGTTGATTTCCAAATGTTGTATCTATCACCTCGTGCGAGTTAAATCTGATGATGTTGAGTCCCTACCTCTTGAGTCAGTCCCGATTGTTAATGAGTTTCTAGAAGTATTTCCTAATGATTTGCCTGGGATCCCTCTTGATAGGGAGATCAACTTTGGGATTGATGTTCTTCCCGATACCCAGCCTATTTCAATTCCACCTTATAGGATGGCCGCCGCTGAGTTGAAAGAGCAATTGAAAGATTTGCTAGAGAAGGGCTTCATTAGGCCAAGTGTTTCACCTTGGGGTGCTCCTGTCCTATTCATGCGAAAGAAAGATGGGTCCCTCATAATGTGTATTAATTATAGGCAACTGAACAAGGTCACGATAGAGAACAAATATCCTCTCCCAAGGATAGATGATTTGTTTGACCAACTTCAGGACACCTCTTGTTTCTCCAAGATAGACCTTAAATCATGGCTACCACCAGTTGAAGGTAAGGGAATGTGACATTCTAAAGACAGCCTTTGGGACTAGGTATGACTGTTTTGAGTTCTTGGTCATGTCCTTTGGGTTGAGAATACACCTGTCACCTTTATGGACTTGATGAATAGAGTATTCAGACAATATCTTGATATGTTTGTGATTGTTTTCATCGATGACATTTTGGTATATTCGAGAAGTGAGGAGGAGCATGCTAACACCTCAGAGTTGTCCTCCAAACTCTTAAGGACCATGAGTTGTATGCAAAATTCTCAAAGTGTGAGTTCTGGCTTAAGTCACTGGCCTTTCTAGGCCATGTTGTTTCCGATGATGGTATTCGAGTGGATGCCCAAAAGATTGAAGCGGTTAAAAATTGGCCCCGACCGACCACTCTGACTGACATTAGAAGTTTCTTGGGGGTGGGCAGGCTACTACCGCAGATTTGTTGAGAGATTTTCTTCCTTACCTGCGCCATTGACTAAATTGACTCAAAAAAAGGTCAAGTTTCAGTGGTCTGAGGAATGTGAGAAGATTTTCCAAGAATTGAAAACAAGGTTGACGACTGCACCAGTCCTTACCTTGCCCAAGGGAACAGAGGACTTTGTAATTTACTGTGATTCTTAGAGGATTGGATTGGGATGTGTACTAATGCAAAGATGGAAGGTGATAGCCTATGCTTCCATACAACTCAAGGTTCATGAAAGGAACTATCCAACCCATGATCTCGAGTTGGCAGCAGTGGTGTTTGCACTAAAAATCTGGCGCCACTATTTGTATGGAGTGCATGGATGTGTTCACTGACCACAAGAGCTTGAAATATGTTTTCAGTTAGAAAGATCTCAACCTGCGACATAGGAGATGGTTGGAATTGCTCAAGGATTATGACATGAGCATTCACTACCACCCAAGTAAAGCTAACATTGTTGCTGACGCTCTTAGCAGGTTGTCAATGGGTAGTACAACCCATGTGGAGGAAGAAAGAAATGAGCTAGCCAAGGAAGTGCATCGGTTGGCTCGATTGGGAGTTCAACTTGAGGAGAATGATGAAGGAGGATTTAATATTCAGGATGGGTCTGCTTCATTCTTAGTTGTAGAGGTGAAAGAAAAGCAAGACCAAGATCCTTTCATACTCCAACTAAAGGTGGTTGTCCACAAATAGAAGGTGATGGTCTTCTCCAAAGGGGGAGTTGGAGTGTTGAGGTATCAAAGTAGGTTGTGCGTTCCAGACGCTGATGGCATTCAAGATAGAATCATGGCGGAAGCCCACAACAATAGATATTCCTTTCATCCAGGCTCTACCAAGATGTACCATGACTTGAGAGAAGTTTATTGGTGGAGTGGGATGAAGAGGGATATTGCTGAGTTTGTTTCAAAATGCCCAAATTGCCGACAGGTGAAGGTTGAGCATCAAAGTCCATGTGGATTAGCTTAGAACTTTGAGATTTCGGAATGGAAGTGGGAGATGATTAATATAGATTTTATTACCGGTTTACCAAGGTCTCAAAAGCAACATGATTCGATATGGGTGATCGTGGATAAAATGACTAAATCGGCTTACTTCTTGGCAGTTAAGACAACGAACATTGCGGAGGAGTACACCAAGTTTTACATCCAGGAGATTATGAGCTTGCATGGGTTCTCTTGTCCATCATCTCGGACAGAGGAGCTCAATTTACCTCCCAGTTTTGGAGATCATTCCAAGGGATTGGGTACTAAGGTGAACCTGAGAACATCCTTTCATCCACAGACAGATGGTCAGGCAGAGCGGATAATTTAAACACTTGAGGATATGTTGAGAGATTGTGTTCTTAATTTCAAGGGAAATTGGGATGATCACCTACCATTGATTGAATTTGCATATAACAATAGTTATCATGCAAGCATTCAAATGGCTCCCTCTGAAGCCTTGTATGGGAGGAGATGTAGATCACCAATTGGGTGGTTTGAGGTTGGAGAAGCGGAGTTGATTGGGCTTGATCTCGTCCACCAATTGATGGAGAAGGTCATTAGAGAAAGGTTAAAGACTTCCCAGAGTCGCCAAACCTCTTATACCGACGTGAGGAGAAGAGACTTAGAGTTCGAGGTAGATGATTGGGTGTATTTGAAAGTGTCACCTATGAAGGGTGTCCTAAGATTCGAGAAGAAGGGAAAGTTGTGTCCATGCTATGTTAGACCATATCAGATTTTAAAGAGGATTGGAAAGGTTGCTTATGAGTTAGAGTTTCCTTCCGAGTTAGATGGGGTGCATCCGGTATTCCATGTGTCGATGTTCAAGAAATGTTTGGGAGACCCTACCTTGGTGGTCCCTATTGATTGTATTGAGTGAAAGGTAGCCTATCTTACGAAGAGGTTCTGGTTCAAATCCTTGATCGTCAAATTCGTAAATTGAGGAACAAAGAGATAGCCTGAAGCAAACTCCTGTGGAGAAATCAATTCGTTGAGGAAACACATGGGTAGCCGAGGAAGAGATGAAAGCCAACTATCCGCACCTATTTGTGCCAATTGATAAGAGTGTTGAAGGTACATTTATTACCCGTCGCTAAATTGATATATCTATTCTTGATGTGACTTCCTATTCATAAGTTTGAGTGGTATTGATTAAGGTCGAGAAAGAGTCGAGAGTCCGATTGATAGGATTGAGTGTTGAGATGAGTTTTGAGTCTATTCGTGCCATAATATCCACATTTACTTGTCATTCGAGGATGAATGATCACAAGGGGGAGATGATGTAACACCCGTTAAAATTACCAAAATACCCCTAGTGGGAGGGTATGCGCGTAATACATCTTCCGATGCTTGTATGGAAAATCCAAGGCCGGATTTGTTATCAGCATGCAAAATTGAGTGGGAAAATGATCTCGGTCGATTTTTAGAGCGACCCGATCAAAAGATAATTTCTTGATCGAAGCGCAAAACAGTGTTAGTATGCGATAGGGGCGTGTCGTGCACCCATCGCGGACCAACACTTATATTCTTTTGAAAATTTTCGACGAGCTAGAGAAAACTCGTTCAAAAACTTTAACTGAAAATACAAAGTTCGCGACCAGTCCGCATCGCAGACTGTTTCTTTTTCGACTTGAGAATTTCTAAATTATTACGAGAGGCATTCCGTTAAATTTTCTACCCCTCCTAAACTCTTTACACGGTCTAATAAGGTCACTTTAACGTAAAAATAGTCTAAAACCCCATTCTAAGTCCTATTTCATAATCTAACAAGGCTAGGGCTTGAGGAAAGAAGAGAAGAGCTTGAGTTGAGAGATTCGAGAAGAGATCCTTGACGTGCTTGGTTGATAGCTACATCCAAGTATGTAAGGCTAAACTAAAAATATGGGATTGTTCTCTTAGGTGCCTCATAGAGGTCATAAATGTGTTGATGGTTCAAGAGTCTACATGCATGATTTTCTTGATGATGTTTCATGAAAAATTGCTTTAAAATTTCATGTTTTCCTATGTTAATGATCATCATACTATTTATTTTCTTCAATTGATTATTTTCATTGAAGAACTTGCATGATCCTAAAAGAGTAATTGAAAAGCATGCATAATGAACTTGAGAATTGAGTCTAGAGCCTTGAGAGATTATTGAGTGTGATGAGAGAATGATGATGAGTTGATAGCATTTGATTGTCTTATGAGTCTCTATAAACGAACTCTACTGATGTGTCTATTCAATTGCTTCCTAATGATTGTTTTAAATCATGAGTCATTGATGAGATTGATTGATGAAAGGGTCAAAGTCCCTATGAGATGATTGATGAAAGGGTTAAAGCCCCTATGAGATACCGGTCATTGACGGGGAGTGAGTCCCTATGAGATTGATTGAGATGGAGGTTTTATGAGCATCGAGTCATGGGAGGAATATCGAGCAGCGAAAGAGTGAGGGTTAGTCCAACTCGAACTCGTCAAACTACGTCGCCAAATGTAGGAGAGGCATAGAACCATCAAATATATTATGGTTCCCTTGAGAGTAATGGTCCCTGAAAGCAATAGATGACCTATTGAGTTTGACTCCATATTGGGTGAACTGATATGGTTTTTGAGCGTTCCCTACCTGTCAAGTTTGGAACGGTTGTGGCAACATCAGTGTGATTGTTGTACATTCACTGGCTCATAAGTGATTGTTGTCGGAAAAGAGAAACTCCCGTAAATTTCCTACCTTGAGTACTCTGAGTCTGAGATGAGTTTTGAGGTGAGATGAGAGGAGGTGAGCTCCTCTAAGATGAGTTTTGAGATGAGTTTGTGACTATTAATGAGTTTGAGTTATTGATGTTTCACTTGTCTACTCTTTATTCTTTCATAGATGGACAGTTAACGATTTGATATTTATTTTGAGTTGATGTTGTTTCCGTATCATTCTACCGGTTTCTGTTTCATTCAACTATTTTACATTCCAGTACAATCCAAGTACTGATGTTCAGTCTGGACTATATCATTTTATGATACAGAGGTAGGTACTAGAGATCGTCAATAGGTACTCCGTTGAAGATCTGAGATTTGCAGCTGATTTGGTGAGCCTCCCCTACTTTGGAGGATCCACCATGATTTATTCATCTTGCTTTAGAGTTAGATGGACTACTTTCTTATTTTGATTTAGGGTAGCCATGGGTCTGTCATTGACACCACATGAGTAGTAATAGAGGCTTCATAGACGATAGTTGAGCGTTGATGTTGAGACTTGTGAGCTAGTTCTTTCTACTAGCCTTTATTTTTATATATTTATTTTGAGACTTTAGATAATATGTGCCCATTTACTTACTTATACTTTCTGCGGCTCATTAGAGTTTATTTGATTGAATGATATGATGAGGCTAAGTGGTTCGCTTGGGGACTAGCTATAGTCTCTGACTACCGGCCACGCCAAGGGTACTCTCCCGGGGCATGACAATATCTATCTACATAATGTCCCACATCCCAATGCCATGAAGTGAAGGAGTAGTGGGACAGTATGAGAAGTGCATTCATATGGAAAGGAAACTGCGAAGAGCATAAATTCCACCTTATTAAGTGGTAAAAAGTCATATTACCAAAGGGACAGGGAGGTCTGGGTATTAGGGACCTTAGCAAACACAACAATAACCTCAAGTAAGGAAACTATATCACTAGATCATTTGCACTAAGAGAGCCTAATTACAAAGTAAATTAAGGCCAAATTATATCAGGATGTGAAAAGAAGAACCCCATTTACAACAATACCCATTTGTACTGTCTAATAGGAATAGGATTTATTTGATTGAACCTGGTAGGCATCTACCCACTTTCAAGTATCTTTTTTTACTCCATCATACACCAATTCTTCCTCTAACTTGAATATTACACAATTAAGATTATGACTTCACCAGAAGAAACAAAGACCTACACTAGCGAGTCATTCTCCAATTTGAATGAAATGTCAAACCACATGAAATGGGATAAGCACCTAAAGTAGTCATTCCTTTGTCAAGAATTCTCTCAACTAAACCCTTTAATAGATCCATACTTCCTATACTCTTTCAGTAAAAACTGAAAGCTACCTAATGATTTCTCTATCATTCGCTATGTCTGTTTTACATTTGTATTGTTTTCTCTGCTGCAGTAACATAAAGCTAGGCCTAAAGGTAGAGGAGAGAGGGAGAGGGAAAAAAGGGTTGCTGAGGAAGAAGAAGAATAGAAATATGAGGATTGTAACCATGATACAAATTTGAGAGGAATTTCAAATGGGGCGATGAACGGAGAGGGGAAGTTCGTGGTTCGGAGGTTTCAAGAGGGAACATGTTTGTTTTGTGGAGGACCGCCCAGATTGTGATATAGAGGGTTCAAGAGGAAATGGGTCAATTTCTATGACGTGATCAGATCCGAATGTGTTTGATTGCCCTATCTGCGTTGAACATCTATGTGTTCCTATCTTTCAAGTTTCTTCTTTTTACCATTATCTGTGTATATCTGAGGCCTAGGATGCTTCCAAACCCCATGCTCTTTACAACTTTCTTCTGGTCAGGTGTGATCCGTTGTAAGACATTTAGTAGACGGCCAGGGGAACACCTTATAACTAGTATGGTCTTGTGAGAAATAGGGGGAAAAATATATTATTGAATTGTGTATATACATTACTACATAAAGACCCTATTTATAGATACTACAATCTAATCCAAATCCAACTAGGAAACAACATACTATTCCTATTCCAATTCTAAATAGGAATATGTAATCCTATTCCTATTCTAACACTCCCCCTCAAGCTGGTGCATACTAATCATAAGCACTTAGCTTGTTACAGATATAATTAATACAAGGATCAGTGAGGGACTTGGTGAAGATATTTGCAAGTTGATCACTTGACTTCACAAACTTTGTAACAATATCTTTTGAGAGTATTTTTCTCTGACAAAGTGACAATCAATCTCAATGTGCTTGGTCCTTTCACGAAACACTGGATTTGATGCAATATGAAGGGCCACTTGATTATCACACACAAGTTCCATCTGATCAACTTTGCCAATTTTAGCTCCCTCAATACCTGCTTGACCCAGATAAGCTCGCAAGTTGCTGTAGCCATTGCTCGATATTCTGCCTCTACACTCGATCGATCAACCACACTCTGTTTCTTGCTCTTCCACGACACCAAATTACCTCCTACTAATACACAATATCCAGATGTAGATTGTCTATCCGAGGGTGATCCTGCCCAATCAACATCTGTATATCCCATGATATGCTCATATCCTCAATCTTCGAAGAGTAGTCATTTTCTAGGTGCTAACGTTCTATATCGGAGAATAGGAACAATTGTATCCTAATGACTATCACAAGGGGAAGTCATAAACTGACTTACAACACTCACAGGGAACGAAATGTCAGGTCTAGTCATTGTGAGATAATTTAACTTCCCACTAGTGGTTTATATCTTTCAGGATTACTGAGTGTCTCTTTCTATCGTGGAAGCAGTTTAACATTCAAAGCCATAAGAGTGTCAATGGGTCTACATCCCATCATCCATGTCTCCTCAAGAATGTCTCAAGTATACTTGCGTTGAGAAATAACAATGCCTGATCCAGACTAAGCAACCTCAATACCTAGAAAATACTTTAATCTGCCAAGGTCTTTAGTTTGGAAATGCTTAAAGAGATGTTGCTTCAAACTAGTGATACTATCTTCATCACTGCCAGTGATAACAATATAGACATAAACTACCAAATAAATACATAAATGTGCTGCAGAATGCCAATAAAATACAGCGTGATCAGCTTCAATACAAGTCATGCCGAACTCCTGAATTACTGTGCTGAACTTTCCAAACCAGGCTCGAGGAGACTGTTTCAGACCATAGAGTGACTTGCGCAATCGGCATACAAGTCTACTAGACTCCCCCTTAGCAACAAAACCAGGTGGTTGCTCCATATAGACTTCTTCCGCAAGATCACCATATAGAAAAGCATTCTTAATGTCCATCTGATGAAGAGGCCAATGAATAACGACAATCATAGATAGAAGAATACGAATATATGCCATTTTAGCCACCGGAGCAAACATATCACTAAAATCAAACCCAAATATCTGTGTATATCCTTTAGCGACAAGGCGAGCCTTAAGTCGATCAACTTGACAATCTGGACCAACTTTTACTGCATAAACCCAACATCAACCAATAGTGGATTTACATGCAGGAAGGGGGACAAGTTCCCACGCATATAAAGCAAACATCTCATCAACCATAGCCTGCCTCTATCCTGAATGAGAAAGTGCTTCACTTGTAGTCTTAGGAACGGAAATAGAGGACAAAGACGATACAAAAGCATAATAGGATGATGTGAGATGATGATAACTCAAGAAAGTTTAATGTGGGTTAGCATTTCAAGTGGACCATATACCTTTTTTAAGTGCACTCGGTTGGCTAGGAGCAGGCAAGTCTGTAGTAGGAGCAGGATCTGGCGCATGACATGAATCATCTGGAACTGGACGTGGAAATGATGATAAGTCAAGAGAGGTGAAGGTTTGGTGGGTTTTGTTAGAGGTGGCACTACAATTGGAGATTCCTCAAAAGCTGGTATAGGTAGGACCTGAGGTAGAGGTAAGACCTCAGAGATATCAGGATGATCAGATGATGTATAGTAAGGTTGAGATTCAAAGAATGTGACATCAGCGGACATAAGATATCGATTAAGGTTAGGGGAATAACAATGATACCTTTTTGGAACTCGAGAGTAACCAAGAAAGACACATTTGAGAGCACAAGGGGCAAATTTATCTTTTCCTGGAGCTAAGTTATGAACAAAGCATGTGCTCCCAAAGACACGAGGTATAGAATGGAGATGTGACAAAGAAAATAGTATGGAATGTGGAACCTGATTATGAATAGAAGATGAGGGCATTCTATCAATTAAATAACAAGATACAAGGACAACATCGCCCAAAAAAGCAACAGAACATGGGACTCAATGAGAAGAGTACGAGCAGTTTCAATAAGATGCCTATTCTTTCGTTCTGCTACACCATTCTACTGAGGGGTGTATGGACAAGATGGCTATGAATAATTCCTTGGCGAGTCACAAAATCCTGAAACTGAGAGGACATGTATTTTAATGCATTATCACTATGAAGAGTACGAATGGAAACACCAAACTGGTTTTGTATTTCAACAAAAAAACTTTTAAATATAGAAAATAATTCCAAACGATCTTTTATTAAGAAAACCCAAGTACATCTTGAATAATCATCAATAAAACTAACAAAATAAAAAAATTCTAAGGTTGAACTAACTCGACTAGGACCCCAAATATCAGAATGAACTAAAGAAAAACTAGACTCAAAACGACCCTCAGTACTATGTGAAAATGTAGCACGAGTGTGTTTCACAAGTTGGCATGACTCACAATCTAATGAGGATAAACTAGACAAACTAGGCACCATCTTTTGCAGTTTAAATAGACTAGGATATCCCAAACGTTTGTGAATTAGTTCTGGAGTATATGTGACCGAGCATGCTGTGAAGGAATTTGAAGAGGTAAGATAGTAAAGACCTTGTGATTCATGTCATATGCCAATCATTTGTCCCGTACTGCGGTCCTGCATAAGGAAAAAATCATCAAAAAATAAAAGCCACAATGTAAGTCTCGCGTCAAATGACTAACAGGTGCCAAATTAAAAGTAGAACCAGGAACATAAAGAACAGAATCTAAGGTGACAGAAGGTAAAGGTTGGGCTTTTCCAATCTCTTTTGGTTTTGCATGGATCCCATTGACCAAAGTAATGGCAGGAAGGGATTGTGAGTAAAAAGTATCAGACAAAAGTCTTTTGTTACCAAAAATATGATCAGAAGCGCCTGAGTCCATAACCCATGATCCAAGAGTACTAGATTGTGAAACACAAGCAACAGGATTACCTGCAATAGGAACAATAGGTTGAGAAACCGATGCTGCTTGTGGAGACAGTTGCTTAGTTGCTCGATACTGAAGGAACTTATCATATTCGGCCTGAGCAATATGAGCATTATGGGATGATTGGTCAAGTGGGGCAACCGGAATATTAGGTTGAGCAACAGTTTGCTTATATGCTCGATTTCAAAGGGATTCATTATATTCCTTTATAATAATAGGATCATAACTGGGGGGGAGGGGGTGGACCATGCAAAGTATAACATATGTTGCGAGTGTGTCCAGACTTGGGACAATAACTACATTTAGCATGAGATCTTCCATAATGACATCCTTCTCGTCAGTTCTCCATAGTAGATGTTCGTTTATCAATAGTTTGAGATGCAAGAATAGAGGAGCCAATGGTGGGTGATGAAACTACTTTATGACTAGGCAGCGCAGCAAGACGAAGTAAACAAGAGAATAATTCATCCATTATAGGGATGGTAGGACTAGCTAAGATCTGGTCACACACAGAATTATGATCAGCAGGAAGTCCAGCAAGTGTAAAGACTAAAAACAATATCTATTTGTGCTCTTGTTGTGTTGTGATGTTCGCAGTGGCTGGCATCAACATTTCAAATTCCTCCATGACTGTCTGTACTTGTCCCAACTATGTAGACATATCAGATTCATGTTTCTTTAAGTTGGTCATTCGAGATACCACATCATAAAATTGAGATATGTCATTAGTATATAAAGCACGATCCTTTTCCCAAACTGAATAACATGTCTGGAATGGACAAAAACAAGGGCATCAATTTGAAATCAAGAGAATGCCATAAGAGACTACACAATTGAGTATCAACCCTCTCCCATTGTGCTTTGGTTGTTATAGATTCCTCAATAGCCTTTTTCTTTTCATCAATCACATAAGCGTTGGTTGTTAAGTAGTCGTGATCTCCTTGACCTTCGCACTATTATTCAACTGAGGAAGCCCATGCTAAGTAGTTGGAACTACCCATTAATGGTTATGAAGTGATCATAGGATAGGAAATTCCTATTCCTGTACTTTTGGATCCAAACATATTAATCCCAAAGGACATCTTTAAAATCAAACTTTTGTAGCCAAAAGAAAATTGGTCAAAACATTAAAAAATAATTGGCCGGAAAACTGTGTGGAAACATTGAACAGTCGCCAAAAATTGCCGGAACCCTAATTCTAGTGATTGGCTCTGGAAAAAATTGCACCAGTAGCCTCGGAATGGAGAGGCGACCCTGCTGGAAAAAGAATAAAAAAAATCTTGTCAAAAAAGCCACACGCCCGGCACGTAAAGCGCGTGGAGACACAGATTTGAAACTGCTAGTGGCGTGTGAGGGCACGTGAACAAGTGAAACTCAGAGGAGCTTACTGGGGTTTGCTCGCCTGAGTAATCCGCACCTCGTGTGGTGTTGGTTTTGCACAACACTCACAAGAAAAAAATAAAATGATGCACACCAGTTGACGGTTACCAAAACTGACTAAGAAGATGAGAAAAAATATATTATTGAATTGTGTATATACATTACTACATAAAGACCTATTTATAGATATTACAACCTAATCCAAATCCAATGAGGAAACAACATATTGTTCCTATTCCAATTCTAAATAGAACTATATAATCCTATTCCTATTCTACCAGTCTACATAAGTAATACATCAATAGGGTTGAAAAAAAGAAGGCAAAGATAATCAAATTCTTAGCATTGCAGTTCCATAATCAAATAAAGAAAACCTTGGGGGGAAGGGGGTTTGTGAGACCCCGCGTTTCTCGTCTTCCGTATATATATAAGGTAGCATGTCACATAAGACATATATGATTTTGGATGGCACCTAAGGATACTAAGGCTGCCAATAAGTGGTAATGTCAAGGATCTAAAGGTTTAAGCCAAAGGAATACCCTAAATACACATTCGAGATTAAAGAAATGGCCTGAGCGGCACCTCATCCTTTTCGGAGGGTTTAAATTAGGTTTCACATTTTGAATGGGCTAAAAGTGTATAATTTGCTAATAATAGTTTTTTAAAAGTTATTTTAATATCAAAAAAGTTATACATTAAGTTTTGTAATCAAGAAAGTTGTAAGATAAAGGTTGGCCAAGGTTACTGTAAGCTTCGTTAAGAAATCCTTCTTAAATTTGGGTCCAAAGTATCAGTCTATATCTCCCAAAATACAGGGAGTGATAAGGTCCATGACCTATCAAATTAAAGACCCATGAGTCTAGTTTGCAACACACAAAACCTCGCATCAAACTAACCTCAGAATAAAATGTTATGACAGTTTTACCGGGACTGCCCGAGCAGGAAATCGGGTCATGGGCCGGGTCGCGTCAAGCCTAACTATAAGTCGGCTATTTTGACATTTTCAAGCTAAAAAATGAACCATTTTCATCCCAAAATAGTAAGAAACTAAAGAGAAAGCTCCCATAAGTTCTCAAAGCGATTTAGGTAATTTTTTGCATTTTTACCGTTAAAATTCATCCCCATGCCTAGAAATGTGTGCCTTACGCTTTGCAATTGTTTTCCCCTCCTATTAGCTATGCTTGGGGCTATTTTTGGGCTGTAGTGTCCCTGCTGGTTATTCTTGATTTGCAGCTGGTGTGTTCAGGTAATAACCTTGGGGCTCCTTTACAGTCATTTTTGTGAAGTTTTACGAACATTTCCTCGCGTAAATAGTCTTTGCCGAATCTGGTCATTAATGCTAAATTTTGGATTGTTTATAGGTGTCTTTAAACTGCATAAATATAGTTGTTGCGAAGCTTAGGACGTAAGGAACAACTCTCATGAAGAAACTTTGGGCAATAGGACGTCCGTTGGGAAAGTATGTTAAGGCTAAGCTTCGTCCCTCCTTTTAGCACAAAATCCGAGAAGTTTCCCAAAATGTCAAATGCGATATCTTACTATTCTGTTGCTAGAAAGACCTTCTGTGAAAGGCATTGATATTGCAGCTGTGTTATTTTCATGATGGTATTAGGTTGAAATTCCATTCGTTCGCTATAACTGGACATCCAATATGTATATATCATTTTGTCGGTTTTCCCCGCGGGTACCTATTCATATGTTTGAGGTGTTTCTCTTCTTGGTGTAATGCCATTAAAATAAATGTAGAATGCGAAGAGAATGTAGTATTCATAATTAGTCATTCCATACAAAACTATAATTGAAGTACTTAACAAGTAACGTGTTGATTTCCAATAATGTCTAACGTAATGCCCCTATTTAAACGACTAAGGCACTTGATCCTGTTTAAATACTTTCTTTTACTAATTGACATAGGAACAAGTATAAGCATTATGTAAAGTACCTTTATGAGCACTTTCAAAGTTAATGCTTCATTCTAAATGTTGAGTTAAATTGTCAAACTTATTCAAAGACATGTGAGATTTCACAAATCCGGTATATATGCTACAACAATGATTATGATGCTATGAGAATAAGTGTACCAATGAGCCAAGATTGGCTAAAGTTATACTATGGACTAATATGTGCATTTAGTATTCATATCATACATTGCACGTCATGCATGAGCTTTGAGCTATAACCGGAGGTATGGGATCTATTTACTCAAATGATATATCTATATATATATATATATATATATATATATATATATGGTACAGATTGTCATGCCCTGGGAGGGTACCCTAGGCATGGCTGGAACCCAAAGACTATTGCTAGTCCCCAAGCGAACCACTCAATCTCGAGATAGTCATCCAACATCAAGCATAGTGGAAACAATATAATAGGGTAGTGAGCTACATCAATAAGAAGGGCCAATGGCCAATAAACTTTGTCTCAACATCGATGATAAGTAAATAGTATTACTAACTCAACTCTAAGAGAGAAAGACGTCACATCAAATCTCAACTCATGTCTATGAAGCCTCTAACTCAGCTAGACAGTCTAAGAGAGTATCATGACAGGCCATGGCAAACCATCTCAATAAACAAGATAACTGATAAAGAAAAAGGGCTCCTCCGAACAGCAAGGAGGGCTCACTAATGACTGAACTCAGAATCTCTGAACCTCAATGATGCGTCTGCTGAAGTCCTCTAACTCCTGTATCAGCATCATGAAACGATGCAGCGCCGAGTGGCGTCAGTACATGGAATACACGGTATGTAAGATGGCTGAATGTAAGAGTACACGTATAACAGTATAGGGATAACATCATACTCCACCAGAATGTCAAATGTTTATCTAAAGCAAAAATATAGAATAGACAAATGACTCATCAATATCTCATCTCAACATTATCAATACATCAGACTCATCTTAAGAAAACTCGATTCAACTCAAAGGACTCATGCCCGTTTTAGGACAAGGATAAAGAGTAGACAGTAAATTAATTTATCAACATCCATCAAGACTCATACTATCATATCAACATCAGAGTTCTATCAGTGAGGAACCTAACTAGGAGTTTCTCTAACCGACAACTATCACCTATGAGCCGGTGATGATACAACGAAGTGATGTCATTGCCACATCAGTCCAGTAACCTGCTCGGGGTAAAGGACATTGCCATCAGTGGATCCAGAAGAAAGAAACATCAGTCCTCTTTTGGGACAAGGAAACATCCACGTTGTGGTTTGATCCTCTCTCCTACATAGACCACGTAGTTAATGAGTTCGAGTGGGACTCATTCTCACCCATTTCGGTGCTCAATACTCCTCCTAGAACTCGACATTCTCATAAAACATCATCATCCTCAGTCTTATAGGGACGTAGTACATCTACATCAACATCAACATCATCATCATCGGTCCCATAGGGACATAATACATCAACTCATCTCATCAACATCAACATCGTGGACTCGAAACATTCTTTTAGAATTTAATTTCAAGTTTTAAGGCTCATGAACATCACTCTCATTAACATCATCACCAAGACTCTCATCAAGTTAGACCACAATCACAACATCACAAACATCATCATCGTTAAGGCTCCAGACTAATCCCCTAAGCTCATTCTTGCATTCTTTAGTAAAATAGACATAGACTTTTGTAAACTCATTCATGAAAAAAACTTGTGCAGTAAATCAAGTTACGATGATCATCAATTTAAGAAAAATACATAAATTAAGAAGAATCTCAGTAAAATACTCAAGGATTTTCACATATAACTCATTATCTTCAATCATGGACTCAATTTACTCAAAGGGGCACATGAAAGAACAATCTCATGCTTTAGGTTAGCTTTACATACCTGGAATGATTGCTATCAACACGATTCCCTTGGAACTTTCTCTTGTTTCCTCAATCTCGACTCTCCTCTACTCTCCTCAAGCCCTGGCATATTAATTAGCATTGTTAGGAAGAGTATTTAGAATAGGGTTTTAGACCCTTTATTCGTGAAAATGACTTATATAAAACGTACATGAGTTTTAGAAAATGCTAAGAATTGACTAGAATGACCCTCGAAATTTTAGAAATCTTCCAGATGTGAAACAACCCAGTCTGCGACGCGGACTGGTCGCGTATAGCTTATTTTTAGCAAAAATCCTCCGATTGAGTTTTCTCAACCCCGTCAAAAAATTTAGGAAAAACATAAGTCACCCTTCACAATGGGTCCGCGACGTTGCTCTGTCGCGAACTCTCACTGTTTCTTGTTTTGGAATGAAAAATTATCTTTTGACTCAGTCACTCTAAAAATCGACTGAGACCCTTCCCCCACTCAATCTGTTATGCTAATCACGAATTCGGCCTCGAATTTTCCATCCGAGCATCAGAAACGCATTATACGCTCATCTCTCCTTCAGGGATATTTTGGTAATTTTACCGAGCGTTACATCATCTCCCCCTTGGGATCATTCGTCCTCGAATGATGAGTAAGAGTAGTATTATAGCACAAATAGACTCAAGACTCACCTCGATACTCACTTAACAACTCAACTTCTCAACTATTCATAGACCTCAATACATCTACTCAGAACATCATAATATACACATCAACTCAGGATAGAAACATCAAGTTAAGGTAAGAATAGGAATATTGCCTTCGATATTCTCATCATCAGGCATGAATAGGTACGGGTATTTAGTTCTAATCTCTTCCTCAGCTTCCCACATGGCTTTCTCAACAAATTGGTTCCTCCACAGAACTTTAATGGAGGCTATCTCTTTGTTTCTCAGTCTACGAACCTGTCGATCAAGGACCTAGACTAGAATTTCCTCATAGGACAAGCTATCTTTGACTCCAGTGCTCTCAACCGGGATCACCAAGGAAGGATCTCCCATGCACTTCTTCAACATAGAAACATGAAACACCGGATGGATTCCATCTAACTCAGAAGGTAATTGTAGCTCATAAGCAACCTTCCCAATTCTCCTCATAATCAGATAAGGGCCAATATAGCGAGGACTTAATTTCTTTTTCTTCCCAATCCTCATGACACCTTTCATGGGTGATACCGTCAAGTATACCCAATCACTCACCTCAAACTCTAGATCTCTTCTCCTTACATCGGCGTAAGACATCTGACGGCTTTGTGCGGTCTTTAACCACTCTCTAATAATCTTCACCTTCTCCATGGCCCGGTGGACAAGGTCAAGTCCAATTAACTTAGCTTCTCCAACCTCAAACCACCCAATGGGTGATCTACACCTCCTCTCATACAAGCCTCATAGGGGCCATTTGAATGCTCGCATGATAACTATTATTATATGCAAATTCAATCAGTGGTAGATTCCCATCCCAATTCCCTTTGAAGCTAAGAACGCAGGCTCTCAACCTATCCTCTACCGGCTGAATAGTGCCTTTGCCTGACCATCCGTCTTTGGATGAAAGGTTGTACTCAGAATTACCTTGGTACCCAATCCCTTCTGGAAAGACCTCCAGAAGTGGGAAGGAAACTGGGCTCCTCTGACCAAAATGGTGGACAAGGGCTTGGATGTACATCTTGGCATACTCCTCCGCAGTATTAGTTGTCTTAACTGCCAAAAAGTGTGCTGATTTAGTCTTCCTGTCTACAATCACCCATATGGAATCATGTTGCCTCCGTGATCTTGGTAGGTCGGTGATGAAATTAATGTTAATCATCTCCCACTTCTACTGTGGGATCTCAAAGTTTTGAGCCAAGCCACTTGGCCTTTGATGCTCAACCTTCACTTGCTGGCAATTCGGGCAATTTAAAACAAACTCTACATTGTCCCTCTTCATTCCACTCCACCAATAGACTTCTCTCAAGTCATGGTACATCTTAGTGGAGCTTGGATGAGTGGAGTATCTAGTGTTGTGGGCTTCATCCATGATCCTCTCTCGGACACCATCAACATCAGAAACATATAGCCTACTCTGGTATCTCAACACCCCATCTCCCCTTTAGGGGAAGACTATCACTTTTTGTTTGTGGACAACCTCCTTCAATTGGAGTATGATAGGATCTCGATCCTACTTCTCTTTTACTTCTGCTGCTAGGGATGATGCAGACCTACTCTGAAAATTAATCCCTCCCTTATCATTCTCCTCGAGTTGGACTCCTAATCGAGCCAACCTGTGCAATTCCTTCACTAGCTCCTTCTTCTCTTTCTCAACATGGGTCATGCTACCCATTGATAAACTGCTAAGAGCATCAGCAACAATGTTAGCTTTACCTGGGTAGTACAGGATGCTCATATCATAATCCTTGAGCAACTTCAACTATCTCTTATGTCGCAGGTTGAGCACTCTCTGATTGAAGACATACTGCAGGCTCTTGTGGTCAGTGAACACGTCCACATGCACTCCATATAAGTAGTGGCACCAAATTTTAAGTGCGAACACTACCGCCGCCAACTCAAGATCATGGGTCAGGTAGTTCCTCTCATTAACTTTAAGCTGCCTGGAAGCATAGGCTATCACCTTCCCTCTTTACATCGATACGCAACCCAGCCTAACTCTAGATGTGTCACAATATATCAAAAAATCCTTCGTCCCATTGGGCAATGTCAAAACAGGTTTGGTGGTCAATCCAGTCTTCAACTCTTAGAAGTTCTTCTCACACTCCTCAGATCACTGAAACCTGACCTTTTTCTGAGTCAGCTTGGTCAATGGTGCGGATAGGGAAGAGAATCTATCAATAAATCTATGGAAGTAACCTGCCAACCCCAAGAAACTCCTTATGTCAATTGGAGAGGTCAGTCTTGGACAGTTCTTAACAGCTTCCATCACCCGAAACAACATGGCTTACGAAAGCCACTGACTTGAGCCAAACCTCACACTTTGAGAACTTCGCATACAACTCATGGTCCTTAAGGGTCTGAAGGACAATTCTAAGGTGATTGGCATGCTCCTCCTCATCCTTCGAATACACCAAAATATCATCAATGAACATGATAACAAACATATCGAGGTAGGGTTTGAACACTCTATTCATCAAGTCCATGAAAGTCGCAGGTGCGTTCGTCAACCCAAAAGACATGACTAAGAACTCAAAGTGGTTGTATCTAGTCCTGAATGTTGTCTTTTGAACATCACATTCTCTCACTTTCAACTGATGGTAACCTAATTTGAGGTCTATCATTGAAAAGCATGAGGCACCCTGAAGTTGGTCAAACAGATCATCTATCCTGGGAAGCGGATATTTATTCTTGATCATGACCTTGTTCAGTTGCCTATAGTCTATGCACATTCTCAAAGACCCATCCTTCTTCCGTACAAACAGAACGGGAGCACCCCAAGGAGAAACGGTTGGCCTAATAAAGCCCTTCCCTAACAAATCCTTCAACTGCTCTTTCAACTCCTTCAACTCAGCGTGGGCCATCCTATATGGGGGAATTGAAATAGGTTGCATCTCGGGAAGAACATCAATATCGATGTTGATCTCCCTATCAGGAGGGACTCCAGGTAAATCCTCAGGGAACACCTCATGAAACTCATCACAATCGAAACTGACTCAAGATTAGGGGACTCAATATCATTAGATTTAACTCGCACGAGGTTGGAAATACAACCTTTAGAAATTAGCTTTCTGGCCCCCAGGTAGGAAACAAACTTACCCTTGGGTGCAATAGAACTTCCCGTCCACTCTAGGACTGGTTTATTTGGAAATTGGAATTTGACAACTCGGGTCCTATAATCTATGGAGGCATAGCAGGCATGGAGCCAATCTATACCATGGATTATATCAAAGTCAACCATCTCCAAATCTACCAAATCAGCTAAAGTATCCCTATGATAGATGGATATTACACAATCTTTATAGACCCTCTCAGCTAGAATAGACTCACCAGTAGGAGTAGAAAAAATATAGGGTTCAAGTAAACACTCGGGAAAATCTCAAACTTATTGGCCATATAAGGCATCACAAAAAATAACGTGGCACCCACGTCAAGAAATGCATAACAATTATAAGAAAAGTATCGGAGCATACCCGTAACAACATCTGGTGCAACCTCTTGATCCTGTCAATGACCCATCGCATACAGACAAAGCATCCCGCCTCCTGCACTCGCAGTAGTACCCTTCTAATGACCACCCGCAGGGGGTGCTGTACAAGACTGAGCTTTGCTATTCCCATCACCCCATCTCCTTGTCTGACAATCACCCTGAAAATGGCCATGCTGTCCGCACAAATAACAAGCATTTGTGCCCTCACGGCACGCACCAAGGTGAAGTTTGCCCCATTTGCCATAAGGTGGCTTTCCTCTCGGGCCTTGGGTCATGCTAGCTTGGGATTGAGGACCCTGAGCTCTGAAATTCTGGTGACCATAAGATTTTTTCTCATACATGTTTTGCTGAACAGGCGCACTTGCCACCGCGGGTGCATAGTTAGGAGATCTCTTATGAAAATAGGTTCTATCACCCCTATTCTACTTCTTTTGGCAAGGCTCATGCCCTACCGATTTGGCCCTCTTACTCTTCTGCTCTTCCCTGTTCTTCTTATTATCCTCTTCAGTTTGTTGGGCATAGACCATAAGTCTAGAAATGTCCATGCCTAAAATTAACAATGCTACCTTACACTCTCTCTTTACCTAACTGCCCAGTCCTCATTCTCGCCCTCATATCAAGTACCATCTCCGAGGCATATCGGGAATGCTGAGTGAACTTGAGGTCGTACTCTTTGACAGTCAACCCCTCTTGTTTCAGGTTCATGAACTGCTCAACCTTCGGTTCCCTCAACTCTTGGAGAAAGAAGTGGTCGAGGAAAGCACTCTCAAACTCCTCCCACTCAGCAGGTTCAGCATCCTCACCTCTACCATCTTTCCACTGGTTATACCAGACATTAGAAACATCCTTAAGCCGATAAGAGACCAGCTCAACTCCCTTAACCTTATTAGTGTGCATGGCCCTCAAAAGTTTGCACATCTCATCAATAAAATTTTGTGGGTCCTCCTCAACCTTCGAACCTGTGTAGATTGGTGGGTTCATCCTCAGAAAATCTCTCAGCCTGGTTGTAGCCGTAGGCTCTTGGGAGTTGGAGTTAGGGACCCAGGGACCTCGGCTATTACTCTGGGAGGCCACCAATTGTGTGAGCATAGCAATGGTTTCCCTGAAGTCTGCTTCCGAAGTGGAGGCTGACTGAGTAGGTGGTTCTTAAGGAACCTCAGTATTTCTGGTAGATCGGCCCTGTATCCTCGTCTCAGGCTAGGTAGGGACCTCTGGTGGGGGATTCTCAACATTTGGGGCTGAGGCATGTCTCTAGGAAGCAGTGTGTTTATGAGGCATAATCTGCAAACGCGTAACACGCTAATTAGAAAGGAGTTTCATAGAGTCAAACTCTATCACACAAACTCAAAATATCAAAGAAGTGTAACCATTCCTAATGTCCCATAGCCTCCTATTTATGAAATGTGGTTTACAACACACACAGAGACACGACTCTACTAGACACGGCTTCATAGACTCCCTAGGACTCTTGAACGTTGTGCTCTCATACCAAGCTTAACATACCTCGGGAGGGTACCTAGGCGTGGCTGGCACCCAGAGACTATTGCTAGTCCCCAAGCAAACCACTCAATATCAAGACAGTCATCCAACATCAAGCATAGCGGAAACAATATAATAAGGTAGTGAGCTACATCAATAAGAAGGGCCAATGGCCAACAAACTCTGTCTCAACATCGATGATAAGTAAATAGTATTACTAACTCAACTCTAAGAGGGAAAGACCTCACATCAAATCTCAACTCATGTCTATGAAGCCTCTAACTCAACTAGATAGTCTAAGAGGGTATCATGATCGGTCATGGCTACCCAGCTCAATTAACAAGATAACAGATAAAGCAAAAGGGCTCCTCCGCATAGCAAGGAGGGCTCGCCAATGACTGAACTCAAAATCTCCGAACCTCAATGATGTGTCTGTTGAAGTCTTCTAACTACTTTATCTGCATCATAAAATGATATAGCACAGAGTGGCATCAGTACGTTGAATGTATGGTCTGTAAGATGGCTGAATGTAACAGTACAAGTATAACAGTATAGGGATAACATCAACTCAACATCATACTCCATTAGAATGTCAAATGTCTATCTAAAGCAAGAATATAGAGTAGACAAATGATTTATCAACATCTCATCTCAACATCATCAATACATCAGACTCATCTTAAGGAAACTCGACTCAACTCAAAGAACTCACGCCCATTTTAGTACAAGGATAAAGAGTAGGCAATAAATTAAATCATCAACATCCATCAAGACTCATACCATCATATCAACATCAGAGTTCTATAAGTGAGGAACCTAACTGGGAATTTCTCTAACCGACAACCATCATCTATGAGCTGGTGATAATACAATGAAGCGATGTCGTTGCCACAGCCATCCAGTACCCTGCCCGGGGTAAAGGACATCACCATCAGTGGATCCACAAGAAAAAAACATCAGTCCTCTTTTAGGACAAGGAAACATCTGCATTGCGGTTTGATCCTCTCTCCTATGCAGGCAATGTAGTTAATAAGTTCGAGTGGGACTCACTCTCACCTATTTTGATGCTCTATACTCCTTCCAGAACTTGACATGCTCATAAAACATTATCATCATCGGTCCCATAGAAACGTAGTACATCAACATCAGCATCATCATCATTGGTCCCATAGGGACGTAGTACATCAACATCAACATCATCATCATCGGTCCCATAGGGACATAGTACATTAATATTATATGCAAATCTCTCTTGTAGGGGTATTTTAGTAATTTTATCAGGCATTACACTGATGGCCACAGGTTGGCAAATATGATATCGGTTAGCTACCAAAAAGGACCACCATTGCTAGAATTTGATTAGGTATGTCATGCATTTGCATCTATGTATACGTATTCACGACATGCGATACTCGAGCATACCATGCATATTTGATCACAAGGAGGTTGCTTATTGGCCTTTAAGGTTACTTGAGTTTTGGTTACAGGTGGTACTTCTATTACCCTTTTTACTATAGTTACCTATGGTTTTACATTGTGCCTCACATATCAGTACACGTTTATTCATACTGACGTTGCCTGGGGACGCTGCATTTCATTTCATGCGTGCAGGTTTAGGTAGGGACTTGATCGACCCCTTCACTAGGAGTCCAGTTCAGCTGTGAGTTGGTAAGCTCCACCTCTTCCTGGAGCTTTCACTAGATGCTTACATTTTGTTGTACAGTTGGGTATAGTCGGGGCCTTGTCCCGACAGTATTAGTGGTTCTCTTAGAGGCTATTGTGGACATGTTATTGTGGGTTGGTTCTTTTGTGCCTTTTAGTCTCCAGTCATAAGATTGGCATGTATATATAGTGTGTGCTAGTACCTCTGTGGTTGCAGCTTTGTCAGCCATCTAGTACTTTATCATTTTGGTTTACTTATCTTGATGTACATGATTTGCTATTGACCAGGTCATGACCTAAACAGTCCCGGCTTAGTTTTTTTAAAACGTTATGCTGCCCAATTTTCTTCTGGTCCCTAGTATAGTTAACTAGCATGTTTAGTGGCTTACCCAGCCAATAACGGTATTGGGTGTCAGTCCCGCCTCCCCTCTCCTTGGGGCATGACAAACATGTATCAGAGCAGGTCGTGTCCTTCGGAGTCTACAATTTCCGTGTCGAGTAGAGTCTTGCTTATGGGTGTGTTATGCACCACACTTATAATCAGGAGGCTATGAGGCATTTAGGAATAGTTACCTTTCCTTCACTTAATAAATCGTGCTATAGAGAAAAGTTATAGGAACATATGAAATCTTAATTGTGGTTTGTTCTATTTGTCAGGATGTCTATATTCAGGAGATGGCCTCTACAAGAAAAGTGCTTTTTAACGACCATTTGTTGATGTCAGGACATATATACGGTCGTAGAAAATACATTTATAACGATGGAATTTTTTTTGTTTAGTAAAGTTAGCATTTAGGTTATTATAAGCGAGGGGATAAATATTTAGTCGTTATATATTATTATTATGGTCATTAAAAAAGTAATAGTATATATATAATTTTTTTCATATTTTAACATTTCTTGAAAATTAATCAAAATTTTGGTTAAAAATTGATTTTACAAATAACATAAACAAAAAAAAAAGAAATTTGATGAAAAATTAAATTAACAAATAACATAAAACAAAAAGGGGGTATTTTTCCCTCCATATATTTTGGTACGCGTTTTTTCCCTCCAGAGCAAATAAAATTATTGAGCATCTTTTATCTTCCCACAGAGAGATTCATCTTCTTCCCAAGCTTCAACTTACAAAGAAATTGAGAAATTCATCTTCTACAATATCAACTGAAAGTATTTATTCTCCTTTTCTCCGCTAAATATGTTTTTATTCTCCTTTTCTCCGCTAAATATCGTGAAGTAGATATTATATATCTAATTGAAAAATGTATAATATAAATTATGTATAAGCTGCCCAGTTCTCTCTCTATAATAGAAAAGTTGTTCCGTTTCTCTCTCTATATACACGCAGTGTCACTGCCGCCGGCGTAATCTGCAATTTTCCACGGCGGCATGTGATTTCAGGCTAGGGTTTTCACCACCACCATGATTTTTCGGTACCCATAATCCCCAATCAGAGTTTTTCTATCCTAAACATTCATATACAAATGATTTCCCCAATTTTCAGTCCCTAAGTTTTGGTGACTGGAATTGTTCATGACTGCCGCCAGAGATGGTTTCAGGTTGAAGGGATTAGCCGTCACTGGCTTTCTCTGAAAGCAAAAGTTGAAATCATCTCGGATCTACCTTCCATCTTCTCTTGTTTTGATTCCACCACCAAGCGCACTCTCCAATGTGATCGAAGATTGGTAAGCATCAATAATGAAGGTTTGATCCTTATCTCCCACCGTTTTGTTCACCTCACGCGCCTAAAGCTTCATGGCTGCCGGGATATCACCGGTGTGGGAATGACTCGTTTGGTAAAGAATTTTATGAAACTGAGGAAATTCTCTGGTGCGTCTTGTATGTTTGGAGCTGAAGGTATGAATGCTTTACTTGATAACAACATTTCCCTTGAAGAAGTCTTTGTTAAACGTTTACGATCTATGAGTCATGGTGTATCTGTTGAACCCATTAGCATTGGATCTACTGCTATTTGTTTCCTTAAATCTATATGTTTAAAAGAGCTTAATAATGGACAATGTTTTGGACCTTTGATCATGGGGTCGAAGAATTTGAAGACTTTGAAGTTGTTGCGATGTTTGGCTTTGTATATGCTATCTGATCATGCTTGCTCATTAACCAAATATTTTTTTTATTTTTGGATTTCAATTTTAAATGGAACTAATTTTGAGCACTCTAGGCCATCAATTTGATTGAGCCGCTACTTGTGTCAATAAAAATGAAGCAAAGTGATCATCTCTAATAAGTTGAATGACGATAGAAACTTAAATTGTGGTGTCAGTTGATGTTGTTACACATACTGTTGGTAATGATGCTACTTTAAAAAGCATCTACTTTGGTGGTCCAATTGTTTGTTTAATAATGAAACTAACAATGGCTTATCTGGAATGTCTCATATTTCCTCCAATAAAAAATAATGTTACCTCATGTAATAAATGAATCCAAGTCCATGACACGTATCGCTTGTTTTGAACCAATAGATTTTATGAGCTTGCCTCTTGGGAAGGTGTCGAATTATATCCTTATTTATTACAAGATCCAAGTAAATTATGAGCTGATTTCATTTATATGATGAATGATTGAGTGTGTAAATATGCATGAACCATTAGCTCCAATAATGGTAGTATGATACAAACTTGGATTTTCATCAATCCTTCCTGTGTAACCATAGTCATACAAATTCCAAGGGAATTGGAACGCAACCCCTTTCAAGTGAACTAGATCATAATCCAGAGAATTGTACTTTAAAATATCAAAATTCATAAAAACTCAATAGTATCACAAAACAAAATAGACCATTCCAGGCTTTAAGAAAGAAAAAAAATGGTACTCCAAAGTTATAAACTTTATAGTATTAGCTTACTAGACCATTCAATTGGATAAGACTTCTGTTTAAGTAAATATGTTTGGATGAACCAAACACTCCAAAGTTACAAACTTTATGGCTATCAGCTTGTTAAAAGACCACTGGAATGGATGGGACACTTTTGTTTCAGTAATATCCTAAGTTGAGCCTTTTGGCACTCCAACTTTGTACCCCAATGTCTGCTTTTGGAACTAATGGCTCTGACAACCTTTGGGAATTCGACAAATCCTTTGATCCCTCATTTAATGTGTGGATTTTCAGGTTATTGTGAATGGTTTCTTTGATGAATCGTTACTTGGTACTGAAAAGAACTGTTATTCTCATGCTTTGTTACTATTTCTTGATCACATGCAGCTGATGAAATGTTATGGTTGTTGGCGTTTTCTTGAATATTAGCATTGAATTGCTTTGTTTTTAACATTTTCTTGGTTGCTTCCAGTTCCAACAACTTGTCTTCCAATAAATATTTAGCCTCTGTGAGCTTCATTTGAACCCTTTCTTCCCTCATAACCTCAGTTGATGTTGTTACACATAAAACGTAGAAAACATAGTGCTTAAAAAAATATGATATCTTTGTTCGATTTTCTGTGATTGTGTGTAGCCATTGATTCTCTACAGCATGATTGCCCTGTTTTCCCAGTAATTAATAGCCTACAAGATTACAATGATCATGTATTGGACTTGGGTTCACAAACACAAATTAGTACTAGCAGTATATGTATATAGTTTATACCTTAGAGCTTTGATGAGCTCTCAAGGACAAAACTGAAATAAATTTGTAAAGTTATTAAAGAAAGTGACATTTGCAAAGCTTACCCTTTCTTTCTTTATCTATAGCTCACTTTATTTCTCTTTTCACATTTTTTACGTAATCAATTTTTCTTTAATTGCTTTTGACAGTCTTTCACTAAAGAAAATATAAAAAGAAGAATGGAATAATTAAGGACGTTTGAAAGAAGCAAGTCAAATCTTTCCTATGTGACTGAGTCCAAAAGGATAGAAAGTTAGCTCATCCTACTAACACTGAAAAGAAAAGGCCATAGTTACTGTCAAAAAGAAGGACATTACAGAGTCTTTTCTTTTTGGATGTGTTATGCTTTTCTTGTTGGAAGTTTCTTGTCACCATCCTCAACCTTTGCTTTTGCTCAGAATGTTATTCATTTTTTCCTGTCCTTTCTCTTTCTCTCTTGCTGTTATACCTACCTTAGTTTTTAGCTTTGCAATGGTAAAAAAGACTTCTCCTGATAGCGTTACGTATGCCCGTCTTTGAGTAGAAACTTACTCGGATCTTCTTAATTACCTTACCTGACTTGACTATAGATAATCATGCTTTTCTGAATAATTTAACATATGATTTCATGTTTGTTGACCTAATGAAGTTCATGTATCGGACAACTCGATGGATCTCTTATACATGATATGAAGTAGCTAATATTTGTAGAGTTGACCTAAATCTATAGTTTTTTTTACTCCTATTACTTTTGAATTTGTTGTGAATATGAACTGATATGATAAAGACCTTTAGGTATGAACATATGATTAGTGTATAAGTGGAAACTTACTTCCTGCTGACTATGTTTGCTCTAACTTGTTTGTATGATTTAATATTTCTTGGCTCATTAAATATATTTTTAATGGTTGCACTTTTTGTATTTTTGTACTGTTTTGATGCATATTCTATTATCAAGACTATGGCACCTGATAAGCAGTGGATGCAACTTATTCATAATAGACTTGATGATGCTTATATACATGGGGTGGAAAGCTTTTTGGATTACACTTTTTCAAAATTAAGGGAGGCGAATGAAATAAGATATCCATGTGTTAGATGTTGTAATGCAGTTTCTAGAACACGAGAGATGGTTAGATCACATTTGGTAGTGCATGGAATAATTCAAAGTTATACTTTTTGGTATCACCACGGAGAGGGGCAGGGGAGATAGAAGAATCTGATTCAGAATCTATAAATGATGACAATGAAATTAGCGAGGATGAGGAGGAGGATGAAATACGGGAGATTTTTACAGATTTACATCCTACTTGTAATATGAATAATATAAATACAAATGGTGATGATTTTCTAGAGGAGGAACCAAATCCTGAAGCAAAATAATTCTATAGTTTTTAAAGGATTTTGACCAACCACTATATGAAGGTTTAAAACTTTCAAAACTTTCTACATTTGTGAAATTGCTTCATATTAAAAGTATTGGTCGTTGGAGTAATGCTTCATTTAATATGCTACTGAAGATGCTAAAGAAAGATTTATTGCCTGATAATTCAAATTTTTCAGATTCATATTGCGAAGCAAGGAAGCTGATTCGAAGCCTAGAGCTTTCATATGAAAAGATTGATGTTTCTAAGAATGATTGCATGTTATATTGGAAGAATGACGAGTTTATTGATTCTTGCAAAATTTGTGGAGCATCTAGATGGAAAGAAGATAAATGTAATAGGGAAACCAAGTTTAAAAATGGAAAAATGATACCAAACAAGATCCTACGCTATTTTTCTCTAAAGCCAAGGCTTCAAAGATTATTTATGTGCTCAAAAACATCTTCTTTAATGAGATGGCATCATGAAAACAAGCTAATGATGGAATTATGAGGCACCCGACTGATTCTAAAGCATGGAAAAAGTTTGATGAACTTCATCAATCATTTGCTGTAGAGCCTCGTAATGTTAGACTTGGACTTGCTAGTGATGGTTTTCAACCATTTGGAAGTTCGAGAAATCCATACAGTATTTGGCCTATGGTACTTATTCCTTATAATTACCACCTTGGTTCTGCATGAAGCAGGAAAATTTTATTTTGTCAATGCTTATTCCCGGTCCTGGAAGTCCTGGAGATGCAATTGATGTTTATCTCTAACCTTTAATTGATGAAATAAAGGAATTATGGGAAACTGGAGTTGGTACCTTTGATGCATCCACAAAATAGAACTTTACATTGCATGTTGCTTTGTTATGGACTATTAATGACTTTCCAGCTTATGAAAATTTATCTGGTTGGAGTACAAAAGAAAAATTTGCTTGCCCAATTTGCAATAAAGAAACTTCCTCAAATAGGTGAGAAAATGGTAAAAAAAAATGCTATATGGGTCATAGACGCTTTCTTCCTCTTAATCACAAATGGAGGAATGATAAAAAGTCATTCGATGGTACCAAAGAGTGGAGATTACCTCCAAATACATTTTCTGGTGATGATATACTCGATCAAGTGGCTGATTTACATGGGCTACCTCTAACAAATGATCAAAAGAAGAAGATTAAGGTGTCACATTAGAGTAGAGGTGATAATTGGAATAAGAAAAGCATATTTTTTGACCTTCCATATTGGAAAACTCTATTGTTGCGGCATAATTTAGATGTGATGCACATTGAAAAGAATATATGTAATAATATAATGGGAACAATCTTAAATATCAAAGGTAAAACAAAAGATACCTTGGACAGTCGGTTGGATTTGCAAGCAATGAATATCAGGAAAGAATTACATCCAAAAATAAATGGAGATAAATATGAGTTACCAGCAATATGTTTCACATTATCTCTTGGAGAGAATCACAAGTTTTTAAAATTCTTGAAGGATTTGAAGGTTCCAGATGGATTTTCGTCGAATATTTCTCACTGTATCTATCTGAAAGATCACAAAATCTCTGGATTAAAAAGTCATGATTGTCATATTCTTCATCAACATTTAATTCCACTTGCCATACGTAGTTTGCTTTGTAAAGAGGTGTTTGAGGCACTAATTGAGTTGTCGATATTTTTCAATCGACTTGGGGAAAAGTGTTTAAAACTTGAGGAGTTGGAACAATTAGATGCACAAATTCCTCTAACTCAATGCAAGCTGGAGAAGATCTTTATTCCTGCTTTTTTTGATGTTATGGAGCACCTACAAATTCATTTAGCTAATGAGGCTATGATTGTTGGATGTGTTCAATATAGATCAATGTATCCAATAGAGTGGTGGTTATATTTTTTGAAGCTATTTATTCGTAGCAGATCTTGCATTGAAGGTTCTATTGCAGAGGGATACATAGCAAATAAATTTTCCAGTTTATGTTCAGGGTATTTGCATACAATGGAGACAAAATTTAATCGCCTTGAACGAAATTATGATGGGGGTGCTATAGAATTTGATAGAGATTTAATGATTTTTTGTCAACCTGGAAAAGCTTTAAGAGGTGGCAAGCCACGCCGACTTGATATAAAAGAAAGGGAGCAAGCCCATATTTATATTTTGAAGAACTGTTATGAAGTTCAGCCATTTCTCGAGTAAGTACTAATTTTTCAAATAATTATCTTAGAACTCCTCCAAAATGAGTATTAGATCCTAATTATTTATTATCGTTCAATCTTCTGTAAAGAGTTTTCTCAAATTCCTGGTGATTCCTCTCAAAAGAATTCAGATAGGCAATTCATCAATTGGTTTAAGAAAAGGTGAATACTAAACAAAACATATGATTTTCAAATCATATAAATAATATTTTCTAAACTATGTTCTTAATGATAATAGTTTGCAAGATTATACAAACATGACAAGAGTAAGAAGATGGCAGATTTTCTCACATTGTCGCGTAGTCCCATGAAATATGTGACAAGTTTCAAAGGCTACATTATTAATGGATATAGATTTCCTGTACAAGATTATGACAAAGGTTTGAGGACTCAAAATTATGGAGTCGTTGTTGCTGGTGAGATGGATGAAGAAGATAGAATTATTGATTACTATGGAGAACTAACAGAGATTCTTGAGTTGCAATTTGTTGGGGGGAGAAGATTGGTTTTGTTTAGATATATTTGGTTTGATGTATATGACAAAGAAAGGGGAGTTAAAATAGATGAATATGATTTTGTAAGTGTTAATCCCCAGCGATTTTTAAAAACCAATGAGCCTTTTATATTAGTCAATCAAGCATCACAAAAGGGTGGAATGTCGTGCGAAAGGTTATGCCTCGTGATTCTTTTAATGATGTGAAAATTAATGATAATGATTTCGAGGATTTACTTGATTCAAGTGAAAGGAAAAGAAAAAAAACTCCTACAGGTTTGGAACTTTATATTGGATGTTTAGCTATTATCAATTACATGTACATATTCTTAATCTTCTTTATGTAACTTTTGTGATGGTCTCATAACTTTGACTAGTAACATTTTAATTTTTGTTTATTTATTCTAGATATTTTTATATTTGTTGTATGTTAATATGCATAATAAAAGATAATTAACTAAACGTATTCTACTATTGAATTTTATGACAAGATGAAATGGATCCTTCAAACTTTAAGAAGTCTGAAATGGGATCAAGTTTAAACAACTTAAAGCAATCATACCTTCCACCTAGTGCCTTAGATAGGGGACAAGGGAAAAGCTTCAAATGTATGGGATCTATAAGAGTAATTGCTGAAAAGAGACCCTTGATTGGTCCACCAAACATTATGCTAGAGACTCTGAGAAACACATTTGGTATTGTGTTTTATTTTCTCATGCTCTAACTTTATAGAATCTTGTATTGAGAAACATCAAAAAGAAATTTAGATTGTTTCTTGTACTGATTAAAGATTTATAATTGGAAACAACACAAGTTTAAATTCTGCATCATATGATAAGAATATCATTGCACAGAAGACTAATGTCATCCCTCTTCATTTTGATTCAATAGAAGATGATACTTTATCTCCTCATGAGGATTTTGAAGTAATGCAAAAGACAGGGAGAAGTAAACCAGGTTTCTAATCTTATTTTTTTTCTCAATCTATAATTTTTTTAGTGGACTGAACTTGTTTTAATGTTTGATAGCAAAGGAGCGAACACAAAACTTCACATTTGTGAACTCTATGAGAAAGTGTGCTGTAAAAAGAACTTTGAATGGCAAAAGAAAAGATTCTCAAACTGCAACTCACGATCTGAATGAACTCTCACACAATAATAATCTTGTTCCCTCGGGGTTGATCAAATGGAGAATGATCTTTCCCTCCCTCGAGATGAAGTTGAAGTGGTGCAAGACAATAGGAGAAGCAAAACAAGTAATTACATGATCTCTTAATTTGCATAAATTATTCATTGTTTATAGATTTAAAATTTTTATGTTTGACTTGTATCAAAATTTGTAGGTCCTTGTGAATTCAACAAGGTAAAAAAGGTTAGAGGACCAAATTTATGTAAAGTTGTTACAGGACTCAAACCTGGAGAAAAGCTTAGAGTCACTTTTTATCATAATCAAGTTGTTAGGGATCATCATGCTTTATTTTCAAGACACTTGGGTTCCTTAGTTCGTGATCATAATATGTGTCCTTTGCGGGTACACTCATGGGCAGACATCGAAGAAGCTAAATTGGAACACATGTGGGGAGCTGTCACTGTAAGCATTTAAATGACTACTACTGGTTAAATTACTATTTCTTAAATCTTGTTATTGGGGAGCTGTCACTGAGTATTTTCCAGTAAGCAAATATCTCTGCTATCTACTCTGGCTGGCTACTCTGGCTGTGTTTGTATCACTGGTTGTAAGCAACTATCTTTGCTATCTACTCTGACTGTGTTTGTATCTCCATGTTGTCATCCTGTAGTTGAGTGATTTTCATCTGTAGACGAAACAATTTGTTTTTCAGTTCCAAAAACTTATTTTGAATTTTTGTAAACAAATAGATCTCTTTCTGATCTACTGCCACATAAAGATCTAGAAACTGCAATTGTTACAGTTAATGCTTCAATACATTAACAAACAACTGTTTTTGACATTATTTAACTTTTCCAATTAAAAAATATTATTCAGTTATAAGTGCCTCTTGACAATCACTCAAAAATTTTACATCATCATGTCTCTTCACCTGTTGCGCAGTTATAAAGTATATATGCGAAACTTGTTAATCACAGAGTGTTGACTAAGGAATTGAAGATAATTTAGAATATAATATAACATGTTTTATTGAGTGCAAATGTTTTTTGTATATATGTGCAGATTGTGGATGAAATTGTAGAGAGTTCTTTTATTAGTTAGAAATTTGTTTGGAGCAATTGAAGATTGTGAGAAGAAAAGGCTTTTATCGTTAGTATGTCTTTGCATCTCTTGAAAAGGGATATTTATATGATGAATCCTATAACTAGCATCACTTGGATTCCTATTTTTACATTGACCTGGTCGTGTCATTTTTGCATGTTAAGTATTTGAATATCTTTTTGAATTAACATTACAGGGGCTTCTGGTCATTTTGTATCATATTTCTGGTTTGAGACTTCTTTCAAATGTTTGTCTCCATTTAAATTATCCTGCAGCAACACTCTTCTCAAGAGACTGTAAGGTATGTTTATCATTTAGTCATCTTCTTCTCTTCTTTTTGTAGTGCTCTGTTGTTCGCCTGTTACCTACAATTATCTCTCTGTTTTTGTCCATAATCTACAATTGTTCCTCTGCTTTTGGACCATCCCTTCAAGTGTATAAATAATGTTCTAATTACCATTTAAAAACCTAGTTGACTGCACATTATTTTTCAGCTTTCTTTTAAAATCGTGAGTCTCTTATTCAGTGACATATGCAAAATATATCAGGAAAAATTTGATAGTGATGACATGAATAGTCATTAAGAAGATGTATTGAAACATATGAGAAGGTTATGGAATAATTGGAGAGGATCGCTACACATGAAAGCAAAGTCTAAACCACTGCAAGAGGTTCTAAAAGATGTGCCTCAAGGGGTCGATAAAAGCGATTGGGAATGGTTGGTCAAAGAGTATTTTTTTATCTGAAAAATTTAAGGTAAGATACTTATTATCAACTAGTCATTTCAATTATCTATCATAATTTTGCTAATGTGTTGTTTATATAGGAAACAAGCATGCGAAACGCAATGAATAGGTCTAAGTTGAGTATGCCTCATCGTACGTGTAGCAAACCAATTAGAGAGATAATTTATGAATTGGTACATATGTGATTTTTTAATCTAGTTAAGATAACTTCCCTTCATTTCAAATATATGACTATTTTTTTAATTTTGAAGGGAGGTAAGCATGGTAATCCACCAGACATGGCGACTATCTTCTTTGAGACTCCTAAGAAGGACAACAAACTTCTTGAACCTGAAACCAATCAAAAATATGAAAAAATTATTTCAGATACTTTTACTTAATATATTGCATTATCTATAAATGTGTTGTATTTTATAGGTAGAAATTCAAGATGTACTACAAACTGAGCCATCTCTTACTAATATTGAGGTAGTAGAGAGATATTTTGGACCTCAGAAAAAGAGTCATGTGATTAGATTTAATGGTGGAATAACTAGTAAGGATTTGAAAGAAGGCAGCTCCGCCAAGAGTGCACTGTTAGAAGAGCTAAATGTGAGTCGAAAGGAAAAGGCCGCACTACTAGAAGAATTAAACGCGAGTCGAAAAGAAAATGAATCCATGAAAAACGTATGGATATCATAGAAAAGAAATGTGAAATGTTTGAAAGTACAATGTTCAGAGACCCTTCATCAACCTCGCCATCATGTGAACAAAATACTGATTGAATTACATTATAGGTTAGTAATATTTCTACTACTTATGTAATGAAGTATCGATATTAGTTAGCTAATATGACTAGTTAAACTATATAAATTATAGCTCCATGTAATGGACATGAAGTGAAGAAACTCCAAGAAACTATCTTTAATGTGACTATCACTCTTTGCCTCCGAACTTGAGAAATAATTTGTTGAAAATTATTATTGTTGACCAAATGATTTGAGAAAATAAAAGGTTTAAGACTACATGTTCTAAGATATATAGCATACATAATAAACTGATCTTGATATTTTTGTAGGTATTGGTAAGCAAATTTTACTATCTTTGCTCCAAACTATTGTCATATACATATTGTGAATGTTGTGCTTTTCTACTTTACTGATTTTTCTTGTCAAACAAAGCATTTTTAAATCAAGATTTATTATGATAAAATAGTTATAAAATCATCAATTGTGTTTGTTCAACATATCAATTGAACTATTCAACTTATGCAAACTTTTATCCCTGCAACAGGTGATCAAGAATTCGAAGTCGCGATGGATCTTCAAGTGGGGAGCGAGTTGAATTAATTAAAATAATTGAAGATGTTAGCAGATGATGAGTTGAAGTGCAAAAAGTTAATTAAATCTATTTTACTTATTAATTATCTAGGCTATCTACTTATAAATATTAACTACCATCTCGACATATATATTCTAGATTATCATTTTTATTCTTGTAGGATTTTTAAAATATCTTTGTTCTTAGTAATGAACTACATACAATGCTTAAATTATTATGAACAATTTATAATACTATTTTATGAGTTTGAAATATTTGTTTAAATACATATGAAATAATTACTTTTATTTGTCAATTATGAAAGAGAAAAAATGTTACTTTTTATATAATAATATTTATTTTTAAAAAATCATCAACAAATTAAGGAAAATTTGGTTGTTAAATTATTGATGTTACATAATATTAATGACTGAATTTTGGTCACTAAAAGAGCTTAGAATATCACTTTTGAAGTTATCTAGTGACCAAGATAAAACTTAACGACGGAAAAGTGTGATCGCAAAAAGAAATCTAATGACTAAAGTTTTTGCCTTCACTAATGATTTATTAATGACAGGATTAGAATTTGGTCGCCTACTTTTAACGTCGGAGCTACTAACGATGGGCGACGACCAATGTCGTAAATGATCATTAACGACTGGATTGTCACTTTTAGCGACTAAATTTTCTTTCGCTAAAGGCTCATTCTCTTGTAGTGGCCGGCAGAGCATGAGGTAGATATGGATCCAAGAGAAAGTACCAGTTATTCCTTGCTGGGTCAGGCAGATACACTCCCTGTTGAGGCACGCAGAGAGCCTCTAGTATCTATTGTACAAGATTTACCAGCACTTGTAGAGGTCCAAGGAGGTCCAGTACCACCAACCCTACCAAAGACTAGGGAGCAGGGTATGAGAGAAGTTGTTCAATTACTGAGTAGGATGGTTTCTATTCATGAGAGACAACTAGAGGCAAGAGCAGACACCAGAAGGGATCAAACAGAAAGATCAAAGGTACGAGAGTTTCTTTACTTGGCCCCTCCAGTATTTACAAGGTCCAGTTCCACTGAAGATCCACAGGACTTTATAGACCATATGTATAGAGTATTGAGGGTGATGCATGCCTCTGTCACCAAGGCAGTGGAGTTGACTTCTTTTCGACTACGTGATGTCGCCATCTTGTGGTATGTGGCATGAGAGAGATCTAGAGGGCCTGATGCTCCACCAGCACAGTGGGAGGACTTCTCTAAGGCATTTTTAGCCTATTACTTACCGCGGGAGGCCCGTCTTGACCAATTTATCAGTTTGAGGCAGGGGTAAATGAGTGTAAGGGAGTATAGCCTTAGTTTTAATTCTTTGGCTAAGTATGTACCAGATATTGTACATACCATGAGTGCCAGAGTTCATCGTTATGTGGATGGTTTAGGGGATCATTTGATCAAAGACTGCCAGATAACCTCTTTATAGGATGATGTAGATGTTTCTTGTATTCAGGCTTTTGCTCAGACTACAGAGGACCTTTCTCGTCGAATTCGGGATACCCATAGAGATAGGGAGAAGAATAAGAGGGCTCAGAATATAAGGACTTATAGGGAGCCACGGGGTGATTTTAGGCCTCCTTTTCACTGATATCCACCTCCGTCAATAGGTAGTTCCCTGCCATAGATACAGGGCCAGCGATTTGATTGTTGTATTCAGTTAGGGCCGGGCAGAGTTCACGCCATCCTAAGAGCCATCAACCGGAGCGCTTTGCACAAATGAGATAGCCTACTCCTCTATGTCCAAAATGCGGTAAGCTTCATAATGGGCAGTGTAGGAAGGGTTCAAGTGCATGTTACCATTGTGGGCGAACAAGACATTATATTAGCTAGTGCCCGAGGTTAGGTAGAGGTACAACAACTCACCCTTCAGGATCCACTGCATCCTATTCATCCCCAGTACATGCTCCCTGGCCAGATCCACAGCCTACTGAGGGTCCTGGTAGGGGGAGAGGTAGAGGAGACAATTCAGGTTCTACTGGTGGACAGAATCGCTTTTATGCACTCAGAGGTTGACAGGATTCAGAGGTATCTCCAGATGTGATCACAGGTATATTGATAGTACATTCTCATGCTATTTATGCACAAATAAATCTTGGCTCTACATTTTCATATATTACTCCATTCATTGCTGGTAAGCTTGATATGAGACCCAAGTTATTGTTGGGGTCAGTTAGGATATCTACGCCAGTTGGTGACTTAATTATAGCTAGTCATGTCTTTTGAGGTTGTACAGTGTTAATTAATGAGTGTCCAACCTCTGCTGATTTAATTGAATTGATTATGCTAGATTTTGATGTTGTTATAGGTATAGATTGGTTGGCAACTTGTTATGCTAATATTGACTATCGAGCAAAGCTAGTCCACTTCCATTTTCTAGGTGAGCCGGTCATGGAATGGAAAGGTAATATTGCCTCGCCCAAGGGTAAGTTTATTTCATACCTTAGGGCTCGGAAGCTGATCACTAAAGGTTGTATATACCATTTAGTTCATACTAGGGATATTGATAAGGAGTCGGCAACCCTTCAGTCAGTCCCTATTGTAAATGAATTCCCGATGGTATTCCCGGATGAGCTTCCAGGGATTCTCCCCGAAAGAGAAATGGATTTTGCTGTAGATTTGCACCCAAACACACATCCTATTTACATTCCTCCCTACATAATGGCTCTTGTAGAGCTAAGGGAATTGAAGGAACAACTGAAAGACTTACTTGATAAAGGCTTTATTAGGACAAGTACATTTCCATGGGGTGCTCCAGTGCTCTTTGTTCGAAAGAAAGATGGCTCCCTACGGATGTGTATTGATTACAGACAGCTAAAAATCACTATCAAGAATAAGTATCCTCTTCTGCGGATTGATGCGTTATTCGACCAGTTGCAGGGTGCCAAATGCTTTTCAGATATTGACTTAAGATCCGGGTACCACTAGTTGCGAGTCAGGGATGTTGGTATTCAAAAGATAGCATTTAGGACGAGGTATGGACATTTTGAGTTCCTTGTCATGTTTTTTGGGCTTACAAATGCCCCAGCAGCTTTTATGGACCTAATGAATCGAGTCTTTAAACCATTTGTGGAAGAATTTGTGATCGTGTTTATTGACGACATCTTGATATATTCACGATCAGAAGTTGAGCATGCAGATCACTTGCGACTATATTACAGACTCTCCAGGACAACATGTCATATGCTAAATTCTCAAAATATGAGTTTTGGTTAACTTCTGTAGCTTTTCTTGACCATGTTTTTATAGGCAATGGTATCAAGGTCGATGGCCAGAAAATTAAAACAGTAATGGCTTGGCCGAGACCATTGAATCTGACCGAGGTCCATAGCTTTTTGGCTTGGCAGGATATTATAGGAGGTTTGTTGAGGGATTCTCCTCTATCTTTGCACCACTAACAAGATTGACACATAAAGCAGCTATGTTTCAATGGACTGAAGCATGCGAACAGAGTTTTCAAGAGTTAAAGAAAAGGCTTACCACCGCACCTATCTTGGCTCTTCCGGATGGAACCGAAGGCTACGTTGTATATTGTGATGCCTTGAGAGTTGGCCTAGGTTGTGTTCTTATGCAGCATGGTAGAGTTATTGCATATGCTTCCAGAAAATTGCAAAAGCATGAACAAAACTATCCTACCCATGATCTTGATCTTGCTGCGGTTGTATTTTCCCTAAAGATTTGGCGACATTATCTATACAGAGTTCATGTTGATATTTTTATCGACCACTAGAGCCTTCAATATTTATATAAGCAGAATGAATTGAACCTACGACAAAGGAGGTGGCTAGAATTACTAAAATATTATGATGTTGACATTTTGTACCATCCCGGTAAAGCTAATGTTGTTGCTGATGCACTTAGTTGAAAGTCCATGGGAAGTCTAAGCCATGTTGAAGCTAATAAGGTTGAAATGACAAAAGACCTATGGCAGCTAGCTAGTTTGCAGGTGCGATTGGTAGATACAGAGGATGGAGGTGTAATTATTCAAAATACATCAGAATCTTCTATTGTTAATGAAGTAAAAGAGCGACAGGGCGAGGATCCTCAGCTTAGAACACTAAGGGAGAGCATTTCCCAACAGCATCATCCTTTATTTGGGGTAACTAGAGATGGAGTCCTTAGGTACCAAGGCCACTTTTGTGTTCCAGATATCGGAGGACTCTGTGCCAGGATTATTTCTGAGGCCCATTATTCTAGATATTCAACCCATCCTGGAGCAACAAAAATGTATAGGGTCCTTCGACAAATCTATTGGTGGAATGGCATAAAAAGGATATTATAGAGATGGTAGTGCAATGTCATTGAGCTTCCGCTATGGAAATGGGACATGATAAATATGGACTTCATCACTGGTTTGCCTTGTACTCTACGCAGATGTGATTCTATTTGGGTAATCATTGATAGGTTGACAAATTTTGTTCATTTCTTACCAGTAAGAACGACATATTCAACGGAGGATTATGTTAAGCTTTACGTTCAAGAGATTGTTCGCCTTCATGGAGTTCCATTATCTATTATCTCTGATCGAGAGGCCCAATTTACCAAACATTTTTGGAAGTCTTTTCAGAAAGGTCTGGGAACTCAGGTGAATCTCTACACCACATTTCATCCACAAACTAATGGGCAAGCAGAGCGTACCATCCAGACCGTTGAGGATATGTTACGTGCCTGTGTGCTGGACTTTAAAGGAAGCTGGGATGCTCACCTACCTCTTATTGAGTTTTATTATAATAATAGCATCCAAGCTAATATTCAAATGGCGCTTTATGAAGCATTATACGGGCAAAGATGTAGGTCGTCGATCAATTGGTTTGAGGTTGGGGAGGTAAAGTTGCTAGGCCCTAATCTAGTTCAACAAGCAATGGACAAAGTGAGACTTATTAAAGACCGATTGCAAATAGCTTAGAGTCGGCAAAATTCTTGTACAGATGTTCGACGACGAGACTTAGAGTTTGATGTAGAAGATTGAGTCTTCATGCGGTTTGGAAAGATGGGAAAGCTCAGTCCTAGATATGTTGGACCGTATAAGATTATTCGAAAGATTAGCAAGGTTGCATACGAGCTTGATTTGTCTTCAGAATTGGAGGCAGTCCATCAGGTGTTTCATGTATTGATGTTGTGGAAGTGCATTGGAGATCCTTCGTGTATTACTCACATTAAGGATATCCACATTGCTGAAAACTTGTCTTATGATGAGGTGCCAGTGGCTATTTTAGATCGACAAGTGAGAAAGCTTCGGAATAAAAAAGTGGCCTTCGTGAAAATATTGTGGTGGAACAACAATATTAAGGAAATAACTTGGGAAGCGGAAGAGGAAGTGATGAAGAAGCACTCCCAGCTATTTACAAATTAAGGTGAGTCATAATTTAAAAGTTAGCAATCATCTTTCTACAGTAGCTTAAATTTTAAATGAGTTGGGAGCATAGTTTATATGGGTCGTCACGGGATAGTTATACAAACCTTAGTAATTAGAATTTTTTTTAAAGTTGATTATGGATTGTAGGGATAAAAGTTATATCCACAAAAAATCACATTTTAAGAGATAGTAGTGCAACCAAGACACTGTCTAGATACATTCACAGACGAATGTTCTTAAGAGGGGAGACTGTGAGACCCCATGTTTCTCGTCTTCCATATATATATAAGGTGGCGTGTCACATAAGACATATATGATTTTGGATAAAACCTAAGGATAGTAAGGCTATCAATAAGTGGTAATGTCAAGTACCTAAAGTTTTAAGCCAAAGGAATACCCTAAATACACATTCGAGATTAAAGAAACAGCCCGAGTGGCACCTCGCCCTTTTCGAGGGTTTAAATTAGGTTTTCACATTACGAATGAGACTAAAAGTGTATAATTTGCTAATAATGAATTTTTAAAAGTTATTTTAATATCAAAAAGGTCATACATTAAGTTTTGGAATCAAGAAAGTTGCAAGATAAAGGTTGTCCAAGGTTATCGTAAGTTTCTTTAAGAAATCCTTCCTAAATTTGGGTCAAATGTATAAGGACATATCTCCCAAAATACAAAGAGGTGAGAAGGTCCATGACCTATCAAATTGAAGATCCATGAGTCTAGTTTGTAACGCACAAAACCACGCATACCGACCTCAGAATAAAAAGTTATGACAATTTTACCAGGACTACCTGAGCAAGAAACTGGGTCATGGGTCGGGTCGGGTCAAACCCAACTATATGTTGGCTATTTTGACATTTTAAAGCTAAAAAATGAACCATTTTTGTCCCAAAACAGTGAGAAACTAAAGAGAAAGCTCCCACAAGTTTTCTAAGTAATTTAGGTAAGTTTTTCGTGTTCTTACCATTAAAATTCACCCTCGTGCCTAGAAATGTGTGTCTTACGCTTTGCAATTATTTTCCCCTCCTATTAACTATGTTTAGGGCTATTTTTGGGCTGTAAAAAGGTGGTGTTCCTACTTGTTATTGGTGTGTTCAGGTAATAACCTTGGGGCTCCTTTACAGTCGTTTTTACGAAGTTTTATGGACATTTCCTCGCGTAAATACTCTTTGCTGAATTTGGTCATTAATGCTAAATTTTGGACTATTTATAAGTGTCTTTAAGATGCATATATATAGTTGTTGTGAAGCTTAGGACGTAAGGGACAACTCTCGTGAAGAAACTTTGGGCAATAGGACGTCGGTTAAGAAGGTATGTTAAGGAGAATGTAATGCCCGGTAAAATTACCAATGTAACCCTAGAAGAGAGATGTGCACTTAGTGCATCTTCTAATGTTCGGATGGAAAATCCGAGGCTGGATTCGTGATCAGTATAAAAAACTGAGTGGGGGAGAGGTCTCAGTCGATTTTTAGAGCGACCGAGTCAAAAGATAATTTTTCGTTCCAAAATAAGAAATAGTGAGAGTTCGCGACAGAGCCGCGATGGCGGACCCATTGCGAAGGGTGACTTATGTTTTTCCTAAATTTTTCGACAGGGTTGAGAAAACTCGATCGGGAGGAGTTTTGCCAAAAATGAGCTATACGCGACTAGTCCGCGTCGCGGACTGGGTTATTTCGCGGCTATAAATTGTCCGCGTTGCGGACTTGGTTATTTCGCAGCTAGAAAATTTCTATAATTTTGAGGAGCATTCTGGTCCATTCCTAGCATCTTCCAAAACCCATGTACGACCAATATAAGTTGTTTTCACGAAGAAATGGTCTAAAATCCCATTCTAAATCCTCTTCCTAACGACGCTAATACGCTAGAGCCTGAGGAGAGTAGAGGAGAGACGAGATTAAGGAAAGCATAGGAAGTTCCAAGGGAATTGTATTGGTAGCAATCATCCCAGGCATGTAAAGCTAACCTAAATCATGGGATTGTTCTTCCATGTTTCCCCTTTGAGTCAATTGAGTCTATGGTTGAAGATGATGAGTTATATGTGGAAATCCTTGAGTATTCTATTGAGATTCTTCTGAATTCGTGCATTTTTCTTTAATTGATGATCATCATAAGCTTATTTACTACATAACTTGTTTTTATGAATGATTTCATAAAATTCTATGTCTATTTTACTAAAGAATACAAGAATGAGCTTAGGGGGAAAGAGTCTAGAGCCTTAAAAATGATGGTGTTTGTGATGTTGTGATTGTAGTCCAAATTGATGAGAGTCTTGATGATGACGTTGATGAGAGTGATGTTCATGAGTCTTAAAACTTGAAACTAAAATTCTAAAAGAATGTTTCGAGTCCATGATGTTGATGATGATGTTGATGTTGATGTACTATGTCCCTATCGGATCGATGATGATGATGTTGATGTTGATGTACTATGTCCCTATGGGACCGATGATGATGATGTTGATGTTGATGTTAATGTATTATGTCCCTATAGGACTGATGATGATGATGTTTTATGAGCATGTGGAGTTCTGGGAGGAGCATCGAGCACCAAAATGGGTGAGAATGAGTCCCACTCAAACTCATTAACTACGTGGCCCGCCTAAGAGAGAGGATTGAATCGCAATGCGGATGTTTCCTTGTCCCAAAAAAGGACTGATGTTTTTTCTTATGGATCCACTGATGGTGATGTCCTTTACCCTGGGCAGGGTACTGGATGGATGTGGCAACGACATCACTTCATTGTATCATCACCGGCTCATAGGTGATGGTTGTCGGTTAGAGAAACTCTCAGTTAGGTTCCACTGATAGAACTCTGATGTTGATGTGATAGTATGAGTCTTGATGGATGTTGATGTTCTATTGTCTACTCTTTATCCTTGTCCTAAACAGGCATGAGTTCTTTGAGTTGAGTTGAGTTTCCTTGAGATAAGTCTGATGTATTGATGATGTTGAGATGAGACGTTGATGAGTCATTTGTCTACTCTATATTCTTGCTTTAGATAGACATTTGACATTCTGGTGGAGTATGATGTTGAGTTGATGTTATCCCTATACTGTTATACTTGTACTGTTACATTCAGCCATCTTACATACCGTACATTCCACGTACTGACGTCACTCGGTGCTGCATTGTTTCATGATGTATATACAGGAGTTAGAGGACTTCAGCAAACGCATTGTTGAGGTTCAGTGATTTTGAGTTCAGTCATTGGTAGCCTCCTTACTGTGCGGAGGAGCCCTTTTTCTTTATCTGTTATTCTTTTTATTGAGTTGGGTAGCCATGGCCTGTTATGGTACCCTCTTAGACTGTCTAGTTGAGTTAGAGGCTTCATGGACATGAGTTTAAATTTGATGTGAGGTCTTTCCCTCTTAGAGTTGAGCTAGTAATACTATTTACTTATCATCGATGTTGAGACAGAGTTTATTAGCCATTGGCCCTTTTTATTGATGTAGCTTACTACCTTATTTTAATTGCTTCCGTTATGCTTGATATTGGATGACTGCCTTGAGATTGAGTGGTTCGCTTGGGGACTAGCAATAGTCTCTGGGTGCCAGCTACGCCTAGGGTACCCTCCCGGGCCGTGACAAACTTGGTTTTAGAGCACAGAGTTCAAGAGTCCTAGGGAGTCTATGAAGTCGTGTCTAGTAGAGTCTTGTTTATATGTGTGTTTTGCACCACACTTCATAAACAGGAGGCTATAGGACATTAGGAATGGTTACACTTCTTTGATATCATGAGTTCGTGTGATATAATTTGACTCTATGAATCTCCCTTATAATTCGTGTGTTACGCGCTTGCAGATCATGCCTCCTAAACACATTGCTGCCCAAAGAGATGCTTCAGCCCCAAATGCTGAGAACTCATCGACCTGCCAGAAATACTGAGGTTCCACAGGCACCACCTGCTCAGTCAGCCTCCACTTCAGAAGCAGACTTCAGCCGTATATACGGGGTCTAAGGTTGAGGAGGACCCACAAATTTTATTGACGGGATGTGCAAAATTTTAAGGTCTAAACACGCTAATGAGGTTGAGGGAGTTGTGTTGGTCTCTAATCAGCTTAAGGATGTTGCTAATGCCTGGTATAACCAGTGGGAAGATGGTAGAGGTGAGAATGTTATACCTGCTGAGTGGGAGGAGCTTGAGAGTGCTTTCCTCGACCACTTCTTTCCCCAAGAGTTGAGGGAGGTGAAGGTTAAGGAGTTCGTGAACCTGAAACAAGAGGGGTTGACTGTCCAAGAGTACAGCCTCAAGTTCATTCAGCTTTCCCAATATGCCCTGGAAATGGTACTTGATATGAGGGAGAGAATGAGGAAACTTGTGTCTGGATTAGGCAGTCAGGTAAAGAGGGAGTGTAAGGCAACATTGTTAATTCCAGGCATGGACATTTCTAGACTTATGGTCTATGCCCAGCAAACTAAGGAGGATAAGAAGAAGGACAGGGAAGAGTAGTAGAGTTAGAGGGCCGAATCGGAATGGCATGAGCCTAGTCAACATAAGCAGGATAAGGGTGATAGAACCTATTTTTAGAAAATATCTTCTAACTATGCACCCTCGATGGAAAGTGCGCTTGTTAAGCAAAACAGGTATCCGCAGAAATCTTATGGTCACCAGAATTTTAGAGCTCAAGGTCCTCAGTCCTAAGCTAGTGTGACCCAAGTCCCTAGAGGAAAGCCACCTTGTGGTAGATGTGGCAAACTTCACCTTGGTGCATGCCGTGAGGGCACAAATACTTGTTATTCATGCGGACAGCATGGCCATTTTCAGGGTGAGTGTCCAACGAGGATATGGGGTGACGGGAGTAACAAGGCTCAGTCTTCTACAGCGCCCCCTGCGGGCAGTCATCAGAAGGCTACTATTGTGAGTGTAGGAGGCGGGACGAACCGCCTGTAGGCGATGGGTAATTGACAGGACCAAGAGGTTGCACCAGATGTTGTTACGAGTATGCTCCGAGTCCTTTCTTTTAATTGTTATGCATTGCTTGACCTGGATGTCACGTTGTCTTTTGTGATGCCCTATATGGCCAATAAGTTTGAGGTTTTTCTAGAGTTCTTGCTTGAGCCTTATAATGTTTCTACTCCCACTTGTGAGTCTATCCTAGCTGAGAGGATCTATAGAGATTTTGTAGTATCCATCTATCATAGGTATACTTTAGCTGATTTGGTAGAATTCGAGATGGTTGACTTTGATGAATCCTTGGTATGGATTGGCTTCATGCCTGCTATGCCTCCATAGATTGTGGGACCCGAGTTGTCAAATTCCAATTTTCTGAATGAACCAGTCCTAGAGTGGAAGGGAAATTCTGTTGCACCCAAGGGTAAGTTTATTTTCTACCTGAGGGCTAGAAACCAAATTTCTAAGGGGTGTATTTACCACCTCGTGCGAGTTAAATTTGATGATACTGAGTCCCCTACTCTTGAGTTAGTTTCTATTGTGAATGAGTTCCCCAAGGTATTCCCTAAGGATTTACCTGGAATCCCTCCTAATAGGGAGATTGACTTCGGGATTAATGTTCTTCCTGAGATGCAACCTATTTCAATTCCCCCATATAGGATGGCCCCCGCTGAGTTGAAGAAGTTGAAAGAGCAGCTAAAGGATTTGTTAGAAAAGAGCTTTAGGCCAACTGTTTCTCCTTGGGGTGCTCCCGTTCTGTTTGTGCGGAAGAAGGATGGGTCTCTCAGAATATGCATAGACTATAGGTAACTAAATAAGGTCACAATCAAGAATAAATATCCCCTTCCCAGGATAGATGATCTGTTTGACCAACTTCAGGGTGCCTCATGCTTTTCAAAGATAGACCTCAGATCGGGTTACCATCAGTTGAAAGTGGGAGAATGTGACGTACCAAAGACAGCTTTCAGCACTAGATATGGACACTTTGAGTCTTTTGTCATGTCCTTTGGGTTGACAAATGCCCCTGCAGCTTTCATGGACTCAATGATGTTTAAACCCTACCTTGACATGTTTGTAATCGTGCTCATTGATGATATTCTGGTGTATTCGAAGGATGAGGAGGAGCATGTCAAACACCTTAGAATTGTCCTTCAGACTCTTAAGGACCATGAATTGTATGCGAAGTTTTCAAAGTGTGAATTTTTGGCTCAAGTCAGTGGATTTCTTAAGCCATGTTGTTTCGGGTGATGGAATTTGAGTAGATTCCCAGAAGATTGAAGCGGTTAAGAACTGGCCAAGACCGACCTCTCTAACTGACATAAGGAGTTTCTTGGGGTTGGCAGGCTACTACCGCAGATTTGTTGACGGATTCTTTCCCTATCTGCACCCTTGACCAAGCTAACTTAGAAAAAGGTCAAGTTTCAGTGGTCTGAGGAGTGTGATAAAATCTTCCAAACGTTGAAGACTAGATTGACCACCGCAGCTGTTTTGACATTGCCCGATAGAACGGAGGATTTTGTGATATATTGTGACGCATGCAGAGTTGGCTGGGTTGTGTATTGATGTAGAGAGGGAAGGTGATAGTCTATACTTTCAGGAAACTTAAAGTTCATGAGAAGAATGACCTGATCCATGATCTTGAGTTGGCGGCGGTAGTGTTTGCACTTAAAATCTAGCGCCACTACTTATATGGAGTGCATGTGGACATGTTCACTGACCACAAGTGCCTGCAGTGTGTCTTCGGTCAGATAGAGATAAACCTGTGACAGAGGAAATGGTTAGAGTTGCTCAAGGATTATGATATGAGCATCCTATACCACCTAGGTAAAGCTAACATTGTTGCTGATGCTCTTAGCAGGTTATCAATGGGTAGCACAATCCATGTTGAGGAAGAGAAGAGAGAGCTAGTGAAGGAAGTGCATAGGTTATTTCGATTGGAAGTCCAACTCGAGGAGAATGACGAGGGAGGGATCAATGTTCAAAGTAGGTCTGCATCATCCCTAGTAGAAGAAGTAAAAGAGAAGCAGGATCGAGATCCTATCATACTCCAATTGAAGGAGGTTGCCCACAAACAAAAATTGATGGTCTTCTCCATAGGGGGAGATGGGGTGTTGATATACCAGAGTAGGCTATTTGTTCCTGATGTTGATGGTGTTCGAGAGAGAATCATGGATGAAGCCCACAACACTAGATACTCCATTCATCCAGGCTCCACCAAGATGTACCGTGACTTGAGAGAAGTCTATTGGTAGAGTGGAATGAAGAGAGACATCACTGAGTTTGTTTCAAAGTGCCCGAATTGCCAGCAAGTGAAGGTAAAGCATCAAAGGCCAAGTGGCTTGGCTCAAAACTTTGAGATCCCAGAGTGGAAATGGGAAATGGTTAACATTGACTTCATCACCGACTTACCGAGATCTCGGAGACAGCATGACTCTGTATGGGTGATTGTGGACAGGATGACTAAATCAGTGCACTTTTTGGCAGTTAAGACAACTAATACTGCAGAGGAGTATGCCAAGATGTACATCTAAAAGATTGTGAGGTTGCATCGAGTTCCCTTGTTCATCATTTCGGACAGAGGAGCCCAGTTTACTTACCACTTCTAGAGGTCTTTCCAGAAGGGATTGGGTACCAAGGTAAATCTGAATACAGCCTTTTATCCACAGACAGATGGTCAGGCGGAGCACACTATTCAGACGGTAAAGGATATGTTGAGAGCTTGCATCCTTGGAATGACCATCTACCATTGATTGAATTTACATATAACAATAGTTATCATGCGAGCATTCAAATGGCCCCCTATGAGGCCTTGTATAGGAAGAGGTGTAGATCACCCATTGGGTGGTTTGAGGTGGGAGAAGCTGAGTTGATTGGACCTGACCTTGTCCACCAGGCCATGGAGAAGGTGAAGATTATTAGAGAAAGGTTAAATACTGCACAAAGTCATCAGAAATCTTACACCGATGTAAGGAGAAGAGATCTAGAGTTCGAGGTAAGTGATTCGGTACACTTGAAGGTATCACCTATGAAGGGTGTAATGAGGTTTGTGAAGAAAGGGAAATTAAGTCCTCACTATATTGGCCCTTATCAGATTGTAAGGACAATTGGGAAGGTTGCCTATGAGCTAGTGTTAGCCTCTGAGTTAAATGGAATCCATCTGGTGTTCCACGTTGCTATGTTGAAGAAGTGCTTGGAAGATCCTGCCTTGGTGATCCCTGTTGAGGGAACTGGAGTCAAAGATAGCTTGTCCTATGAGGAAATTCTAGTCCAGACCTTTGGTTGACAGGTTCATAGACTGAGAAACAAGAGATAGCCTCCATTAAAGTTTTGTGGAGGAACCAATTTGTTGAGGAAGCCACGTAGGAAGCTGAGGAAGAGATGAGAACTAAATACCCGCACCTATTCATGCCTAATGACGAGAATATCGAAGGTAATATTCCTATTCTTACCTTAACTTGATGTTTCTATCCTAAGTTGATGTGTAAATTTTGAAATTCTGAGTAGATGTATTGAGGTCGATGAAGAGTTGAGGAGTTGAGTGAGTATCGAGATGAGTCTTGAGTCTATTCGTGCCATTATACCGCTCCTACTCATCATTCGAGGATGAATGATCCCAAGGGGGAGATGATGCAATGCTCGATAAAATTACCAAAATACCCTTAGAGGAGAGATGTGCGCTTCGTGCATCTTCTGATACTCAGATGGAAAATTCGAGGTCGGATTCATGATCTGCATGAAAAATTGAGTAGAGGAGAGGTCTCAAACAATTTTTAGAGCGACCGAGTCAAAAGATAATTTTTCGTTCCAAAATAAGAAATAGTGAGAGTTCACGACAGAGCCGCATTGGCGGGCCCATCGCGAAGGGTGACTTATGTTTTTCCTAAATTTTTTGACGGGGTTGAAAAAACTCGATCGGGAGGAGTTTTACCAAAAATAAGTTATACGCGACTAGTCTGCAACGCGGACTAGGTTATTTCGCGGCTAGAAAATTTCTATAGTTTCGAGGAGCATTCTGGTCCATTCCTAGCATCTTCCAAAACCATGTACGACCAATATAAGTCATTTTCACGAAGAAAGGGTCTAAAACCCCATTCTAAATCCTATTCCTAACAACGCTAATACGCTAGAGCCTGAGGAAAGTAGTAAAGAGACGAGATTGAGGAAAACATAGGAAGTTCCAAGGGAATTGTATTGATAGCAATCATCCCAGGTATGTAAAGCTAACTTAAAGAATGGGATTGTTCTTCCATGTTCCCTTTTTGAGTCAATTGAGTCTATGATTGAAGATAATGAGTTATATGTGGAAATCCTTGAGTATTCTATTGAGATTCTTCTTAATTCATGCATTTTTCTTAAATTGATGATTATCATAAACTATTTCACTGCATAACGTGTTTTCATGAATGATTTCACAAAATTCTATGTCTATTTTACTAAAGAATACAAGAATGAGCTTAGGGTAGAGCCTTAACGATGATGGTATTTGTGATGTTGTGATTGTGGTCCAAATTGATGAGAGTCTTGATGATGATGTTAATGAGAGTGATTTTCATGAGTCTTAAAACTTGAAACTAAAATTCTGAAAGAATGTTTCGAGTCCATGATGTTGATGTTGATGTACTATGTCCCTATGGGACCGATGATAATGATGTTGATGTTGATGTACTATGTCCCTATGGGACCGATGATGATGATGTTGATATTGATGTACTATGTCCCTATGGGACTGATGATGATGATGTTTTATGAGCATGTCGAGTTCTGGGAGGAGTATTGAGCACTGAAATGGGTAAGAGTGAGTCCCATTCAAACTCATTAACTACGTAGCCCATGTAAGAGAGAGGGTCAAACTGCAATACGGATGTTTCCTTGTCCCAAAAGAGGACTGATGTTTTTTCTTGTAGATCCACTGATAGTGATGTCCTTTACCCCGGGCAGGGTACTGTATGGATGTGGCAATGACATTGCTTTGTTGTATCATCACCGGCTCATAGGTGATGGTTGTCGGTTAGAGAAACTCACAGTTAGGTTCCACTGATAGAACTCTGATGTTGATGTGGTGGTATGAGTCTTGATGGATGTTGATGTTCTACTGTCTACTCTTTATCCTTGTCCCAAATGGGCATGAGTCCTTTGAGTTGAGTCGAGTTTCCTTGAGATGGGTCTGATGTATTAATGATGTTGAGATGAGACATTGATGAGTCATTTGTCTACTCTATATTCTTGCTTTAGATAGACATTTGATATTCGGATGGAGTATGATGTTGAGTTGATGTTATCCCTATACTGTTATACTTGTACCGTTACATTCAGCCATCTTACATACTGTACATTCCATGTACTGACGCCACTCGGCGCTGCATCATTTCATGATGAAGATACAGGAGTTAAAGGACTTCAGTAGATGCATCGTTGAGGTTCACAGATTCTGAGTTTAGTCATTGGTGATCCTCCTTGCTATTCGGAGGAGCCATTTTTCTTTATCTGTTATTGTGTTTATTGAGCTGGGTAGCCATGGTCTGTCATGGTACCCTCTTAGACTGTCTAGTTGAGTTAGAGGCTTGATAACATGAGTTGAGATTTGATGTTAGGTCTTTCCCTCTTAGAGTTAAGCTAGTAATACTATTTACTTATCATCGATGTTGAGATAGAGTTTATTGGCCATTGGCCCTTTTTATTTATGTAGCTCACTACCTTAATTTAATTGCTTCCGCTATGTTTGATGTTGGACGACTGCCTTGAGATTGAGTGGTTCTCTTGGGGACTAACAATAGTCTCTGGGTTCCAGCCACACCTAGGGTACCCTCCCGGGACATGACAGCTAAGCTTTGTCTCTCCTTTTAGCACGAAATCTGGAAAGTTTCCCAAAATGTCTTATGTGATATCTTACTATTCTGTTGCTAGAAAGACCTTCTGTGAAAGGCATTGGGATTGCAGCTGAGTTATTTTTATGATGGTATTAGGTTGACATTCCATTCGTTCAACTAAACATTCAATATCTATATATCATTTTGTCGGTTTTCCCGGCTACCTATTTATATGTTCGAGGTGTTTCTCTTCTTGGTGTAGTGCCATTAAAATAACGTAGAATGCGAAGGGGATGAAGTATTCATAATCAGTCCTTCTTCCATACAAAACTATAATTGAAGCACTTAACAAGTAACACATTGATTTCCAATAATGTCTAACATAATGCCCCTATTTAAACAACTAAGGCACTTGATCCTGTTTAAATACTTTCTTTTACTAATTGACATGGGACCAAGTATAAGCATTATGTAAAGCACCTTTATGAGCACTTTCAAAGTTAAGGCTTCATTCTAAATGTTGAGTTAAGTTGTCAAACTTATTTAAAAGATATGTGAGATTTCACAAATTCGGTGTATATGCTATGACAATGATTATGATGCTATGAGAATAAGTGTACCAATGAGCCAAGATTGGCTAAATTTATGCTAAGAATTAATATGTGCATTTAATATTCATATCATACATTGCACGTTATACATGGACTTTGAGCTATAGTCGGAGGTATTGGGCCTATTTGCCCAAATGATTATATATATATATATATATATATATGTGTGTGTGTGTGTGTGTGTGTGTGTGTGTGTGTGTGTGTGTGTGTGTATATATATATACCCCATGCAGCCCCACAATCCGTGGGCTAACACCCACAGAAATGAGCCGAAATCACATGTTTCCACTTCCTTGGCCCAAAAAATCCAACTAGGCCTCATCCAACCATGCCAGGCGCCATGGCCCTCTTTCTGCTCATCTTGCGGACCCCCTCGTATGATTTTTCATGAAACTTGCGCCGAAACCCCATGCAGCGCCAGAATCCGTGGGCTAACACCCACATATTTGCCAACCAGTGGTTGGCAAATATGATGCCGGTTAGCTATCGAAAAGGACCACCATTGCTAATATTTGGTTGGGTATGTCATGCATTTGCATCTATATATATGTATTCACGACATGTGATACTCGAGCATACCATGCATATTTGATCACTAGGAGGTTGCTTATTGGCCATTAAGGTTACTTGAGTTTTGGTTACAGGTGGTATTCTATTACCTTTTTTACCATAGTTACCTATGGTTTTACATTCTGCCTCACATACCAGTACACGTTTGTTCATACTAACGTCACGTTGCCTGGGGACGCTGCAATTTATTTCATGCATGCAGGTTCAGGTAGGGACTCTGATCGACCCCTCCACTAGGAGCCCAAGTTGATAAGCTCCACCTCTTCCTAGAGCTTTCACGGGATGCTTACTTTTTGTTGTATGGTTGGGTATAGTCGGGGCCCTATCCCGGCAGTATTAGTAGTTCTCTTAGAGGTTATTGTGGACATGTTATTGTGAGTTGGTTCTTTTATGCCTTTCAGTCTCCAGTCATAAGATTGGCATGTATATATAGTGTGTGCCGGTACCTCTGTTGTTGCAGCCTTGTCGGCTAGCTTGTACTTTATCATTTTGGTTTACTTACTTTAATGTACATGATTTGTTGTTGACTAGGTCATGACCTAAACGGTCCCGGCTTAGTTTTTTCTAAACATTATGCTGCCTGATTTTCTTCTGGTCCCTGGTTTAGTTAACTAGCATGTTTAGTGGCTTACCCGGTCCATAATGGTATTGGATGCCAGTCGCGTCTCCCCTCTCTTTGGGGTGTGACAGGTTTAACCTGTTTTCTTGGCGTAGGGGCACGGGAAGCTGCTGAGCTAAAGTACTTTTCCCACGCTTCACGGGCAGGAGTAGTGTGCTTAGCTTTCTCCTCAGGACCCATCAGTTTCCATGCATCTGATGTTGCCTTTGTGGCCTGAAAAGTGATGTACTCTTACTAACATGCTTGTATGTAACAAACAGGTGTATGCGAATGTATCTCTCACATACAAATAGATTCTTACAGCTTTCAGGCCTGAAGATTCAGGATGTGTAGAGCACTATACTTTTTAATAAAGTCACGACTGAAAACAATATTCTCACTGTTAGCAGACATGGTAGTCCTAAAACAATGGAAATTAGATGAGGTATTTACTCAAATAAACATGTCACATGAAGTGAACCAAGAGCAAGCAGGAAAAGGAGTGGCTACTTGCTTTTTCTTCTTTTTTCTACTCCCATCAGGTTCACAAATACCTTGATCCTTTCCGGTTGCATATTCTCCTTCACAAGGCACCTTAAAATTAAAGAATAGAGAAATTCAGTTAGCTATAATACCCATCCACCCCTTATTTTTTTGGAAAAAAAAAGAACGCCAAAACATGTATGCTAAAACTCCACAAGGCCAACAATGTTACAAACGAGTCAAATCACGAAGATAATGCCAAAGCACGTAGAATCCAGAAAAAAATGAACACTTTTGATTGTTTAGCAAATGAACTAAGTCACCACATTTAGTGTGACCATTATATTCTATGATGCTCCCGACTACAGCATCAACTGAAAACATGTCTATGGGCCAGCTGCAGCATTAAGCATACAGACTCAGCAACTACAAAAAGTGACGCTTCTTCATGCTGCTAATTTCGTGAAGATTAGGCTACTTCTCAATGTCAATTTTTTCATACTACCAAATTCCTAAAACAGTGCATTGACATGCTACTAAATCATGTAATCGAGTGAAATATGCTGATAGTGCAATACAAAACAGCCAAGAAGAGTTGATACCAGCCCTTTGATAAATAGCGTCCTTTTCTTTAAAGGCAAAGTTATCATTTTTACATGGTAGATATCCTCAGTCTCTTCATAAGCCCACTAGTATTTTGACAAGTCAATAACTCCAGAATAGAAAACTTGGACTATCATACTTTTAGGCATAAATGGCTAAATATACAGTACCCAGATTAGATAGTTCCATTTTCCTGCATCGTCTTTTAAATGTAATATAAATATCTACAGCTCCACCTATGTGAGCTTTCTCAAATTGCCGGTCCCAAGCCCGGATAAAGGAGGTTTCCGAGGGTTAATGAGAAACAACCTATCTACCCCATAAAGTTAGGGGGTTAAGGTTGTATACATCTTACCCTCCCAACACCCTACTTCTAAAAGTACCAGGTGGTGCAGTAACATTTTCAAACAACTCTGTCTTTCTTCTTCCAAACAGTTTAGAAGTTGCCAACACCTTCTATCCCAATTTATATAGCGTAAAGCTTAACGAAATAAATGAAGACTTCTGAAATTCGTAGACTAAAACTAGCCTTGAACATTTGTGTGGCTATAAATCATTTTAAAAGGTAAAAGAAAAAGTTGAAAGTTAATCTGTATCTAATTATAGAAACATCACATTCTTTTTTAGACAAACTAAAAAAATGAAATGATGCGACATAAATTGCGATGAGGGATATTTCCTGCTTTAATGAACAATAACTTCTTCTCTAATTCTAGTACATTGAAGTTATATTAGAGGATATTGGACAATATGCATCATCCTTTTCCATCTAGTTCTCAAGACAAGGTATTCCTTTTGATGTTGCTATTGCATGCTAAAGCTGAAAAACTATTTAACACAAAAACACACATACAAGAAGACGCGACAAACTGAAAGAGAACCAAATGATCATGAAAGCTTTGATGAATAATAAGTGGATAGATGTTGCACTTGGGCGAAAACAACGAAAACAAAATTTATCATAAAAACAACAAAATTGAGGCACATAGCAAGATGAAAAATCAAATGGAATTGAGAAGTGAAACCATTGTCATTGTATGGTGAGGAGGAGAAGCTTTATCGTTGAGATCAGGGGGAAAAGCCTCAACCTCGACCATGTCGATCGATTATAGCAAAGTCTGGTTGGAGTATTCTAGGATTCCGGCAGCTATTGAGTTCACTGAATGGTGACGGAAGTTGATCGACGAGACGGGAGAGAGTTCGCCGGCCTTTGGGGAATTCGGGGGTTCAGAATTTATTTTTCTGTGTTGATTAGGGTTGTACCTTTAGGCTCTTTGCTTAATTTGATTATTTTTCAGCTTTTTTTCATCTGTGCTTAAACATATTAAAATGGTACTGTCAACATCTTGAAACACAATTACATAATAACTATAAATAAGTATCTTTTGAATCAGTTATCGCCCTTCTGTTGTAGATATAGTAAGATCATTAAAAAAATTGTGTTGTGCTGTTTTGTGACTGGACATCAGAATTCAATCATGTTTGAAATATAAATTTAGCATTTTTAGAACAATAGATAGCATTGATGACCTATCAGATGCATGGTCCTGAACACAAAGCCAATATTTATGCATTTCAACACTGTTGCAGACGAACATGAGTCAAAAATATGGAAATATACTGTATTGCATAACTTGTCAGAATGTAGAAACAGAGGAAATGTTTACTATATTCCAACAATTCTCTAAGTGTTTAGCTCTTGAGTCACTTGAAGGGTTCTGGCCGAGCCGAAATCTGAGATTTTCAAATTCATATCACTATCTAAAAGAACATTACTGGCCTTCGCAACTCGGTGAATAGCCCTAAAACAAGAATTACAGTGAAGGTGAAGAAGCCCTCTAACAACGCCCTCAATCATGTTGAAATGTTTAGGCCAAGGAAGCTTATGGCTCTTTTTTCGAATCTGATAGTGTCATGAGAAATGTGTATTTACTAAACCTAGCACCATTTCCATTTCCACGATATACGTGAACACGAAAGATCATCAAAGACTGTAATAAAGAAAGGAGATGACAGTAAAAACATTGATCAAACAATAACACACACAAAAATTATAGATAAAACATTGCCTACTTAAAACTCATTTTTCCACGACTTTCTCATCTGAAGTTCTCCTAAGTTTTCGTGAGGCTAAAAGTGCTTTAAAAAAATTAAAAAGTGTTCTTTTTTTTAAAAAAAAAAAAAAAAGAAAGAAAGAACAGGCAATTGACCAAGCTTTTAGGAGTCTTTTTCGGACAGTAGTAAAAAAAAAGTATCTTTTGCTCAAAGGTACCTTTTTTTTAAAAGCATTGCTAAGAAAAATACGATTAGAAGCTCTTTTAAAAGCTTGATCAAATACAAAACCGCATCTTACCAAAAGTGTGCTCTTGGAAAGACCTTTTGAAATAAACACTTTTCAGAAACGGGCTATTAGCATACCATAGCATAACAACATCAAACAACGTGAAAATCGTGAAGGGACAAAGTAAAATCAACAGCATAAACGCAAATCCCCAAATATAGCAGTACCAATCCAACAACTAATGGCATAAAATTTCTGAAGAAGTTACCAAGGCAATGTTACATGAACAGGCCAAGACTTAATAAAAAGAAGATTACATCATGAAAATATGGCACATCAACATCTGCAACTATTTTCAAGTAGCACTAACATCACGAAAATATGGCACATCAACATCTGCAACTACTTTCAAGTAGCACTAGAACTGCAGATGCATTCCTTCTCTTCTATGAAGACATCCAACTTCAGCCGAGCACTGGAATTAATGACATATCTGGGGACCAGAAGAAACTTTTTCAAAGGCATATTTTCTGACCAGTTTGGGATGCTCTCTGCAATGGATTCTAGCTTGAAGGAGCTCTCCCCATCTGTTACTACAACCTCGTACGAGAACCTTCTCTTCTGCATAGCCGGTCCAACACAGATGATGTTGATAGCACTTCCAACACGGTCGCTAGCATGGTTGATGATAAAAAGTATACCTTCTGTCCTCATTTGAAGAATTTGGTAACTTTGATGTTTTTCTATATAAATTGGATGGACAGCATTGAAAAAAATGTGCTCTGCCGAAGAAGCATGTTTGTCGCTAAAATGTGCATATAACTTTGTTGAAGTACCTACAAAGTCACAGCCATGGAAAGGACACAAACAAGGCACATACATGCATGCATTCTCATGGTCGGTTTTCTTACTATAACTCAGAATCTCCTTGCAACCATACCTATTGTTCACGCATGAGACTTTCACAGATTCTATAACCTTCTCCATGGCTCGACAACGATTATATCCAATTGGAAAACAACACGATGGACACTTATTAGCAACCTTGAAGCAGCAAGACACACATGCTATGTGCCCATTCTCACACTAATTTTTTTGTCCAGAAAGAAAAAAGAATGTGTTAGAAAATATGACCATACTAAGCAGTTCGAATGTTTGCAGATGATAGCTTACTTCACTCTGTCGGCTTATAAATTTCAAGGTTTCTCGAAGTGCATAGATTAAGAAACAGGGAAACAGAAAAACCTATTACAAAGCATAAACAAATTGCACTTAAAATTCACTGTTTAGCTCTTTGTATTAGAGGCTGCCAAACTGGAACATGCAATATCTATCAATGGGAGGAAGGCTAACCCTGATCAATAGTGTACTGGAAAGCATATCTAACTACATCATGCCCCTCATCGCAATGCCACGAGGTGAAGGAGCAGTGGAACGGTATGAGAAAGGCATTCCTATGGAAAGGAAACTGTGAAGAGGATAAATTCCACCTTGTTAAGGAGGGTAAAGTCATATTGCCAAAGGGACAGGGAGGTCTGGGTATTAGGGACCTTAGCAAACACAACAATAACCTCAAGTGAAGAAACTTTATCACTAGATCATTTGCAAGAAACTACAAAGTAACTTACCCATTTGTAATCTCTAATAGGAATGAGATTCACTTGATTGAACCTGGTAGGCTTCTACCCACTTTCAAGTATCTTTTTATATTCCATCATACACCAATGCTTTCTCCAAGTTGAATATTTCACAATTAAGACCATGATTCACCAGAAGAAACAAAGACCTACACTAGCGACTTATTCTCCAATTTGAATGAAATGTTAAACCACATGAGATGGGATAAACACCTAAAGCAGTCATTCCTCTGTCAGCAATTCTCTCAACTAAACCCTTTAATAGATCCATACTTCCTATACTTTTTCAGTACAAAACTGAAAGCTACCTAGCGACTTCTCTATATTTGCTATGTCTCCACTGTTTAGAAGTTATTCTATATCTATTGTTTTCTTCTTTTACTAGGGGCAGATACATCTGAGTCAACTGAGCTAAGGGTCTTTCGGAAACAAACACCCTAGGTTGTAGGGCTAAATTTTGTGTACACTCTACCCTCCCAAATCCCCCCTTCCTTTACAGCAATAAACTACTTGTGCTAAAATCACAAATTTCATTCAAAAACGTCTAAGTAAAATCTAGAATTCTCCCTACACAATTAATTCCAACATATATACACAGATACAGGAAAAAGAAGAGACCTGAAAGACGGGAACAGAGAGATGTTCAAGGCAGATAGGGCAATCAAGCACATCCGGATCCACTAACGTCATAGAAAGTGACCCATTTCCTCTTGAACCCTCCAAATCACGATCTTGGTGGTCTTCCACAGAAACGGACCTGTTCCCTCTTGAAACCTCCAAACCACGAACTTCCAATCTCTGATCATCTCCCCATCGGAAATTCCCCTCAGTTTCCGATTCCGATCGCGAGTCCCAATCCTCCTCTTCCTCCTCCTCTTCTTCTTCCTCAACAACCCTTTCTTCCCTCTCCCTCTCCCTCTCCCTCTCCCTCTGCCGCTCCCTGTCCCTGTCCCTCTCCCTTTCCCTCTCTCTTTCCTGTTCTTGTTCTTGTTCTTGTCGACGACGAACGTCGGTACAAGAGAAAGTTCCGGCGGAAGTCCTCCGCCTCTTGGGAACAGGCCTTCTTGCGGGGTCACTGGGTCCTTCTTCGTTATCATCTTCTCTTCCAAGTGAAAATCTCGCCATTTCTGCTTGTTCCGGCAGAAGTTCCGGCGAAAGTTCTCCTTGTTGTTCTTCGTCGCTAATCTCAAAACTACTAGTACTTGATGATGAATGGTTTGCTCCTGTCATTTTCAACTCACTTGGTTTTTCTAAATATTATTTTTTTCTATATTATGTATTATATAATATTATATATATATACACACACTCATATTTTTAAACTAGTACTAAAATGGAAAAATATTTTGTAACAAAATCAGATTGCAAAGATAATGAGATGTTAATTTTAATTTTTTTCTGAAAATGTGTTTGACTATAACTTTTTATCTTCATGAATTAAAAAAATGAGGAATAGGATTAGTAATTATGGGTTTTATAGAAATTTATTTAATAATTAGCTTTATTTGAATATGTTTTTTACTTTATTAATACATTGAACTAAATAAAATATGAGATTTGAATATTAAATGTTTTTTTTTTTGGTGAAAATGTGCTTCGTTATAGATGATAATTTTATTAAATTTACAAAAAAAATGTATGGTTTTTTTCTTAATCTTCATGGATAAAAACTATTACACACCTTATTTGTAAATCCAATAAAACTATTATCTTATAATCAAACATATTTTCAGAAAAAAAAAACATTTCAAATTCAAATCCTCATTAGCTTTGCAATATGATTTTGTTACAAAATATTTTTCCATTTCTGTACATTCCTGGACTAAACAAAATAAAATTTGGGGATATTCGATTTGTATATATACACTCATTTTTTTAACTAGTACTAAAATGGAAAAATATTTTGTAACAACATCAGATTGTAAAGATAATGAGATTTGAATTTTAATTTATTATTTTTTTCTGAAAATGTGTTTGACTATAATTTTTTACCTTCTTGAATTAAGAAAAAGAGGAATAGGATTACTAATTATGGTTTTTTTTATAGAAATTCAATTAATAATTTTCTTTATTTGAATTTTTTTTTTTTTTTTTACTTCTTTAGCACATTGAACAAAACAAAATCAAATTTGGGCAAATACTCTAAGATTTAAATTTTAAATATTTTTCTTAAAATGTGTTTAATTATAAGGTAATAATTTTATCAAATTTACAAAAAAAAAATGTGTATGGTTTTTCTTTTTAATCTTCATGGATTTTTTAAACTGAGGAATTAGATTACTGATTGTGGTTTATAAAAAAAATTATTTAACGATTAATTTTATTTGAATATATATTTTGCATCATTAATCCATTGAATTTGGATGGTGTTTGTCAAAGAGCATGTTCGGATTAACTTATTTCAAATGTTTTAAAATTAAAATATTTTTTTTAAAAGTATTTTTAAAGTGTTAGGATAAATCTAAAATTAGTCAAACACAATTGGTTAAAATTTATCCTAACACTTCAAAATACTTTTAAAAGAAGTTATTTTAATTTTAAAACACTTAAAATAAGTTGAACATGCTTTTTGTCAAACACCATCCAAATTCAATATACTAATGACGCAAAATATATATTCAAATAAAGTTAACCATTAAATAAATTTCTTATAAACTATAATTAGTAATCTAATTCCTCATTTTCTGAATCCATGAAGATTAAAAAAAAACACAGACCTTATTTGTAAATCCAATAAAATTATTATCTTATAATTAAACACATTTTCAGAAAAAATATATATATTTAAAATTCAAGTCTCATGTTATTTCCCCAAATTCCATTTTATTTAGTCCAATGCTCTAATGAAGTGAAATTATTAAATAAATTTCTATTTTCTTTCGCCAAAACACTAACTATTTATTATTAATTGTAGTACTTTTATCCCTCACAACTATTTAGATTTAATTTTTAAAAAAATCAAATGAGCACCTAAAATGTTTTTCCTAATTGATGTTTGCTACTACTTTAAAGTAGCTTAAATCAAAAGAGCTTCTACTTTACCTTTTCACGCTATATTTTACAAACTAAACAACAAATCCTAAACGTTAATTCTTGTTTAATAAGCAGTGATCCAACAAATAAGGTGTGAACTGTGAAGGTAGATTATATTCATACGAGTATAACAAATCAAAGTAGATAAAAAACACGACAATAAAAAAAAACATAGCAATTAATACAAAAACAAGTTCAACAACAAAATAAAGCAACAACAGAAGCACCAAAAATAACAAATTGTGATAGAAAATAAAAAAAATAAGATACTGCAAGAATAAATTAAAGCTAACACTATGGTAGACACCTTCAAACCTAAAATCATAAAGAAGCAAGAAAACACTCCACTACCTAATGATCTTCTATCCTAATTTATAATCTCTAACTCTCTTGTCTAAAGTCATATCCATAGTAGGTTAAAACTGTGTTGCATCCTGTTTAATCACCTCGCCTCAATATTATTAATTTTGGCCTGCCTCTACCTCCCTTCATACTGAGAGATGGCAATGGGACGAGTGCAGGGCGGGTTAAGCTCAACCCATAAATTATTTTTAAACCGCTCAACCAGCCTTACATGACAAGTTTTTTCATTTTCAATCTGTCCCGCCCCATATAGACACACCCTGCATAAATTTTTAAGTTCTTATCTTTTTTTAGTTGAGTTTGATATGAAAAATTAAAATTCATGAAAAGATAATTGTTTTTCACTTATTGACAACTCAACAACTAAATAAACTATTTCTAGTTAATGTTATCTTAATCACTAAATAACTATTTCTAATTAATATTTCAACAGCTAATAATTTACTGGACTCGTCTAGTTTAAATTTTAGTAAATAAGTTAAAATTAAAGCCAAAGTTTAATATAAAAAATTTATATCTTCGATTTTACTAATTACGAATAATGTTCTTTGTGCTCCTATTTAGTACCTTAAACATGCATTAACCCGCAGTCCATCCCTCACCGAATTAATTTTAAAAATAATTACTTCAACCCGCCCCGCCCCACCCCCCTCTGCATAGCTCTAAACTTGTTCTGGCCTGCATAGCTCTAAACCCTTCCACTATCTGCGACGCTCCGCCTCATTGCCATCTCTACTCGTACTCATTATATTCAACTTGTGGTTCATCTTCAAAGGGTACGAGGTATATTTCACTGATGATCATTAAACTTGAAATTATCACATTAAAATCACTGAGAAAAAGGGGGAAATATGTATTTCCTTACTAGCATGTTGTATTTTTACAAGAGTCTTTTCACACATAAATGATGTATATTAAATGTCAATTTAGTAATATCTTTTGTTATATGTGTAAGCTTCCTATTTATAATTTGATCAACAAGTTAGGATTTTATTATGACTTTCTTTTTCTGTACAATATATAAATAAACTGATTGGCAATGAAAAAATGTGAGAACTTCTTCCACATTTTTGCAGCGTGTTTTTTATATATATAGATTTTAGCATCATATCAGAGTCATACCAAACAACTCTAAAAATAACTTTAAAATATCAGATCGACGGATCAAAATAAAACAAAGGAATGCACAACAGATCTTAAACATGATAATCTTATCAGAAGACATTACAGAAAACATACCTGAAGCAGACGACAATATCATATATAGAGAAGCGACAGCATTAACTGAAAATTAATTTCTACCTCCTTGTCCTAGCTTTATGTTACTGCGGTGCCACTAGTGATGAAATTTTCGGGGAAGATGTTATAACCTAATGAGAGAAGAAAGAACTAATTTATAGAGGATGAGACGTATTCTGACAAGTCCATCAAGTAACTGAGATCCAACGGAAGAAATTTGTTATTAATTATGAGATTGACATTAATGGGCCACACATAAAACAATGGGACAACAATATGAAATGAACCTAACTATTAAGCTATTGATCAAGAAATAGACCCAGCCCAAATTATTTACCCACTTACCATCTTCTCCTTTCTTATTTTGTGCGTGACGTCAATATCATTACTCTATGATACTTCGTTGGTATATGATACCACAGTAATGTCATATAGAACTGAGCTTAATACTATGTGATACTTCATTAGTATATTGCTAACATATTGGTATCATATAGGATTCGGCTCTTTTTCTAAGAAATAATTAAAAAATAATTAGCATCGCAATCTTATTTATTAAACTCTAAGCTCTGATGATATCTATGGTATATATATATTTTGATACTCTAATGGTACTAAGTAGTTTTACTGAAGTATTGTCTCTTTCTTGATATCATCGGAGTGTGTAGGTGTGTGTGTGTGTGTATGTGTGTGTGTGTGTGTGTGTATATATATATATATATGAAACTAAACAATTGAGAATAATTAAAAACAAAGGGTATGAAAGTAAGGAGGTAGTCGCTTGTAAATAGTTTCCTTTTCTATTACAAGTGGTATTTTCCCTAAAATAATGAGAAGTTTAACATTCTCGCTCCATCTTCACCTAATAACTGCATAACACAAATATTTAAAATTAAATTTATTTATTGTGCATAAAATAAATCTCTTCTATAATATCCATCATATACAAACAATGATATGACATATAACTAATGTAAACGATGACAATATACATACTTTTATGCTATATATTCCCATTCATATACTATAATATTAGCAACTTTGTCACACCTCGAGCTTACACCCTGGCCATGGCTGGCACTAAAAAAATTATTGCTTGTCACAAGTAAACTCTTAACCTGACTAATTCACTTAACTGAATGATTTAACAGGCATGCGGAAACTTTATAAGGTGAACATTTAAAACATTTAAGTAAACTTCATGCAAATGTTTATATAAGTCTAAAATGTAAATGTTCGTCATGATGAAAATAATAATAAACATATTTGAAACATTTGAATACAATGATTGAACTGACACACTAACTTTGACTATCTATGGAGTCTTTACTAACTGAAGATATATGCCATAACAAGACCCACGACTACTTGACTATAAAATATATACATAGAACTAACTCACTAGAGCCCTCTGAAAGCGAAGAGGTCTCACCAAATACTTAAATGAAGATGTCCTACTGAACCTCTATTATCCTGAGTACCTAAAATTTGCATCATAAAATGATGCACCGCCAAATGGTGTCAGTACATGAAATGTATGGTATGTAAAATGACATTAAAAAAACTCATATTAGGATACTCAACTCAGAATAGCCCCATGCACTATAAAAAATATATTTTAATGTGTTAGTGAATGTAACTCAATGTATGAAAATTATAATACTAAAATATTCTGCTCTAAAGTATAGCTTAACTCAAAAGCTTAACTCGGAAATAACTCAGTATCAAAAGCAATGCAATGTAAGTAAAATATCTGATTTAATGCATAAATAAATACAACTTAATATATGAAAATAATATACTTTAATTTGGGCAGTTTCTCTAACAATGTCTTGCCTATGTTGCTAGAGTCGTCCAATACCTTGCCACAATAAGGGATGAACTTAAATCATGGATCCAACTAACATGGCCTTCTCAGAGGCATATAAGAAGTCATACAATTTGATAAAATTCTACTGTACACTGGCTACTTAATTTGTGGGGTTGGAGTTATTTGAACTCGTACCCACATCGATGCTCAATACAATTCCCAAAATATGTACTACGCTCAATAATATAATTTATAAACTAATGATAATGTATCAAAGATAATCATAGGTTTGTGAATGAAACTAATTGAATGTAAATGGTTCTAACTTGTTCTTAACTTAGTATGAATTATGTATCAAGTACATATCGATAAAAATGATCCAAATAAAATTATGGTTCACAAGCTTAGGTTATGTATCAAACATGATCCTAGGGTTGTTATAATTTTCAGCAAATATGTATCAACTACAGAACCATAAACATAAATTTTAGAAATTTCTATATCAAAAACTTAGATTTATGTATCAAAAATTATCTTAGGCTTGTGACTGATACTAGTTGAATGTATCTGATACAAACTATTACTTGAATTTGCAGTAGTTATATGTCAAGTATACAACCATAAATGTGACACATATGAATCAATGTATAACAAATTTTGGATTATGTATAGTAAATAATCCTAGATTTGTGAATAATACCAGTTGAATGCATCTTACACTAAAAATTGTTTAAATTTGCATCGATTATGTATCAAAGTACATAATCTGTCACGCCCCGGGAGGGTACCCGAGACGTGGCCGGCACTCAGAGACTATTGCTAGTCCCCGAGCGAACCACTTAGCCTCATCACATCATTCAACATCAACATAGTGGAAACATCATAAATAGAAAACCTCAGGTAAGGGCCAAATGGCCAAACATCAATCTCAACATCAACTAAATAAGTAAAATACTACCCAGTTCATAAGGGAAACATCCACATCCACCTTGACATCATGTCTACGAAGCCTCTAACCTGACTCAACTGTCTAAGAATGGTGCCATGACATGCCATGGCTACCGGACTCAATGCAATAAAGGAACATAAATAGAAGGGTCTCCTCCGGATAGCAAGGAGGCTCACCAAAGTCTGAATTCGAAATTTTTGACCTCAACGGTGCGCCTGCTGAAGTCCTCGAACTCTTGTATCTACATCATGAAACGATGCAGCGCCAAATGGCGTCAGTACGTGGAATGTACTGGCATGTAAAATAGCTGAATAACAGGGTAAGTACACAGCATAAAGAAACATCAACTCGACATCATACTCCATCAGGATATTAAAAGTCTATCTAAAGCAAGAGATTAGATTAGACAATTGACTCATCAACCTCTCATCAAACCTCAACGTCACATCAAGCTCATCTCAAGGAACCTCAACATCAACTCACATCAAAAGAACATCACATCGACTCAAGAGAACATCACATCGACTCAAGGACTCGGCTCAAACATCACATCAACATCAACATCAGAGTTCTATCAAATGGAACCTAATTGGGAGTTTCTTTAACCGACAACCATCACCTATATGCCGGTGATGATACAATGAAGTGATGTCGTTGCCACATCCATCCAATACCCTACCCGGGGTAAAGGACATAACCTCAGTGGATCCACAAGGAAAACCTCAGTCCTCATTTGGGACAAGATAGGAGCCATCCATATTGCGGTTCAATCCTCTCTTCCTACGCGGGCCACGTAGTTAATGGGTTCGAGTGGGACTCACTCTCTACCCATTTCGGTGCTCAATACTCCTCCCAGAACTCGACATGCTCATAAAACATCAACCTCATCAGTCCCATAGGGATATAATACCTCATCATCAGTCACATAAGGACATGATATAATACCTCAACATCAACATCAGTCCCAGAGGGACATAGTATAAAACCTCAACATCAACATCAATCCCATAGGGACATAATACCTCACCTCATAACATTAACATCAACATCAGAACTCAAGAGACATCATTTAGCAATTAAGTCTCAATTCTAAGACATCATAAAACATTATTCTCATCAACATCATCATAACATCATCATCGTCAAGGCTCTAGACATATCCCCTAGTTTCATTATGCATGCTCTTTTCAAAACACAATAATTATAGGGTTTCAAAATGCACTCATGAAAATATATTATAATGTAAAACAAAATAGTGATGATCATCAATTCCTGTAAGAAAATTATTTATACATAAAATAACGTAGGTTTTTACATGTATCAAACTCTTCACATTAACCTCATCATGTCAAGATACAATACTCAATACTCAGAAGGGCACATGGGAGAACATTCCCATGCTTTAGGTTAGCCTTACATACTTGAAAAGTTTTGCTAACACGAATTTGCACAACCTCCTCTTGATCTCCTCAACCTCAACTTCCTTCAAGCCCTAGCTTTAGTGACTTTTAGGAAGAACACTTTAGAATTTGGGTTTTTGAAACCCGTTTCTTAGAAACCGACTTTAATTAGTCGTAGGGGTACGTTTAGGGTAAATAGGAATGGACTAAAATGCCCTCTGCAATTTAAAAGAATTTTTCCCCGACCTGAAATAACACAGTCTGCGACGCGGACCTGTCGCGGACAGTGTAATTTCGGAAAATTCAACTCCGTCGAAAAATCATAGAAAAACATAAGTGTGGTTCACGCAGGCTCACTGTCTTTCGTTTTGGAACGAATAATCATCTTTCGACTCGATCGCTCTAAAAATCGACGAGAACCTCTTCCCACTCCATTTTCAGTGATGATCACGAATCCGCTCTCGGATTTTCAATCCGAGCATCAGAAGACGCATTTTACGCACACCTCTTTCCTAGGGGTATTTTAGTAATTTACCGGGCGTTACATTATCTCCCCCTTGGGATCATTCGTCCTCGAATGATGAGTAGGAATGGTAATTTGGCATGAATAGATTCAAGACTCACCCGATACTCCCTCAATAACATCACCACCTCGACTTCTCATCGACTTAATTAACATATACTCAGACATCAGTACTATAAACATCACATCATGGTAGGAACATCAATTTACATAAAAGTAAGAATGTTACCTTCCACACTTTCATCAACCTCGAGCTCGAACAGGTGCGGGTATTTAGCTTTTATCTTTTCCTCAGCTTCCCATGTGGCTTCCTCAACAAATTGATTCCTCCACAGAACTTTGACAGAGGCTATCTCTTTGTTCCTCAGTCTGCGAACCTGTCGATCAAGGATCTGGACTGGAATTTCCTCATAGGACAAACTGTCTTTGATTCCCGTGCTCTCCACAGGAACTACCAAGGCAAGATCTCCCAAACATTTCTTCAACATCAAAATATGGAACACCCGATGGATTCCATCTAACTCGCAAGGTAATTCTAGCTCGTAGGCGACCTTCCCAATCCTTCGAACAATTTGATTTGGACCAATGTAGCGAGGACTTAATTTCCCTTTTTTCCCAAACCTCATGACACCCTTCATGGATGATACCTTTAGGTAAACCCAATCGCTCACCTCAAACTCTAGGTCTCTTCTCCTCACATCTGTGTAAGATTTCTGACAGCTTTGGGCAGTCTTCAATCTTTCCCGAATAATTTTCACCTTCTCTATGGACTGGTGAACAAGGTCAGGACCAATCAACTCCGCCTCTCCAACTTCAAACCACCCAATGGGTGATCTACATCTCCTCCCATACAAGGCCTCATAAGGGGCCATTTGAATGCTCGTATGATAGCTATTATTATATGCGAATTCAATCAATGGTAAATGATCATCCCAGTTTCCTTTGAAATCAAGGACGCATGCTCTCAACATGTCCTCTACTGTCTGAATAGTGTGCTCTGCCTGACCATCCGTCTGTGGATAAAAAGTTGTGCTCAAATTCACTTTGGTACCCAATCCTTTCTGGAAAGACTTCCAGAAATGAGAAGTAAATTGGGCTCCTCTGTCCGAGATAATGGACAAGGGAATTCCATGCAACCTCACAATCTCTTGGATATACATCTTGGCATAATCCTCTGCAGTATTGGTCGTCTTGACTGCCAGGAAATGCGCTGACTTCGTTATTCTGTCCACAATCACCCATATGGAATCATGCTGCCTCCGGGATCTCGGTAGGCCAGTGATGAAATCCATGTTAATCATCTTCCACTTCCATTCTGGAATCTCAAAGTTTTGGGCCAAGCCAATTGGCCTTTGATGCTCAACTTTTACTTGTTGGCAATTTGGGCATCTTGAAACAAACTCTGCGATATCCTGCTTCATTCCACTCCACCAATAGACCTCCCTCAGGTCGTGATACATTTTGGTGGAACCCGGATGAATGGAGTATCTAGTATTATGTGCCTCAGCCAAAATCCTCTCTCGGACACCATCGACATCAGGGACACATAGCCTACTCTGGTACCTCACTACCCCATCTCCCCCTTTGGAGAAGACCGTCACTTTTTACTTCTGAACATCCTCCTTCAATTGGAGTATAATAGGATCTCACACCTGCTTCTCTTTTACCTCAGTCATTAGGGACAATGCAGACCCATTCTGAACATTAATTCCTCCCTCGTCGTTCTCCTCAAGCTGGACTCCCAATCGAGCCAACCTATGCACTTCCTTCAATAACTCCTTCTTCTCTTCCTCAACATGGGCTGTGCTACCCATAGACAACCTGCTAAGAGCATCAGCAACAACATTAGCTTTACCTGGGTGGTACATGATGCTCATGTCGTAGTCCTTGAGCAATTCCAACCACCTCCTCTGTCGCAAGTTGAGCTCTCTCTGACTGAAGACATACTGTAAACTCTTGTGATCCATAAACATGCCCACATGCACTCCATACAAGTAGTGGCGCCAGATTTTAAGTGCAAACACCACTGCCGTCAACTCAAGATCATGGGTCGGATAGTTCTTCTCATGAACTTTAAGCTGCCTGGAAGCATAAGCCACCACTTTACCGCTTTGCATTAACACACATCCCAATCCAACTCTTGATGCATCACAGTATATTACAAAACCTTCTGTCCCGTCAGGCAAGGTCAATACAGGTGCAGTAGTCAACCTAGTCTTTAACTCTTGGAAGCTCTTCTCACATTCTTCAGACCACTCAAACTTGACCTTTTTTTGGGTCAGTTTGGTCAATGGGGCGGATAGAGAAGAAAATCCCTCAACAAATTTGCGGTAGTAGCCTGCCAACCCCAAGAAACTCCTTATGTCAGTTGGAGAGGTCGGTCTTGGCCAGCTGGCAACCGCTTCAATCTTCTGACCATCTACTCGGATCCCATCACCTGAAACTACATGGCCTAGGAAGGCCACTGATTTGAGCCAAAATTCACATTTAGAGAACTTCGCATGCAACTCATGGTCTTTAAGAGTTTGAAGGACTACTCTAAGATGCTTAGCATGCTCTTCCTCATTCCTCGAATATACCAAGATATCATCAATGAACACGATCACGAACATATCAAGGTAGGGCCTAAGCACCCTATTCATCAAATCCATGAAAGATGCCGGTGCATTCGTCAACCCAAAGAATATGACCAAGAACTCAAAGTGGCCATATCTTGTCCTGAAAGCTGTCTTTGGAATATCACATTCTTTCACCTTCAACTGGTGGTAACCCGATCTAAGGTCTATATTTGAAAAGCATGAGGCACCTTGAAGTTGGTCAAATAAGTCATCTATCCTGGGAAGAGGATATTTATTCTTGACTGTGACCTTGTTCAGTTGTCTATAATCTATGCACATTCTCAGAGACCCATCCTTCTTCTGTACAAGCAGAACGGGAGCACCCCAAGGAGAAACACTGGGTCTAATAAAACCCTTTTCTTACAGATCCTTCAACTGCTCCTTCAACTCTTTCAACTCAGCAGGGGCCATCCTATATGGTGGAATCAAAATGGGCTGCGTCTCAGGAAGTACATCAATACCGAAGTCGATCTCCTTATCGGAAGGGACTCCGGGTAAATCCTCAGGGAATACCTCAGGAAACTCATTCACAGTCGGACTGACTCGAGAGTAGGAGACCCAACATCATCAGATTTAACTCGTACAAGGTGATAGATACACCCCTAGAGATTAATCTCCTCGCCCTCAAGTAAGAAATAAATTTACCCTTGGGTGCAACATAACCTCCCTTCCACTCTAGGACCGGTTCATTAGGGAATTGAAATTTAACAACTCGAGTCCTACAGTCTATGGATGCATGGCAAGCATGGAGCCAATCCATACCAAGAATCACATCAAAGTCAACCATCTCCAACTCTACCAAATTGGCCAAAGTATCCCTATGACAAATGGACACTATACAGTCTCTATAGATCCTCTTAGCCAGGATTGACTCACCAGTAGGAATCGAAACAGTGTAAGGCTCAAGAAAACACTCGGGAATAATCTCAAACTTATTGGCCACATAGGGTGTCACAAAAGATAAGGTAGCACCCGGGTCAAGCAATGCATAACAATCATAAGAAAAGATTCAGTGATACCCGTAACAACATTTGGAGCAACCTCTTGATCCTGTCAATTACCCATCGCATACAGACGGTTCGTCCCGCCTCCTACATTTGTAGTGGTTGCCTTCTGATGACTACCCTCAGGGGGAGCTGTAGAAGACAGAGCTCTATTACCTCTATCACTCCACATCTGATTTTTCATAGGGCACTCACCCTGGAAATGGCCAGGCTGTCCACAGGTAAAGCAATTATTGGTGCCCTCACGGCACGCACCGAGATACAGCCTGCCACATCTACCACAAGGTGGCCTTCCCCTCAAACCTTGAGCAATACTAGCTTGGGACTGAGGTCCCTGTGCTCTGAAGTTCTGATGACCATAGGATCTCTGGTCGTACCTGTTTTGCTGAAAAGATGCACTCGCCACCGAAGGTGCATGGCTCGAAGACTTCTTTTGAAAGAAGGTTCTATCACCTTTATTCTGTTTCTGCTGATTAGGCTCATGCCCTGCCGATTTAGCTTTCTTCTTCTGCTGCTCTTCTCTGTCCTTCTTCTTGTCCTCCTCAGTCTGCTGGGCATAGACCATAAGTCTAGCAATATCCATGTCTGGAATCAGCAACGCTGCCTTACACTCTCTCTTCACATGCCTGCCCAACCCAGACACATACTTCCTCATTCTTGCCCTCATATCGAGGACCATCTCTGGAGCATATCTGGACAGCTGGATGAACTTCAAGCTGTACTCTTTGACCGTCAACCCCTCTTGTTTAAGATTCACGAACTCCTCGACCTTTGCCTCTCTCAACTCTTGGGGAAAGAAGTGATCGAGAAAAGCACTCTCGAACTCCTCCCACTTAGCAAGCTCAGCATTCTCACCTCTACCATCCTCCCACTGGTTATACCAAACATTGGCAATATCCTTAAGCTGATAAGAGACCAGCTCGACTCCCTCTACCTCATTTGCATGCATAGCCCTCAAGATCTTATGCACCTTATCGATGAGGTTTCGTGGGTCCTCCTCAACCTTTGACCCCGTATAAACTGGCGGGTTCATCCTCAGGAAATCTCTGAGCCTGGTTGCAGCTGCAGGCTCTTGGGAGCTGGAGCTAGGGGCCTGGGGACCGCGACTGCTACTCTGAGAGGCCATTAACTGGGTGAGCATAGCAATAGCTCCCCTGAAGTCTACTTCAGAAGTGGAGGCTGACTGAACAGGAGGTGCTGGTGGAGCCTCAGCAGCTCAAGCAGGTCGTCCCCATCTCCTTGTCCCATGCTGATTAGGAGTCTCAGGTAAGGGATTCTTAGTGTTAGGGACTGAAGCATCTCTTTGGGCAGCAGTGCGTTTTGGAGGCATTATCTGCAAACGCGTAACGCACGAATTAGAAAGAGGGGTTTCATAGAGCCAAACTCTATCGCACAAACTCGGAACATCAAAGAAGGGTAACCATTTCCTAAATGCCCTGTAGCATCCTATTTATGAAGTGTGGTGCACAACACACGCATAAACAAGACTCTACTAGACACGGCTTCATAGACTCCCTAGGACTCTTGAACTCTGTGCTCTGATACCAAGTTTGTCACGCCCCGGGAGGATACCCGAGACGTGGCCGGCACTCAGAGACTATTGCTAGTCCCCGAGCGAACCACTTAGCCTCATCACATCATTCAACATCAACATAGCGGAAACATTATAAATAGAAAACCTCAGGTAAGGGCCAAATGGCCAAACATCAATCTCAACATCAACTAAGTAAGTAAAATACTACCCAGTTCATAAGGGAAACATCCACATCCACCTCGACATCATGTCTACGAAGCCTCTAACCTGACTCAACTATCTAAGAATGGTGCCATGATATGCCATGGCTACCGGACTCTATGCAATAAAGGAACATAAATAGAAGGGTCTCCTCCAGATAGCAAGGAGGCTCACCAAAGTCTGAACTCGAAATCTTTGACCTCAATGGTGCGTCTGCTGAAGTCCTCGAACTCGTGTATCTGCATCATGAAACGATGCAGCGCCAAATGGCATCAGTACGTGGAATGTACTGGCATGTAAAATAGTTGAATAACAGGGTAAGTACACAGCATAAAGAAACATCAACTCGACATCATACTCCATCAGGATATCAAAAGTCTATCTAAAGCAAGAGATTAGATTAGACAATTGACTCATCAACCTCTCATCAAAACCTCAACGTCACATCAAGCTCATCTCAAGGAACCTCAACATCAACGCACATCAAAGGAACATCACATCGACTTAAGAGAACATCACATCGACTTAAGGACTCGACTCAAATTAACATCAACATCAAAGTTCTACCAAATGGAACCTAACTGGGAGTTTCTTTAATCAACAACCATCACCTATGAGCCGGTGATGATACAACGAAGCGATGTCATTGCCACATCCATCCAATACCTTGCCCGGGGTAAAAGACATAACCTCAGTAGATCCACAAGAAAAACCTCAGTCCTTATTTGGGACAAGATAGGAGCCATCCGTATTGCGATTCAATCCTCTCTTCCTACGCGGGCCACGTAGTTAATGGGTTCGAGTGGGACTCACTCTCTACCCATTTCGGTGCTCAATACTCCTCCTAGAACTCGACATGCTCATGAAACATCAACCTCATCAGTTCCATAGGGACATAATACCTCATCATCAATCACATAAGGACATGATATAATACCTCAACATCAACATCAGTCCCAGAGGGACATAGTATAAAACCTCAACATCAACATCAATCCTATAAGGACATAATACCTCACCTCATAACATTAACATCAACATCAAAACTCAAGAGACATCATTTAGCAATTAAGTCTCAATGCTAAGACATCATAAAATATTATTTTCATCAACATCATCATAACATCATCATCGTCAAGGCTCTAAACATATCCCCTAGTTTCATTATGCATATTCTTTCCAAAACACAATAATTATAGGGTTTCAAAATGCACTCATGAAAATGTATTATAATGTAAAACAAAATAGTGATGATCATCAATTCCTGTAGGAAAATTATTTATACATAAAATAACGTAGGTTTTTACATGCATCAAACTCTTCACATTAACCTCATCATGTCAAGATACAATACTCAATACTCAGAAGGGCACATGGGAGAACATTCTCATGATTTAGGTTAGCCTTACATACCTGAAAAGTTTTGCTAACACGAATTTGCACAACCTCCTCTTGATCTCCTCAACCTCAACTTCCTTCAAGCCCTAGTTTTAGTGACCTTTAGGAAGAACGCTTTAGAATTTGGGTTTTTGAAACCCTTTTCTTAGAAACCGACTTTAATTAGTCGTAGGGGTACGTTTGGGGTAAATAGGAATGGACTAAAATGCCCTCCATAATTTAAAATGAATTTTCTCCGACCTGAAATAACACAGTCCGCGACGCGGACCTGTTGCGGACAGTGTAATTTTGAAAAATTCAACTCCGTCGAAAAATCACAGAAAAACATAAGTGTGGCTCCGCGACAGGTCCGCGACGCGGTTCTGTCGCACAGGCTCACTGTTTTTTGTTTTGGAACAAAAAATCATCTTTCGACTCGATCGCTCTAAAAATCGACCGAGACCCTCTTTCCAATCCATTTTCAGTGTTGATCACGAATTTGCTCTCGGATTTTCAATCCGAGCATCGAAAGACGCGTTTTACGCACACATCTTCCCTAAGGGTATTTTAGTAATTTACCGGGCGTTACATAATCAATAATATGATACATAGAAACCAATGATTGATAAACTTAGGATCATGTATCAAAAATAATATTGAGACACAATATATATATTATAAGTTGTAATATATCCTAATATTGAAAAGCACGGATTATACATATTTTATAAGGTAAAAAATCATCAGATATCTTTGAAATCAAATTTTTTGGTGAAGAAGGGCGTGTAGTAAATTGTTCAACAACCCCCCCCCCCCAAGAAGTTTTTTCAACTCGAGATTTCAAACTTGAACCTACATCATTTTGCACTTTCTTCTCTTGTATTTCTTCATAATTAATGAATCATTTCGTTGTTTCAATCTATTTTCATGAAAATCGGTTATTCAAATTAAATTCATGAGTAACATCATCTTCGATTTGAGCAACATATTCGGTTTGAGGAGCATCTTGATTTTGAAGGCCAGTTTGAGGAAGATTTTAATTTTAAGGAACTAACTGGGTAAGACCAATACCAAATGATGAATGAAAATTCATATGTATTAGAACTTTAAGATGGAGAATAGTGATTTGAAGCAAAAAATTTTCAAGATATTAATGTATGAAAGCCAGAAATAGAGGATGAAGATTTTCTCCTACTTTTGTTCAAATTCGAACTTAATGAGGAAAACACTAAGAAGACACTTGTAAAATAAAATTATTTGTATTGGAACCTATAATTTAGGCATAATTTTAGGAGAATTAAAAAGAAAATGAAATGTGAAAAGACTTGTATTAGAAAATTGGAGAGAGAAACAAGAAAAAGGAATTTTTGAAAGTTTTTCAAATGGTAGAAATGTTTAAAGAATATGGTAAAATAAATTATGTATTCAAGTAATTTTTCTAAACTTTTAAAAGTTAATCTACAATTATAAAATCGATATAGTTAAAACCCTTTATTTTTTAATTTTCTCTTTGATGTCAAAATACTTTTATTTTATAAGTTTGATATTTTTAGAGTATTTGTCATTCTTAGAAAAGAACTCATTAGTTTCATGGAATTTATAATTAAGGGTGACAAAAGAGTTTTAAAAGTTATAAAAAGTGAGACAAGTCTTAATTATTGAGTAGAGGTAATAATTTTAAGATTAGTGTTACTGAAAATAATTTTAAAAAGCCTCAAATTTTATTATTTACACAAAAGTCCTATCTTCCTCATCCCCCCTCCCCCCCCCCCCCCCTCCCCATGCTTCTACCACCGCCAACCCCTCCCATTTTGTTGTTGTTGTCGCCAGTATCATCAGTTCCACCATCACCACTTTCTCCTCTACTACAAACATAAGTTCTTTCTCCATCACCACCACCGTTGTCTCCTTTTTTTTCGCTGCTGCTATCATATATAACAACCACTACTTCTACCTTTATTGTTATCACTGACACCTCCTTGGCCGCCACAACCACACTGTCCTTCACTTCACTTGCTGTAACAAACTTTAGCATTTGCTGCAGCAAACTTCAGCATTTGTTGCAATAACTTCAGTAGTTGTTGCATCAACTTTAGCAAATATGGCACCACTTCAGCAATTGCTTGATTTCCTACAAATTCTTTATAATGATTTCAAAACAAAAATCTTTAAAAAATTTAAAATCAAAACAAAATAGCTTGTAAAAAAGAGAACCAAAAGAAAAAGAAAAGAGCATGATAAAAAAAATGAACGTTGATAGCGACGACAGCAACAACAAAGACGATAAAGAAGAAAAAGAAAATAAAAAAGACAGAAAGGAAGAAAGAAAGAAAGAAACAAGAAGAGAAAATGGAGGGAGATAGAAAGAAAGAAGGAAGAAAGGAAGGAAGCTGATGATGAGAGAAAGAAGTATGAAAAGCAAAGAGAGAATGAAAAATTGAAAATATTATGAAGGAAAAATTTTAAAATTTAAAAGTTTAAAAATAGAGGAAAAACTTTTTCAAAATATTAATATATACTTCAAAGTTTTTAAAAATTACATTTTACCCCCTAATTAACTTAATCCCTAATTAGTAGAAACTTTGACCTTAGATGGTGAAAGTACAGGCGCACAAAAAAGAAATTATTCATATTTAAGAAAAGGTTCAAAATTAGCCTCAAAATATTAGAAATGACTCAAAAATATCTTCCTTTCATCTACTAGATCGAATTTGCCCCTCTTTCCACTTATCGGATAAAAATGTTGTCAGGTCCCGGGAGGATACCTAAGACATCGCTGGTACCTAGAGACTATTGCTAGCGTACCCAAGACGTGGTCGGCACCTAGAGACTAGTCCCCAAGCGAACCACTTAAGGCTCATCACATTCATTCAATCAAATAACTTCAGGCAATCAGCGGAAGATTAAGAAAAATAAATGGGCGCATCTCATCTAAGTCTTAAAATAATATATAATAGAAGAAGGCTAGTAGATAGAACTAGCTCACAGTCTTACAATCAACGTCCAACTCTAGTCTATGAAGCCTCTATCACTAATCAAGTGGTGCCAATGAAAGATCCATGGCTACCAAAATCAAAATATAAGACTAGTCTAGCCTAACTCAAAAGCATGACGAAATAAAGATAGTGAATCCTCTGAAGTAGAGGAGACTCACCAATTAATTGAATGTCTCAAATCCTCAATGGTGCACCTGTTGTCGATCTATAACCCTTGTATCTGCATCATGAAACGATGCAGCAGCAAATGATGTCAGTACGTGGAATGTACAGTATGTAAAATAGCTAAATGAAACAGAAACAGGTAGAGTAATATTGGAAAATTATCGACTCAGAACAATCATCAAAGCAAAACGTCAACTGTCTATCTAAAGTAAGGATAAGGAGTAGACAATAACTCATCAACATGAATCAAGACTCATATCATCATCTCAACCTCAGAGTACTATTAGTGTGGAACCTATTCGGGAGTTTCTCTGACCTACAACTATCACCTATGAGCCGGTGATGATACAACAGAGCGATGTCATTGTTGCATCCATCCAGTACCTTGCCAGGGTAAAGGACATGGCATCAGTGGATCCAAAATAAATAACATCAAGTCCTCTTGAGAGACAAAGGAAACATCCAATTTTACGGTTCTATCCTCTCCTACGATGGCCACGTAGTTATAGAGTTCGAGTTGGACTAACTCTCACCCTTTGGTGCTCAATACTCCTTCCAAGACTCAATGCTCATAAAACTCTTCATCTCAACTCAATTATCTCAAATTAGCCTCGTAAAGACTCTCATTATCTCATTAATTCAAACTCAAGGATCCTCTATTATTTCAGGGACTTTAACTCATCTCGATTAATTCAATTCTCATTTAAGAACTCAAGGACTCAGATCATCAATTAGAAGAAGTCGTTTAGACAGTACTCAAGAGCTCAGTTATGAAGACTCATAGGATCAGCCAGCTCAGTTAATTCAACCTCATACTCACATCAAGATTTCCCTCAACATACTCAAGTCAAGGCTTTGGACTAAATCTCTAGGTTCATTCATCCAATCTTTATAAAATAATAAATAGGGTTTATGCAATAATTCATGTAAAAATATTAAATAAGTAACACAATCAACACATGAAGTTATATGAAATAAGATTTAATTAGATATAATTTGTGAGAAAACATTCAAGAATTAGTTTAAGAAACATGTATGGGGACACATGGACTCTCAACTCCTCTATGACCATCTATGGGGCACATGAGAGGATAATCTCATGCTTTTGGTTTAGCCTTACATACTTGGGATGAAGTTATCAATCAATCACATCAAGGATATCCTCTCGAATTGCTCAAGCTCAAGCTCTTCTACTCTTTCCTCAAGCCCTAGCCTTGTTAAATTATGGGAATAAGACTTAGAATGGGAGGTTTTAGACCTTTTTTACGTCAAAATGACCTAATTAGGTCGTGTGTAGAGTTTAGGAGGGGTTAGGAATATACCGGAATGCCCTTTGTAAAATTTAGAATTTTTTCCAGTTTGGAGAAGCCAAGTCTGCGATGCGGATTAGTCGCGTACTGTGAATTTTTTCAGAAAAAAATTTTGAACGAGTTTTCTCAATCCCATAAAAAAATTTCAAAAAAATATAAGTGCAAGTCTGCGACACAGGTGCGACGCACTCCTGTCGCGCACCAATAATTTTTTTGCGGTTCGGATCGAAAAATTATCTTTTGATCGGGTCATTATAAAATCAACTGAGACTATCTTCCTACTCAATTTCTTGTGTTGATCACAAATCCGGCCTCGTATTTGCCATACGAGCATTGGAAGATGCATTATGCGCATGTCTCCCCTCTAGGGGTACTTTGATAATTTCAGCGGGTGTTACAAATGCCTTTAATCTAATAAAAATGATCCAAATTTATCTTTAAGTCATGTTCAATGCGAAGAAATTGTCAGTGACATGTGAAAATGTTACATAAAAAAACAATTAGTTACTACGTACTAATCTGGATTAACTGGGTCAATAAATCTTTGTAAAATTTATTTATATTTAAAGTTTAAAACATGTAATAAAAACTACTTATTACTCACTCTGTATACTTTTACTTGTCATTATTTCATTTTTCGAGGTCAACTTGACTAAACTTCAAAGCTACGTTGAAGTAACTAAATTTAATATTTAAAATCTAAAATTTAGATGGTTGAAAATAATATGAAAAATATTATAAGTTGTAAAATTTCTCGTATTAATATGATGAAAAAATACATCTTAAAATATTGGTCGAAGTTTATGTACTTTCTTCTCTCATTCTAGAAACCGTAAAATTAGCCTATGAAATCATAACTATCTTGACCCATTATTGATTATGGAACCATTCATTTATTAGCTCATTCCAACCCATTTTAGCCCATCAAAATTGTAAGGCCCCGGATCATTGACGTCACTTTGAGGTCCACAAAACTTGCCCAGAAATCTGCCAGGCATCACCTCACGGAAGGGCCTACACGGCCTGTGTGGAGTCACACGGTCCGTGTGGCCTCCCGTGAGTGACACCTGGGAGATGTGGGATAAACGGGCCTATACACGGTCTGTGTAAAGCTACAAGGTCTGTGTGGCCTTCCATATGGTGTACTGCGTAGTAGCCTTCACACGGACCAAGTCACGGCGTGTGACTTTGGACGGTCCGTGTGTGGCCTTCCGTTTAGATGTGCAGTATGGAGGGTTACCTGTACACGAACAGGTTCACGGACCGTGTGACCATAGACGGTCCGTGTACTGGTCCGTGAGGTGCTACTTGGTCCGAAAAATCTTGCCTCTGAGAATTTGGAGTCTAGGGCCACGGCATATAAATGGTCCGAATTTTGAGTTATGCTAGTTTTATTATGATAAACTACTTGGATTATGAAACTATGAACATGCATGTCCATTTAAAGATGTTATTATGCATGGGTGATATTTACTACCATTTTCTATTAATTTTATTATGGATTTCCTGGTCTTTACATTTTATTGCTATGTTTTAGTTATTCTCTAAATTACTCATTCCATTACTACATTATGCATTGCATCATACTCATGGCATGGATACATGAAAATCTTGGAAATGTGGGATTAAGTCTAATTTCGTTTTTGAAAAGATTTGTGATATGATTTTTGGTAAGACATGGGATATGACAAGAAGGTGATCACCGGTATGTCTATGATTATGACTCTTGGAGCATCTTGGATGTTTACACCACCTTGTATCTTGGCTCTTTGAGCATCTTGGGTGTTTGCCCCACCTTGTACCTGTAGATGAGTTATTCCTTGCATGAATCATGTGATCTTGACCTTGTGATTTGGCATTTGAGCCTACTTGCGCATTTAATGTTGAAATGGACATTTGACTCTCTTGAAAGCATATGTATATATATATATATATATATATATGTTTGTGGGATGTGTAAGACTTAGCACCGATGGATTGGGGGCGTTAGGGATATCTCCAAAGTCCCTCTCCCTTTCCTTGAACTATGTGCCAACATACGGACGGATGTTATTTGTCTACTTGTTTATGATACGACATGTCTTGATATGATTCTTGCAAATTCTTCCGAAATGGGGGTCCCGTAAGGAAGGTGACCATCCCCGAAATGGTGTGTTCCGTAAGGTGTGATGTAGATTACCCTTGGCAAGTAATCTTCTTTCTATCTGTGGGAGGTCCCAATCGGTCCAGTTCATGTAATAGCTCACATGAATTTGGTTTGTCGGTTATAGTCCATCCCCATTATATAGGAGCATTATCGCATTGCACGCATCATGCATTCCATGGCATCCTGTATACTAAATTCCTTTGCTTATATGATCCTTGTATATTATGTGCCCTTGTCATCTAACATTGATATGCAGGTTCGGTAAGTCATATGCATTGCATGCCCGTATACTTAGTACATTCAAACGTACTAACGCATACTTTATGCCTACATGATTTTACCATGTAGGGACCGAGCAGTTTGAGTACCAGCCGCCGGACAAATAGTCCTCCTTACAAGATATTTTGCGGTGAGCCCCATCTTCCGAGAGAGAGCTTTTGTTCTTGTGTTTCTTATGTATATATTTGTTAAGGGTGAGCCCGGAACTTGTCCTGGCCCCAATTCCTTAACTAGAGGCATATGTTAAGTGTTTTGTAAAAACTGAGTTATTTTGCTTATCTTATAAGAAATGCTCTTTTTTGGGACTTGCATTTCCATTATTTAAATTACTTGTCTTTAAAGGCTCTTGAACCAAGCTTCGTTGACTTTGAAATTTTGAGGCTTATTTGGGGACTCTCGGGTCCCCATTCGCCGTGTCACATCTAGGCCCCGACCCCGGGTCGTGACAAAAATTTGGGCCGATATGTAATCCAAATTGACCCATAACTCTGGTAAAAATGTATTTAGCTTTTATTTTTTCAATTTGATGTGTTATATATATAACTATAATAAAAGACATAAGCAAATTAGGCTCAGTAAGAATTGAGGGTTGAGTTTTAACCCATAGTTAGCATATTCATATAGTCTTTGATTTTGAATTTCTGATTATCATCTGTGGGTTACTGTGTTAGGTGATTACACCTTGCTGTTAATTTTACAGTTTCTTGCATATATACTTGGGGCTACTTTGCCACGGAGAGGAAGTGGTGAGGTCTATGTACACTTTTTTATGTAATTTCACTGAGTTTCTTATTGTATATAGAATTTAATGTAGCATTTTTAGTCGTCTACCTTTCAGTATAGTAGAAACAATAACTCCATGTGAGAGAAGGTGAGAAGAAGAGTGCTCCTTGTTCTGTATAGTAAAAACGTCAATGGATCTAAACCAAGAACCTATCTTTGTTTTTCGAACTATATCATTATATTTTCCACAAATGAAATTGCAAGGAAACAAAAAATTTGTATTGTTGCACATGAAATATGATGTGATGAACTTTTTGATGTTAAGGAAAAAAAGACTAAAGTAAGAGGGGCAGACCAAAAGTGCACCAATGCTATAAACATAGAGGACTATTAGTGCTTTGTGTGAACGAACAAGGATGACTTGAAGTGTGAACCCAATAAAAAGGTTTATTTTAAGCTTTTTCTCAATTTATAATGTGTTTTTGAGGAATTGAATGTCATTTGGCTTAGCATAATCTCAAGGTATTTGGACACAATCCTAGTAGCAACCTATGTTGCTCAGATTTAATACATAAATGTGTTCTCTAATTTGGCCTCAACTAACACCTGTGCCCTCCAACATTGGGTATGCACAAGGAGATACTTAAAACTTGTATAAAATTGAACAAATAAACATACACGTCCTTCGTGACAATTAGCACGATATACACTCGTCCCACATTGCAACTGCTTTGTATTATGCCATGTAGAATGTGTCTACTTGTTCAACTTTCTTTAAGTGTTACTTGTGCACACCAATGTTGGAGGGTGTAGATGTCAGTTGAGGCCAATTAAAGGGTGTATTTATCAGTTTATGTATTATGCCTTTTAAAAATGTGGACGGGCACTTGTCAATGTTGTACCTATAAGTGATAAAGATAATTGTATAGTACAAACTTTATTTTTTCCAATGAAATAACTTCATACAAATTTGTAATATTCAATATGAAGTTAAATCAATTTCAAGAACATTAGGCTAAGATGAAAGGAGAGAAGAATCAAGTCCTCTGAATTCACAGAGTTTCCTTAAGGAAATTATTCCTCTCATGTACCTGAGGTTATGGAATATATTCTCCCAGGATAAAATGACTCACAACAAACAAATAGCGGTACCTCAAATTTGTTGTCGAGCGAACCACTCAATAGCTTGTAATCACACTTGAATTTTTCAAAACAACACTTTTTTCTCTTGAAACTTATCTTAAACCTTTCTATCAAAAGTTCCTTTGTTTTTCTTTTAAGTTTCTTAAGTTCTCAAGTTCTACCAACATCTGAGAAGGATTCAGATAATTATAACCAATAAGATAGTATAATGATTCATGTATAGTAGATGAAAGGTTGCACCGAAAAAGAAAAGGTTGCATAGGTAGTTGCAACTTTCACAATTTCAATACACCAATCTTTATACAATGTATCATTATCCAATCACGCTTTATACATTGAACCTAACAGTTGGATCCTCCAAGAGTAAACATGAGTGTGATAACAGTTTTGGAGAGTCAACATAGGCAGCATTATAATGGGAGGTCTAGATTTCTATCATAATCCGGTTATTCTGTTTCCCTGAAGCTAATTTTTTTTCCTAACATTGATGGATAAACTGATTAAGATTTGCTTGCATGCGGATGATATCAGCAGATACCGCAAGAACAACCTGCAAAACCTTGCATATCTTGAGGTCCCTAGTGGCAAGATATGGGAAGTTGAAGTGGTTCATTCTGAGGGTCAAATTTGGTTAACCAAGGGATGGCAATCATCACTCGATAAGCTGCGGACACTTTTTGATGTTTGGTTACAATGGTCGTTCCCATTTTAATGTCACCATCTTTGATTTGAGTGCAACAGAAATCGAATATCCAACTATAGAGAATGATGTCGGATGGTTCCATAGAGATCCTGTAGATTGATCCAGAAAGCCACATAGGAAAAAGGAAAGTTTCAGATGTTTTGGAGCATTCTATTGAAAACATAGATGGCTATTCATTAGGACAGAGCAGCAAAAGAAATAGTCAGTATAATGATGTTTTAGTTGGCACTCAAACTAACATAATCGGAGTCACATGGGGAGCATGAGCAACCATCCGAGATTGTTCCCAGTAAGAAGGAGGCAGAGGGGCGAGAAGAGATAGCTGTAAGCTATCAAACACCAAAGCTCCTAGAGGTTTATCCAGAAAGTCACATTGAAAAAGACAAGATGGAGTTGAAGAGGATGATGTTTCAGTCGACATTCAGAATAACATAATCGAGGAAAAAAATTCACAAGGGGAGCATGAGCAACAGTCCCATATTGTTCCCAGTAAGAGAGAGGTAGATGAGATAGCTGCAAACTATCAAAAAGCAAAAGATTTTAAATCTAACAATCCATTCATCATATCTACTATGCATCCGTCTTACGTTTCTCGCCATTCAGCCTGGTAAGCTAACCAAACTTTGTTAAACCGATACTCTAAATCTTTGTTATTTCGAATCAGTATACAAGCATATGCACAACTTTGACCTCAAGTTACAGATTTGATCTCTCTTTTTCAGTTCATACCGAAGAAATTTGCTAAGAGGTATTTCCTTAAACATTGCAATTTAATGCTTATACAGGCAAGGGATCTTGGCCTGTCATTGGAACAAAAAATGCTAAATTTAGTTGGAAGGCATTTGTGCTGGACAATAAGTTAAAAACTGGAGATGTTTGTGTCTTGGAATTGATTGAGGGCACAATGCCCGTGTGGATAAATGTGATCATATTTCCTGATAGTGAGATAACAGGAGAAGTGGCAGGGGGCGTTTCTGATAGTTAACATCAATGTTCTCAACACATTTGTGCAGCCTATGAAAGAGCAAAAGCTTTTACATCTGAAAATCCGTTCTTCATTCGAGTTATGCAACCATCATATGCTTCTGAAATGCGTTCGTAAGATGCGTTTTCATTGAACATCTGTTGGACTCACAAATTTTTGTATTAACTCCTAACAGAGATACCAATACCTGCTTTCTTACCAGTAATATCAAAAATATTCTCGTAGTTTCTTGTTCTTCGATTTCTATTATCACTTGCATTTGTTTGGTCTTCGGTTACTGCATTATTTTCATTTTTATTAGTGTGTTGTGTACTGTTTATCATTTCACACTTCCATTTCTCTATTCCCTTTTTCAAACTGCTTTAAAATGTTTTTTTAAGCCGAGGGTCTACCGAAAACAGCCTCTCTAGGGTAAGGTCAGAGTGCACTCCAGGTTGGCTGGGAATTTTTTTCTGCGAAACATAGTGATCTGGTGCTGCAAAATTCCAAACAAGAGATGATGGATTGTAAAATGCTACCGCGCAAAAGAATATGCTAAATTGGCTTCAGGTTGGAAGGAGTTTGTGCTCGACGACCATTGAAAAGCAGATGATGTTTGTGCCTTCGAACAGGTTAGTATGTCCAATCCTGTGTTCAACGTTTACATATTTCTCTTGCAGACGAAGATGTGTGAGGTGGTTTCACTTGTTTAGGATATTCTGAACAGATTAGGGCAGAATCATTTAGCATGTAAGACCTTAGAGTTCTGCATATTGTACTCTTCTTTAACTTCTTCTACATATATGGAGTCATGCATTCTCAATCATGGCGTATTTTAGGAGATGAAGCCTAACCCCCCCCCCCCCCCCCCCTCCTTGTGTATATGTTTTGCTCGGATTCTTTAAATACCCTTGAGAAGGACTAACATCCAACATTGTTATATCCATCTATGATCTAATATTCGCAAACAATGACTATATTTCTATTGCAGAAAAGCCAAGTCACTTCATTTCTTGTATGGGCTACTAAACTTCAGACAGGAAGACGGTGGGAATGATCTCTTATGGCTACTTAGACCACTTAAAGGGTCGTTTGGTTGTTGGTTAGGAAGGAGGTTAATCATGAATTAAAACAAGCGTAACTAATCCAGTGTTTGGTAGCAACCACACCGACCCCATATTGTTCGCATTTTGTTTTTAACTTGTTGCTTGAACCATAGACAATTTACCCAACTTCACGATAGTGGTGGACGAAAGTTTATAGTTTGTTCATTATTTCTAAGCGTCATGAATTAGCAAAACATAACGAGCATATGCAAAAATAAGGAGATAATACTAAATAAGGGAAGTTTTATTCACGTAAAGACATCAAATGGAACTTCCCCATGAGTTCGCAGCACAGACAAACAAACACCAAATACCATTAAAAAAAACCACAAACATCATAAGATAAACAAACATGTGAATGTCTAACGCAATAGCATATCTCAGGCAAAGAGAACCAGCTTAAGACAGCAAGCTGAATAGGCAAAAACACTTCTGATCTCATTCCTCTTCGGACTCAGACTCAGCACTCTGTAGCCATTCGACGAAGGGTTTGACATTCTTCCAAATTTTGGAGTCCTTGTTTGCAACGACACCCTTGTTGTACCACTCTACTATATATTCTTCTTCCAACACGTCAGCATCATATAAAGCTTTCAGAACCAGAGCCACTTCCTTCAGTGCAGCTGCATTGGATTTCCCACAAAATTCTTCTATAGCTCTAAGCAATCGCAGTTGAGACTCCTCGTCTTGAGCAACAGCAGCAAGGTAGCTTTTCTTCTTAATAACCTCCTTGGCAAATCCTTTCTCCACGCCATCCAAGAGTGCCTCATACAAAGCGGTGACAACTTCCTGAGGAGATCCAGAGAGTGAACCCAAAAAGGTTTGTAATTTGCTGGCAGAAACTCCCTTAAGATTTGCTTTTACTTCCCTAACGAGCCTCTCATGGTTTGTCTCTCCATTCTCGGTCTTGGACTTCTCAAGTGTCACAGAAGCAGCTGCTTTAGGACTTGGGGTTTGAGTAGCTGCCTTGGCCTTCTTCTTCTCTGACTCAACTGTAGACAGCATAACCATTTCGGCAGTCGCAGCATTCAGCTGTTCTTGTATACGCTGCTTAGCAGCTTCCAGCGATGTATCAGTCTGCCACTGAATGTCGTCGTCGTCGTCATCATCATCCTCTTCTTTCACATTAACATGGCTTCGAGGTGGTGAAGCGTGATCCTCATCGGAGCCACCATGTTTCTTTTTAGAACTAGGTTTTGCATTACCGTCTTTGGAAGAAACCTTTTTCTTTGTTTCTTTCTTCAGCTTCTTCATCTCTTCATCAGCAGCTTCCCCTTCCTTCAGCCGCTCCTTCTCAGCTCTTCTCATAGCTTTCTTGTCCTTGGAACCCTTCTTAGACTCAGGCGGGTTCTTAAGTATAAAAGTTGTTAGCTTGTCCCTCATGTCCACATCGGAAAGGAAACCACATGCAGCACATTTTAGCTGGATCATCTGATTTTTGGTTATTATGACCTCTGTTTCAGGGTTTCCACAACCATAGCACTGAACATATTTCTTAATGAAGTTCTCAAGAAGACCAGCAAGTTTGGGAGTTTCATGAGCTCCATTGACAAGGGCAGTTCCAGATTTTTCATCAAATTTCGACTGCGCCCCCAGCTCATTTCCAAAATATTTTGTTGTATAGGACGGGGGCCTTGCTAATGCTTTGGCAATGTCAACCATGTTCACCACATTTGTCTTGATACCATTCCCACGGCCCTCTATCTTGGTAAGCATCCTGGGCATCTTATACCTGTAGAAGGCATCATCACTGTTGCTGGCACCTATGTTTTGCAAAGCCATCTTAGATTCAGCAAGAAATTCCTGGATGAAGTGTTAAATTTGTTCAGAGAACTCTTCAGCAGAACAATTGCAAAGTGCCGGTTGTGTCTTCCAGCAACCAGAATAGTCGAAGTGCTCTTCCCTTAATGATTCGAGATGCATACAGTCAACCTGGCCTGAGAAATGACGGTTCTTTTTCTTTGACGTGGGACAATACTCTCCAAGCAATCCAATGGATTCCAAATAGAAGATGGCTGGTTCGGACATAAAAGAAGTTTCACTTAGAACACTGCAACTTTGTAAATCCACAGAAGACACCACCTGTAACCTTCAAAAAAAGGAACCATAAGTCAAACACAGGCAATGAAACTAAAAGTTACTACACTAAATTATATTAACAAATCAAAGGCAAATAATTTTGATAATGACTGGTCACAAACCGTTCCACCCCTAAGATTCAAATGTTGAGTTCCTTATGACAATAGCAGCTTGAAAAGCAACACATTTCTATAAAAAATTTCAATGAATAGGTACATTAAAGGAACATAAGATAGAATAATCTTCCAAGGAACTTCAACATTCCCTCAGATCATTTATCAGTGTGTATAAGCTTTCAAAACTGCATAATCCAGAAAAACTTGAAAGAGAAAACCACAATTGCTTGGTTTCAAAGATTAGACTATTTTTATCTTCAAGGCACGAAATCTTAATACTTCTTCAACATAACTTTTGTCATGAATAGCGACGTAATTTTTGTCATGAATAGCGTCTTCACTTGGAATGTTTCCACTCTATTACCATCTAAATACGTAAAAAAAAAAAATCAGGGATCAAACTGTAGAGCCTTTCAGCTCACTTTTGACAAAAAAAAAACACAAATATAGCCAACAGCTGTCAAATAAGCATTTTTTACAATCTACTGCAAGTAAAGAAATCAGTGTACGTGCTATACAGATTAAAACATACAAAGTCCATCCAATCAAGGCCAAACTATTTGGAATTTGACATATAAACTATCTATATCCATTCCGCTCTTTTTCGACTCATTTCAATCTGTAGAGCCATTCAACTAAGTTTTGAAAGAAAGAGAACAGCACAAACATAGTCAACAGCTATCAAAATAAGCTATTCTGTACAACCTACTCCAATTAAAGAAGTCCACGTTTTACAGCTTAAAACATACAAAAACCATTGCATCAATGCCAAACTATTTGAAATTAGACATATAAACTATCTCTATCCAGTCCACACCATTTCGACTAATTTCAAACTGTAGAACCATTCAGCTCAATTTGACAAAGAGAGAACAGGACAAATACATGAAACACCTATCAGAACATTCTTTCATAATCTACTCCGACTGAAGAAATCAGTGTCTCCGACTAAAAGAATCGGCATCCCCATTTACAGCATAAAACATACAAAAACCATTCAATCAATGCCAAATTATTTAGCATTCATATGTATGTATGTATATCCATTTCATTCTATTTCAAACTATAGAACCATTCAGCTCACTTTTGCCAAACAGATAACAACACAAATACAGGCAACAACTATTTTACAATCTACTGCAACTAAAGAAATCAGTATCCGTTTTATACAGATCAACACATACAAAATCCATTTAATCAATGCCAAACTCTCTGAAATCTGATATATAAACTACCTATCTCCTTTCCACTCTATTTCTCCAATTTTCACTCCGATTCCCCAGAAAAGTATCTTTAGCCAAATTAAGAGTCCTCTAAAGCTAGAGATTCTCTAAAACAGACGCCTAATAGTCTCATCAGATCAGTAAATATATTCTCAATCAAATAACTAAAACCAAATAGATCGAAAAAGAAAAAAAATAAAAAAAATTAGATCCGAAAGGAAACTAAAACAAAATATATCAGGACGAAGATGAACACTTGTTATATAATGTAATTAAATACGCAATGACTGACGATTTATTGAACAACCTCAAAATTACGGGTACTGAATTGCTAAGAATAAGATGAAAATAAGAACAAAAATATAATCAAAATACCTTATAGATCGATCGAACGAAGCGGAGCAATCTGCAATATGACGAGAGCGAGAGCGAGAGCGAGAGAAGAGCAATTGATGAAAAACGTGAATTAGGGTTTAATAATAAAGGATAGAAAAGTGGTGATAGAGGAGAGGCGGCCCAGAAATTTCCTTCCTTTGGTTTGAAAGTAACCTACAATATGTATATATAAATATTTTCTTTAATTTATTATTAATTATTATTTATGCTCTCTTAATTAAATTAGAAATCCACATCCTTTATGGTATAATAGAAATTAGTTATCATATAGAATGAGTGTATTTCATGTGAACTATCATTTAGAATGAGTATATCTATTTGTTTAATTTTGTACAAATTTAAATATGTATAATTTAAATTTATGTTTGAACTTTTGTCCACAAAAGGTTATTTCTAATTGAATTTATAACTTTTTGTTTTGTTTTTCTAAAGAAAAATTTCATACAAATTATTTGCTTAGACGTTCTCATTTATCTCTACCTAGAGGCGCAAAAGGAGTTTCAGGATAAGATTGTGTCTGAATTGAACTTCTATAACTAAAATAGCCAATGTTTCATTTAATTCACTTTCTTCTTCCTTATCGTAATATCTCTTTTCATTAACAGTGACGCCCTAACCATATAAATTTTATTGATATGAGTAAAATTCATTAATATTCTAGGTCTAGGAATAGAATTACTAAAATAAGTATTGCTTTTCCATCAATACTCTTTTCAAATATGGGCATATCGAGTAGAGAAATATCAAAAAGATTTGTTAAGGGACATAACATAACAAATATAATGATAACTAAATATGAGAATTAATTGAAATATGATAACTCAAACACAAGAATTAAAGAAAATAAGAGATGCAATGAGTATATCAAACATCAACATAAAAGCATAAAATTATAATGATACGTCATAACTAGATATTGAAAGCTCCGAACTTGCTCTAGGTACTTGCCAATACACAAAGAAATAACTAGCACTTAGTAGTTAAGTAGCTGATTAGAAAGAAATAATGACATAATTGTGGAGGAAAATGAAGAAGGATAGAAGATATTTTAGCCTTTAGAATTAGAACCATGGTACAAAGCTAAGAAGGTTGCGTATATAAAGTGGTGAAGTGTATGGATGAGGATGAAAATCGAGGCTTAAGGATATTTATAAGATGGCAAAGACAGAAGCAAAGCCGGCGATTACGAGTGCTAACATAGTAGCATTTGAACGTTTGCATGTCGAGCTAGAAGAAAAAGGCAGGGACATAAGATTGTATAGGTTCGCGAAAGAGAGGAAGAGAGAAAAGCTCGCGACTTTGACTAAGTGAAGTGCATCAAGGATGAGGATGGTGAGGTGTTGGTGGACGAGACTTCCATTAAGCAAAGGTGGCAAGCTTACTTCTACAAACTCTTAAATAAAAAAGGGACAAATATATTGAGCTGGGTGATTCGACGCACTCTAATAGTCATCGAGTTTTGATTACTGCCAGCATTTAAGGGTTGTTAGATATGCTATTAGTAGGATGAACAGAGGAAGAGAGATCAGATCCAATGAGATTCCGGTGGAATTTTGGAAGAGCAATGTCAAGAATGGTATAGAGTGGTTGTGCAAGGACATGGATTTTTAAACAACTTTGTCGGACCTCATAATGTCACCCCGAGAGAAAATTTGACCAAGTGCACTCGATGGGAGGCCCACACAATCAGTGTGAAGTCACATGGACTGTGTGGCCTCCAATAGAGGAGTACTTGGCCGTAATTTCGATTACGAGGACTCAATAGAGAGTTTCAAGAGTTTCAGGCTAAGTGTGGGCGCACGACTACCCACACGGTCCGTGTGGTGTGTCACGAGCCGTGTGGCTCAACGTGTAGCTCACGACGTGAAATTTTTCTTAGTACGAAATCACCATCTCATAACTTTTTTGTACAAGATTTTTCTAAGTGTCATCTCACGGTTCTTGATACGACCCGTGTAGCATCACACGGGCCGTGTGGCCGTCCGTATGATACCCCTTTGCTCCAGGAAATTCTAAGTGTTGAACATTGCAAAAATTCATTCAAGTGTCACCTCACGGGCACTGTTCACGACCTGTGAAGTGTCTCATGGACCGTGTCAGTGCTAGTGAAGCACTGACGGCCAATTTTCATCTGTTTCATTAATGACTTTTACGTAAATATGATTTATTTTAATTGTATTTTATGACCTTTTTACTTATCCTAGACCCCTAAGTCAGCTGATATCCTTCCATTCGAATTCATTCTCATTGAAAACACTCTCACCCTAAAATCATTCCTAAAAGCCTCTCTAAGTTCCTCTCTCAAGACTCAAGCAACAGTTCAATTGGGTATTCAACTTCAAGCTAAATTCTTCTCAATTCCAACTTCTCATCCAAGGTATGTGGGATTGATTCTTCGTCCCTTTCATGTGGAGGTCTCAAGTTTGAAACCCCTTGCCAGTGAAAACAAGGGGGTTGAGCTCGTCAAGCCCAATGCGGATTGCCTCTCCTATGTAGTTTATGAATTATTGCATAGGAGCAGGGATTTTACCTTGTGAGCACCCAAAGGATAACGGTTGAGGTTTCCCTTGTCATAAAAAATAACCCCTTTCTTTTTTTTAGCAAAGTTCTAATTTCAACTTTTCACGTGGCATGTTTAAACTTTAAGATTAAATGATATTTTCGTACATTTGACATAACTTTAATTTAGGATCACAAGATTGAAAAGTCTTTTTAATTTTCTTAAATTTCATTCTAAATCAAATTAGGTCATCTCATTTAGAACCAGAACATTAAAAAAATTTCTTTATTTTCTTAAATTTCGTGTCAAATCAAATCAGGTTATTTTTTTAAAATAAAGGGATTATATATTTTGAAAATGAAATGGTACATGAGACAGGATGTTAGGCCCCCCAATCCCCTGTCCACTTTAACGCCTTAAACCTATTCCAGAAATTGAATCGAGATTAAGAAAATATCTAGTACATAAGCAAAATGGTACCAAATCTAGGACAGAAGCACTACTAGTATTTTAATTATGCAAAATTGATACATATATAGGGTGTGTTTTGTATGAAGAGAAATATTTTTCAAAGATCATTTGTCAATTTTTGCATATATGGTTGGTTTAGATGTTTTCATAAATATTTTTAAATTGACTTTTTCCTTAAATTTAAGAAATGTGCCAAAATAACATTATCAACTTCTGATCCTGATCAAAATTCGAGGGCATCCACTAATCTGATCAAGTAAAATGACATGCTTTTCAAATAGATTTTTTTTTTCAAATTAAGGTCAAAATCAGAAGTCGAAGTAGGGATCAAGATTAAGATCAAATCACCATCAATAGTTGAGTCCTAAAGAGGGATTTGGAGTTGGGTAAGGATTGGATCCCGAATCGGGATCAGGTTTCAAGTCATGGGTAGGGGTTAGAAGACAGATCCAAAATCTCAAATAAAAAAGGAGTTTGATCTCGAATCGAGGTTGGATGACGTTGTCAGTTTTGAGTCTCAAATTAGGGTTGAGTGTTTAATTTTTAGTTAGTGTCGAGTCAAGTCAGGGTTAGGGTCTCGGGTCAAGTTCAGTATCATAGTATTTTCTCATATTACACCTAAATGTTGTTGGGATAATATTTCTTCTAACTAATCAAACGTCAGAAAATAAGTTTAAAAAATACTTATTTTCCAAGAAAATATTTTCTAGGAAAAATTTTGTTTATACCAAACACATCCATAATCCTCAACTTTTTTGTGAAACTCTAAGGGATCATTTGGTAGTTAATTGGAATTATGCAGATATTAGTAATGTAGAATTTATGACTAAATTTGTACATTATTTTATGCAAAGATTAGTTATTCATGTATTAGTTATACAAGTATTAGTTATTTCATCTTCTATCATACATAAAATAATGCATAGATTCCTCATAACTTATACATATATTAGTTATGTGAATTTCTAAATTATCAATCAAACTTTATATTAATTTTATATGTGAATAATTTATTTTTTATCTACCACTTCATATAAATTAACAAAACATAATACATAAGTAACTTGTTTCTCATTCAACTTCTAAATGACTCTTAAATACTTTGTAAAAAATGTTAGCTAAGATTGAATGTGTACTAATTTGCAATTAGTTAAACAACTATTAGTGCATCACGATCCACATTATATGTAAAGAACTAAAACAATTCACATCCCAATTATCCTTTGCTTAATATTTAATGAAGATTTTGATCTTAATTATGTATTTCTCAGTAATTAAGTTTATTTATTTTCAAGGTTTGAATCTTACTCAATCTGATCTTAATTATTAACCTTAAAATTGAAATAGAGGGGTGTTTACCATCCAAGCAACTCACTCTTGTCAAAACAACAAATTGGTACATTGTTACTTCATCTACTTTCATCCACCAGCCACAACAATCAGTTCAGTCACAACTACCACCACTACCATCCACAACCATCATCCTCAACCCAACCATAACCACCATCACCGTCAATCATCAAAATTAATCATCATCATCAATATCCATCAATTGTGATCATCATCACCAGCGATCATTACATCCATTAATCACTACTAACAATTATCAATATAAGTCAACATTATGTATCGTTAACTGCAATAATCATTTATCATCGCCAATAACTATTAGTACCATTCCATTACTAATTATATAACCACCAACAACAAAAATATGCTTGATCACCATTGTCAACCACAATATCATAAGAAGTTATGGGCTTTGGATTAAAGCTGATAAAAAAATTAAAATTAAATTATAGTGACTCAAGTTATTTTAATTGAGTGTAGGTGACAACTATGTAATTAAATATTAAGAGATTTTGAAGGATGTGTGAAGTTATCCTGGAATTTTTAAGTTGACATTTTGATTCATTCTTACACAACCCTTTTAACTAGAAATTTTTACACAAATAACAACTTTCACCCCCAAAATTACACTTTAAAATTTATTTATCAAAATACCAAAAAAAAAACACTCTTTTTCATTTTCCAACACTATTATATCATACCACACACCACAATAATCACACTCAAAACACTCTCTCTCCTAAATTTGTAAATAAAGTTGGTATTTTATATGGTATTTTTCAATGATTCGGTAGGGGCATGTAATTTTTATCCAAAAACTTGGTATTTTTGAAAACTCCCCTTTTAACTAAAAAGAGGGAAAAAGGGGAGCCAAAGAGAACGATATTTTATGGGAAAAGAAAAAATAGACATATTGTGGCTCCTTCATCTTCTCTCTTGTCTTCTTCTTTTTCTTTCTCTTCTCTTCTTCATCTTATTGCTTGTTGCTCGCCATTATTGTTGTTGGTGGTTGTTATTATTGCTTCTTCTTTTTCTCTTATCTAATTGTTGAATTGCTGCTGCTCTCCATTATTGTTGTTGCTGCTTCTTCTACTACTACTATTGGACTAGATATTGATTCTATATCATTGGGAATTAATTTAAGTTGACAAAGTAATAAATAATTGCTCTTTCATTCAATTATTCATCTAGGTGGATATACCTATATATATTTTCTAATAATTTACAGTCATATTTTTAACCCCATAATCTACTGTTGCAACACACTAATAATTTGTTGCAACATAAGATTAAGTTATATCCAACAGAATGATCATATGTTACAACAAAATATTATGTTGTGTTCAACAGAATGATCATATAAAATTGCAACGGAAGATTAAGATGCATTCAACAAAATGGTCATATTTGCAACACATGATTAAATTGTATCTAATAGAATAGACATATGTTATAATATAAGATTAAGTTGTATCTAATGGATAGCTCATTTGTTGCAAGAGATAATCACAGCAATAGATGACTTAGATATTGCAACAAACCATTCAAATGTTGCAATAGATGACTTATTAGTTTCAATAGATGACTTACCTTTGTTGGATTAAGTTTTTCTGGATTCTATTTCATAACTTAATTAATTTAATATACTATCATTATCATTAATTGTTTGTAAAATGATTTTTTAGGTACCATTTAAGGAGGAATCAATAACAATAGGGGTTAATTATCATGATAAATAAATTGAGAAGAACAATCAATTTATTTGGCATTAGAAGGATGGTGATATGTTAGAGATGATAGCGATTAATGTCCAAAAAATATTTTATATAATGATTTTGTGAATTTAATCATCAACTATTGTGACCTAAATTGTTAACCGAAAGATCTTATCGTCAGTTACATGCCCAAGTCTTTTGAAAATTAGAGGGTCCTACCTTTTAAAAAAGCAATTAGCTTCATTTGCATGTTTATCTAAGTGATGTGACTAGACCCTTTGTAAGGGTATATGTGTTTGAAAAACTGATACAAAATGAAAATATGGAACAAGATTAACGAGATATGTTAAATGATGAATCAGATTGGGTGAAAACGAAGATTTCGCATGATGAAAGTGGAAATTAAATGAAGCGGATGTGGCAATCTTTGAGAAGAACCAAACTATTACACCTGCGTCTATTATTGGGAGCAATAACATGGCCAGCTCTGAATCATCACAGTCAAGCAATGTTCAAGATGATGAAACATATTTTTACAAGGGAATGACATTCAAGAACAAAGAACAACTAGTAACTTCATAATAAAAAGGTGATTAATTCTCATACTGCATGTGTATTATTTTAGACGTGCATATTCGAAGTGCAGGTGATGGTTCAGGGTTGTAAAATCTTGTCCACATGCCACGACAAGATTTATAGGTAAATACTTTTAAAATAGATTTTCCAACGGTAAAAATCATCTACAAGAGATACGTCAAATCAAATTCAAATAGACTTGGGTTGTAAGGTAAGTTATTGAAAGATTTATAACAACATGGAGGTTGTTAAGTCTTTGATTAGGGGAACGCATGAGCGTGAGTATGCAACGCTTGATATGTACCAATATACACTCGAGCGATCAAATCTAAGAAGCAAGATGACATTGGAGGTTGATGAAAATGTGAGGTTTAAGTACTTTTTGTAGTATATGTGTCTTAGGTTCTTGATTTTCAACAAATGAAAAAAGTCATAAGTGTTGATGGTACATTCTTGAAGAGCAAGTATAGGAGTTTTGTTGTCGACTGTGACGTAGGATGCTGATAATTATATTATTATTTTTTTTGGTGGCTTTTTGTATATATGGTGAACAAGGGATATGATGCCTCATACCATTTTTTGAACAAATAAGAAGCTATGTAGATGATACAGATGAGTTGTGCATAATTTTTTATAGGCACCCATGTATCCGGAAGATGGTTTCAACTATTTACCCAACTTCACTATAATTGTTGCATGATTGCACCTTCAAGAAAATATTTGAACTACCTTTCACAATTCAAAGGTAGTACTCAATTTTATAAAGTAGCAAAAGCGTACGATAGAATATATCACTATTTCAATCAAATAAGAGATATGGTATCCAAGGCAGTTGAATCTTTTGAACATATCGGATTTCATATATGGAGCAGGATACTTTATTCGAAAAATAAGTACAATATTGTAAGTTATACAATTGTGTGTCTTGTTTCAGTTTATTGTAATTTTATGTTTTACTGAGAGTGAGGCTGAATAATCTTTTTTTTTGTTTTGTGTGTACATATAATATTATAACGTCAAACATTGTCGAATCGATGAATGCAATGTTCGAGATTGAGAAAAAATCTTCAATTATTGCTCTATTTGATGAAATAAACAAGAATTTTATATTTTTATTTCATCAAAGGCATATGGAGTTGGTGAACTCGCCAACCCAATCTATTCCTTAAATGAAAAAAGAAAAAAAAAAAGTAGGTGGAGTTGACGAATCATTTTCAATCAGAAAGAAAAAGTACTTCGTGTGTAAGGAAACAGGCAAATGCTCCATGATTATTGTTGAATTTGAATAATCTTTTCTTCAATTGAGGATGAACATATCCTTTTAAGTTGATAATGCATCTTAATAAAAGTAAGTTTATTTTATCTCTATTATATTTGCTAATAATGGATAATAATATATTGCAATAGTGTGTCATGTTTATTAAAATTATTTTTAGCAAAAATCAATTCAAATTACTCAACAAATGATACAAATGCAATATTTGTAGCAAACATATGCAATTTATGTGGCGACAAATGAAAAATATATTGAAACATATAACTTACTTGTCCTGCAGATGACTTATCTGTTGCAAATGATGTATATATATGATTGATGAACATCTCTATCAGAATCTACATTTGTTGCAACAAATGCAATATATTGTAGCGTTAGATGACTCATGTGTTAATAATGATCAGTAGTTGTGAAATGAAAAATCATTCACATATGTAACAAATAAAATAAACATTACATACATAAGGCGGGTAAGGGAGTCAGGAAACATAATTTCACCTTCTTCACAGAGTCATATTTATTCCAAAATTCTTACAAAAATGTGAAGAAAAATAAATTTAAATGGCTATTTTCCAAGCGGAAAAAAAAAATAGTTGCATGGTAAGATTTGAACTACTAAACATGGAGGGCAACAACCTTCAGCAAAATACTTTCCCCACAATAGAATACGACCTAATGAAGAGAGAAGATGTTAAATGATAAAGGAACAAGCTAATGGTGGTTAAGAAGCTGTTAAAGAGTTGTTAAGAAGTTGTTAGTAATTAGTTAGAAGTTAGTTACTAAATAATTAGCATGTTATACACGTGTGAGTATCTTGTATATAAAAGGCACTAACTACAGCACTTTTTCAATTAATGAAGCTAGAGAGGATTAATAAGTCCCTCTCATTTTCTCTCCTTCTTCATCTCATTTCTGCTTCAAGTTAAACTTCCTTAGAGAAGTTTTCATGGTATCAGAGCCCATGATCCGAGGGCAAAATTGAGCTGAAGAAAACAAGTAGAAGAAGCCTGGCTTTGAGAAGCTGAGGATTGAAGTATAACCTGTTGATAGAACAGGAAAATTTAGAAGAAATCAAGCTGTGAGAAAGCTGAAATTCAGAAGTAGATTGGGTGAAAAAAAACGAGTTCTGAGCTAAAATCAAAGTGTGGAAAGCAAAGTTCCAGCTCGAGCCTAGTTAATTCAGAGTCAGAAATCGAAGGATGACAAATGCTAATGAAAACACACATGCAGGCCCAAATCCTTCGGTATCAAGGAGTTCTGGGAGAGTAGAAATCGATCACAATCATCCCTTGTATCTATTTCCAACAGATACACCAGGTAGCTCGTTAATTTCAGTGCAATTGGTTGGTTGTGAGAATTATGCTTTGTGGTCCAGATCTATGGTTATAGGTTTGTTAGGCAAGAGTAAATTGGGGCTAGTAGATGGTAGACATAGCAAAGACAAATTTGATACATCCTTGCATGAGCAATGGGAGAAGGTGAATGCAATAGTTTTATCTTGGATAATGAATTCTGTAGGCAAGGATCTACTTAGCAGTATCATCTATGCCTCTAATGCTCATAAAGTGTGGCTTGACTTAAAAGAAAGATTTGATACCGTGAATGGGTCAAGAATTTTTTACTTGCACAGAGAAATTGTCACTTTAGCTCAGGGAACAATGTCTGTGTCTGAGTATTTTTCAAAGTTGAGGAATTTGTGGGATGAATTTGATGCAATCATGCCCTGTCCTGGTTGCAATTGTGATGAGTCTAGAAGTTATGCACAACACCATGGATATCAAAGACTTTTACAGTTTCTGATGGGGTTGAATGAGACATATACTCAATGTAGAAGTCAAATCTTAATGATGTCTCCTATTCCTACATTGAATAAAGCCTACTCTATGGTAATTGAACATGAGAGTCAAAGATCCATTACAAATGTAGCAACTATGGTGAGTGATACACTTGAAGGAGCTGTGTTCTTCAGTAAAAAAGGTGGCCTCAACTCAACTTACAAAGGGAAGAATGTAAACACTGGAGCTCAATTGACTTCAGGTAAAAGCAATGTAAGTACAGGTTTTAATAACTCAGGAGGAGGGTGGAATGCTAGTATGAATTATAATAGGACTGGAAATAATCAAAGATATCAGAAGAAACAAGCTGTAGTGTGTGAGCATTGTGGATACAATGGCCACACTAAAGAGACTTGCTACAAAATTGTTGGATATCCACTTGACTGGCCTAGAAATAAGAAGAAAGGGGGAGCTCAATATGCAAATCTTGCAGAAGATCACACTGGCAGTTGTAATTCTAGCTTACAGAATACAGTTCAGTTACCATCTTATTTCACTCAAGATCAGTATCAACAGATCATTCAGTTACTAAACAAAGGTAATGAAGAAGGAAGCTCTAATTCTGCAGACAATTCAGTGAATGCAACAAGTTCAGCTAATGCAGGTACCTTTTTTAAGTCCAATGAAATCTATTCTAAATGGATAGTAGACTCAGGTGCTACAAACCACATGACTTCAAATTCTGGTGTGCTTTTTGACTATAAAAGACTTCCAGAGCATGAGAATAGCTATGTACATTTGCCCACTGGTGATGAAGCCAAAGTTACCCATACTGGAAAATCATGTGTACTAAAAGATCAGTCTGTGTCCAATGTGTTATTTCTTCCAGAGTTTAAATGTAGTTTGCTGTCAGTTTCTAAATTGACTAAGGAATTACAGTGTTCAGTGAATTTTTTCCCTGACTTCTGTATATTCCAGGATCTTTGCACTGGCTTGGTGAAAGGGATTGGTAAGGAAGAACAAGGGCTATACATTCTCAGTGGCAATACTTCATCTCCTCAAGCTATCCAATATTCTGTTAATTCAGCTGATCACAGAAATGAAAGAGTATCTTCTTCCACTACTCTTTGGCATAGAAGATTGGGTCATGCTCCTATAGATATCATTAGAAAGCATAATACTCTTAAACATCTTGTTCCTGATAATCACATATGTACTGTATATCCACTTGCTAAACACACTAAACTACCTTTTACTCTAAGTACTTCCTGTTCAAAGTCTGTATTTGATTTACTGCATTGTGACATTTGGGGTCCCTATAAGGTTCCTACCTACAATAATAAAAGGTTTTTTGTTACTATTGTGGATGATCTTACCAGATACACTTGGTTGTTCCTTATTCAATCTAAATCTGAAGTGTTAGTAGTCTTAAAAGACTTCTTAACAAAAATAACCAATTTTTTTGATTCCTCTGTAAAAATTCTGAGAACTGATAATGGCTGTGAGTTCCTCAGTCATGATTTTCAGCATCTTATGTCTACATTAGGGATCTCACACCAAACTTCTTGTGTTTATACCCCTCAACAGAATGGGGTAGTAGAAAGGAAACATAGAACAATTCTCCAAGTTGCTAGAAGTCTTAGATTTCAAGCAGGCATTCCCTTAAGGTTTTGGGGTGAGTGTGTTGCTACAGCTGTGTATCTTATCAATAGAACACCCTCAAGAATCCTAAATTACAAATCTTCCTTTGAACTCTTGTTCAAGTGCTCACCCTCCCTCACTCACATGAAAGTTTTTGGTTGTCTGGCCTATGCTTCCAATACCAAAACATCTGATAAATTCTCTTCTAGAGCAATTCCTTGTGTTTTCATGGGATATTCCTTAACTCAAACGGGATATATCCTCTATGATATACATTCAAAGTCTTTCTTTACAAATAGGAATGTAGTGTTTACTGAATCTATATTCCCTTTTCTGCACACTAAGTCTGTTGGAACTCCTATATTTCCTGTTCTTGATATAGCCTACACAGACCCATCTTCATCTTCTATTCCTGTGTCTGTACCTACAAATGCTATTCCTCAAGAAGATCACACTGTACCTACTTCTATTTCTTCATCTATTCCAGTTGAGTCATCATCAGTCCCTCCCAGAAGATCTTCTAGAACAAAAAATCCTCCTAGTTGGATGAAAGACTTCATTACTACCCCCTCCAACTCCTGCACTTATCCTATATCTTCCTATGTCAATTATTCAAACCTCACTATACCTTATCAACAGGCTTTAGTAGCTTATTCTTCTGTCTTAGAGCCAACTTCCTTTCATCAAGCTTCTCAGGATCCTTTATGGATTGAAGCAATGCAATCTGAGATGAATGCTCTTGAAGAAAATAACACTTGGACATTAGTTGATCTACCACCTGGAAAGAAACCTATTGGATGTAGGTGGGTGTACAAAATAAAATACAAGTCCTCAGGAGAAGTTGAGAGGTATAAGGCAAGACTAGTTGCCAAGGGGTATAGTCAGAAACCTGGACTGGATTATTCTGAGACCTTTTCACCTGTTGCTAAGATGGTTACAGTCAGAACTCTAGTAGCCCTTGCTGCTGCATCAAACTGGCAAATCTATCAAATGGATGTGCACAATGCATTTTTAAATGGGGATCTAATTGAAGAAGTATACATGACTGTACCTGAGGGGTTTGCTAGACAGGGGGAGAATCAAGTGGTCTGCAAACTAAATAAATCCTTATATGGCCTTAAACAGGCCCCCAGGCAATGGAACAGGAAACTTACAGATGCATTATTACAGATGGGGTTCAATCAAAGCCACTATGATTATTCTCTCTTCACTAAATCAGTTGGTGATCAGAGGGTGATTATCCTAATATATGTAGATGATCTACTGGTTACTGGAAGCAATGAGGATCTGATTGTACAAACAAGAAGAGATCTGCAAGCACAATTTAAAATGAAGGATCTGGGGAGATTGAAGTTCTTCCTAGGCATTGAAGTGGCTAGATCACCAGAGGGGATTGTTATGTGTCAAAGGAAGTATGCTATGGAATTGGTATCTGAAACTGGATTAAGTGCAGCAAAACCAGCTAATACACCTATTGAAGTTAATCAGAAACTTACATCAGCTGAATATGATAACTATTTTCCAAAAGAAGAAGGAAATGAAGATGAAACAGTTGATGATCCTGCAGTCTATCAGAGGTTAGTTGGAAGACTATTATATCTAACAATGACCAGACCAGACATAGCATTTGCAGTCCAAATGCTAAGTCAGTACATGCACAATCCTAAGAGGTCACACATGAATGCAGCATTGAGGGTGGTCAGATACATAAAAGGGACACCTGGGGTAGGACTGTTTATGTCTTCTAACAGCACTAAACAACTAGAGGCTTATTGTGATTCTGATTGGGGAGCTTGTGTTGAAACTAGAAGATCTATAACTGGATATGTAGTGAAATTTGGAGAAGCATTAGTATCTTGGAAATCAAAAAAACAAGATACAATATCCAGGAGTTCAGCTGAGGCAGAGTTTAGAAGTATGGCTTCTTGCACAGCAGAAGTCATATGGCTTACAGGGCTACTTAAAGAGCTTGGAATACAAGTCAAGCAACCAGTAAATCTCATGTGTGACAGCAAGGCTGCAATCCAGATTGCAGCAAATCCAATTTTTCATGAAAGAACAAAACATATAGATATAGATTGCCATTTTGTAAGAGAACAAATCAGTCAAGGATTACTCAAAACTCATCATGTATCAACCAAAGAACAGCTTGCTGACATACTTACTAAGGGACTGGGAAGAATAGCTCACGAATACTTGCTTGGAAAGCTTGGTATGAAGAACCTCTTCAAGCCATTAGCTTGAGGGGGAGTGTTAAATGATAAAGGAACAAGCTAATGGTGGTTAAGAAGCTGTTAAAGAGTTGTTAAGAAGTTGTTAGTAATTAGTTAGAAGTTAGTTACTAAATAATTAGCATGTTATACACGTGTGAGTATCTTGTATATAAAAGGCACTAACTACAGCACTTCTTCAATTAATGAAGCTAGAGAGGATTAAGTCCCTCTCATTTTCTCTCCTTCTTCATCTCATTTCTGCTTCAAGTTAAACTTCCTTAGAGAAGTTTTCAGAAGAAAATAAAGAAAGAAGGAGTTAAAGTTCGGAGTTTAGAAAATGAAAAAAGAAATGAGTTAAGTAGTTGTTTTACTTATACATAATTATTTACTTGTTTCAACAAGACATGTTGATGATTCAAAGGCAGAGAAAGAAGAAGAGGGAAATATTTTTTTTCTCAGGTGAGAGAGAGATAGAAGAGAAGAGAAAAGAAAAGAATAGATGTATTTTTAGGAATTTTCCTGCACTCCTATCTATATATAATGTTTAGATGGGGCTATTCGTCTTCCTTCTTTTTTATGATTTTTTCTTCACTCCTAATATAAGACTTGTATTGCAATAGGTTATCTATCTGTTACAATAAATAATTTCCAACAGATAAAAATTTTGTTGCAACTCATTATATATCTGTATGTATTGTGTTTGAATAATTTTGAATTCTATAGAGATATGTGCAGGAAGTATGTTTGAACTTGGGATGTTAACATTAAATAATATTGAGTGTGTGGAAGAAGGTCCCCATGGAGGAAAACCTGGTGTGCTTGTTGACTACTTTGATGAAGAGGAGTCGTCGTTACACCACCTTCCTCTTATCATAGCTCGCATCCTCCATTCTTATTCATATACACTTGTTTTTAAAGATTTAAGGTGTTTTCTCAAATCCATCATTCCAATAATGAGTTTTCTGTTCATTTAACTACAACTAGTTTAGTTTAGTGTACGGATGGATGGATGGAGTACTTCAAAATAAGTATTTCCAACATATGTGTTTAATTATTGACAACATATATGGTATGAAGTCACTATTAGTCATAAATAATGGTTTTAACTACAATTAACATTCAAATAGTGAGTTCAATCACACCAAAATATATGTTAAGAGTATTTAACTATAGTTAGCATTCAATTAGTAAGTTCAATCATAATCTCAATGAATCATTACATGATAAAATGAAGTTAAGAGTATTTCCAATAGATGTGTTTAATTATCACTCATTACATGATCAATCTATTGCAATAGATGTGTCTTCTATTTGGATATTTCCCAACAGATGACACATTTGTATCATACATCTTTAAAATCTCATTTTGCATGGAGAACATCTTTTTTCCCATCAACCTTTTGGGATCTTAACCGGCATTTAATCCTTTCACTCATATTAAGTCAATAATATTTCAATACCCTTTTCAAAGAAATTAACCAAAATGAGAAGAAAAAAAAAGAAGCAAACATTATCCACCACCATGGATGGTCATCCCAAAATTAAAATCTCCCGTGCTAGATGAGGAGTCTGTCTCTTCCATTGTTGCTGATATACCCTTCACACCCTCCCCGTTGCTCCATCCGCCAAGCTCCTCCCATCTTCGTCTTTATCGAATTATGTAAATCCTATCGTTGCCCCATTCCTTTCCTGGTTTCACTTCTTTAGTGTACTCTGAACAGATTAGAGCAGAATCATTAAGCATGTAAGACCTTAGAGTTCTGCATATTGTAATCTTTAAGTTGGTGTACATACATGGAGTAGTGCATTCTCAATCATGGCATATTTAGGAGTCGATGCATAAGGCCCCGACCACGATGTGTGTATCTATTGCTTGGATTCTCTAAAGATATACTTTTGAGCGATGCGCATACAAGCAACATATTTATGTATGGCCTTGAGGACTAAGGCAGGGAAGGAGGATAAATTGAGCATAGCATGCCAAAAAACGATTCTTAGCATGGACTATTACTAGGGGATCTCAACCATTTTCACGTACCAACCCCTCATATTTTGAAGGAATGTTTGCATTTTGTTTTCAATGTGTTGCATTTCATATCTACTATTTTCTTCTTTTGGAGATATATTTTTGAGATAATGATCTTTTGAAAACAGTCACTCTATCTCTGTGAGGCAGTGGTAAAATCTACGTACATTTTACCCTCCCTAGACCCTACTATGTTACTATTGTAGCTCATTATAGTGGATGAAAGTTTAAGAGTTTGTGCATTATTTCTAATCGTCATCAATTAGCAAAACATAACAAGCACATGCAAAAATCAGATTCCATAACTACTGCAGAACCAGTTCCTTTAATGAACAACAAGGAGATAATAATAAACAAGGGAAGTTTTATTCACGTAAAGACATCAAATGGAACTTCCCCATGAGTTCGCAGCACAGACAAACAAACACCAAATACCATTAAAAAAAACCACAAACATCATAAGATAAACAAACATGTGAATGTCTAACGCAATAGCATATCTCAGGCAAAGAGAACCAGCTTAAGACAGCAAGCTGAATAGGCAAAAACACTTCTGATCTCATTCCTCTTCGGACTCAGACTCAGCACTCTGTAGCCATTCGACGAAGGGTTTGACATTCTTCCAAATTTTGGAGTCCTTGTGTGCAACAACACCCTTGTTGTACCACTCTACTATATATTCTTCTTCCAACACGTCAGCATCATATAAAGCTTTCAGAACCAGAGCCACTTCCTTCAGTGCAGCTGCATTGGATTTCCCGCAAAATTCTTCTATAGCTCTAAGCAATCGCAGTTGAGACTCCTCGTCTTGAGCAACAGCAGCAAGGTAACTTTTCTTCTTAATAACCTCCTTGGCAAATCCTTTCTCCACGCCATCCAAGAGTGCCTCATACAAAGCGGTGACAACTTCCTGAGGAGATCCAGAGAGTGAACCCAAAAAAGTTTGTAATTTGCTGGCAGTAACTCCCTTTTTTATATTTGCTTTTACTTCCCTAACGAGCCTCTCATGGTTTGTCTCTCCATTCTCGGTCTTGGACTTCTCAAGTGTCACAGAAGCAGCTGCTTTTGGACTTGGGGTTTGAGTAGCTGCCTTGGCCTTCTTCTTCTCTGACTCAACTGTAGACAGCATAACCATTTCGGCAGTCGCAGCATTCAGCTGTTCTTGTATACGCTGCTTAGCAGCTTCCAGCGATGTATCAGTCTGCCACTGAATGTCGTCGTCGTCGTCGTCATCATCATCATCCTCTTCTTTCACATTAACATGGCTTCGAGGTGGTGAAGCGTGATCCTCATCGGAGCCACCATGTTTCTTTTTAGAACTAGGTTTTGCATTACCGTCTTTGGAAGAAACCTTTTTCTTTGTTTCTTTCTTCAGCTTCTTCATCTCCTCGTCAGCAGCCTCGCCTTCCTTCAGCCGCTCCTTCTCAGCTCTTCTCATAGCTTTCTTGTCCTTGGAACCCTTCTTAGACTCTGGCGGGTTCTTAAGTATAAAAGTTGTTAGCTTGTCCCTCATGTCCACATCAGAAAGGAAACCACATGCAGCACATTTTAGCTGGATCATCTGATTTTTGGTTATTATGACCTCTGTTTCAGGGTTTCCACAACCATAACACTGAACATATTTTTTAATGAAGTTCTCAAGAAGACCAGCAAGTTTGGGAGTTTCATGAGCTCCATTGACAAGGGCTGTTCCAGATTTTTCATCAAATTTCGACTGCGCCCCAAGCTCATTTCCAAAATATTTTGTTGTATAGGATGGGGGCCTTGCTAATGCTTTGGCAATGTCAACCATGTTCACCACATTTGTCTTGATACCATTCCCACGGCCCTCTATCTTGGTAAGCATCCTGGGCATCTTATACCTGTAGAAGGCATCGTCACTGTTGCTGGCACCTATGTTTTGCAAAGCCATCTTTGATTCAGTAAGAAATTCCTGAATGAAGTGTTAGGTATGTTCAGAGAACTCTTCAGCAGAACAATTGCAAAGTGCCGGTTGTGCCTTCCAGCAACCAGAATAGTCGAAGTGCTCTTCTTTTAATGATTCGAGATGCATACAGCCAACCCGACCTGGGAAATGACAGTTCTTTTTCTTTGACGTAGGACAATACTCTCCAAGCAATCCAATGGATCCCAAATAGAAGATGGCTTGTTTGGACATAAAAGAAGTTTCACTTAGACCAGTGCAACTTTGTAAATCCCCAGAAGACACAACCACCTGTAACCTTCAAAAAGACAAACCATAATCAAATACATGCAAGGGAACTAAAAGTTACTACACTAAACTATATCAACAAATGAAAGTTGAGTTCCTTTTGGCAATAGCAGCTTGAAAAGCGGCACATTCTATAAAATTTTTGCAATGAATAGGAACAACAAAGGTACAAAATGATAAACTAATCAGCAAAGGAACTTTAACCTCATTTGGGTCATTTATCACTGTGTATAAGCTTTCAAAACTGCATAATCTAGAAAAAATTGAAAGAGAAACCCAAGATTGCTTAGCTTCAAAAACTAGACTATATTTATCCCCAATGCCCGAAGTCTTAATACTAATTCAACAGAATGAATAGCCAACATATTCTTTTGTCATGGATAGACAACATATTTTTTTGGTCATGAAAATAGGGTCTGCACTTGGAATGTTTCAACTCCATTACCATCTAATACGTAGAAAACTAGGGATCAAACTGTACAGCCTTTCAGCTCACTTTTGACAAAAAGGGAATAACACAAATATATGCAACAACTATCAAATAAGCTATTACTTTACAATCTACTGCGACTAGAGAAATCAGTGTACGTGCTATACAGATTAAAACATACAAAGTCCATTCAATCAATACCAAACTATTTGGAATTTGACACATGAACTATCTATTTCCACTCCGCTCTAATTCGACTCATTTCAATCTGTAGAACCATTCAACTAAGTTTTAACAAAAAGAGAACATCACAAACATAGGCAACAACTATCACAATATGCTAACCTTTTACAACCTACTCCAACTAAATAAGTCCACGTTATACAGCTTAAAACATACAAAAACCATTCCACCAATGCCAAACTATTTGGAATTTGACATGTGAGCTATCTGCATCCAGTCCACATCATTTCAACTCATTTCAAATTGTAGAACCATTCAGCTCAATTTGACAGAGAGAACAGCACAAATATATGCAACGACTATCAAAATATTCTTTCATAATCTCCTTCAACTAAAGAAACCAGTCTGTTTTTACGGATTAAAAACATACAAAGACCATACTTCCACTCTAATTTGACTCGTTTCAAACTGTAGAGTCATTCAGCTCATTTTTTACAACAAGAGAATCGCACAAATATAGGGAACAACTATTGAATTAGCTATTCCTCCGCAATCGACTCTGACTAAAGGAGTAAGCATCCACATTATACAGATTAAAACATACAAAAATCATTCAATCAATGCCAACTTATATTGAATCTTTCTGTATGTATGTATATGTCTATTTCAATCTGTAGAACCATTCAGGTCCTTTTGACAAACAGAGAACAACACAAATACTGGCGAAATCAAATAAGCTATTATTTTACAATCAATTGCGACTATAGTATCCATTTAATCAATGCCAAACTATCGGAAATCTGATATATGAATTACCTATCTCCGTTCCACTCTATTTCTCCAATTTTCACTCCGATTCCCCAAAAAAGTCTTTTTAGCCAAATTAAGAGTCCTCTAAAGCTAGAGATTCTCTAAAAAACGGACGCCTAATAATCTCATCAGATCAGTAAATATATTCTCAACCAAATAACTAAAATCAAATAGATCGAAAAAGAAAAAAAACAAAAAAAGTTAGATCCGAAAGAAAACTAAACAAAAAATATCAGGACGAAGATGAACACTTAGATAATGTAATTAAATACGCAAGACTGATGATTGATTGAATAACTTCAAAATTACGTTTGCTGAATTAATAAAGCTAAGAATAAGATGAACATAAGAACCATAATCAAAATACCTTATAGATTGATCGAACGAAGCGGAGCAATCTGCAATATGACGAGCGAGAGCGAGAGCGAGAGCGAGAGCGATTGATGAAAAACGTAAATTAGGGTTTAATAATATAAAGGATAGAAAAGTGGTGATAGAGGAGAGGCGGCCCAGAAGTTTCCTTCTTTTTGTTTGACAAAACCGCAAAAGATACGTAATTATGTTATTCAATTTATTATTAATCCATATATATGCTCTCTAATTAAACCTAGAAATACACATCATGTATGATATAATACAAATCAATCATTATGTAGAATGAGTGTATTTTATGTGAATTATTATTTAAATAAATATATTTACTTGTTTAATTTTATACGATTTAAATTCATGTTTAAACTTATGTTCACTAAAGGTTACAATTAATTGAAGTTATATCCCTTTTTTTCTAAAAACATTCATATAAGTTATTTTCTTGGATGTTCTTGTCTATCTCTACCTAGAGCAGGGTTTTAGATGCCGAAAGGTGACAAGGCTCTGCCTTGCCATAAGGTAGATGGTGAAAGGCGACAAGGCAGAGACCATAAGGTGAGGCAAGCAGGAAGCGGCGAGGCACTCATCTTTTTGAAGTGCAACGCCAATTCATAGCAAAAAAATAAGAATATTTAATTGCATATATAGATAATCAAAATTTTAATATCAATTATATATATAAGCAAATATTTTAATTCAAAAATTGAAAATAGATAGTAAATACTAAAAGTCTAGAACTTGATTGAGGAAAAAAAGGAGCAAAAGTCAAAATATCAAGAAAAAAACAAAGGTAGAAGTAACTCGAAAGAAGGAAAAGGAAAAAGAAACACATGAAGAAGAAACAAAGAAGCAATTAAAAGAAGAAGTATGTATTGGCCAGACTTTGGAGTCGTCGAAAAAGCCTGGCTGGTCATCCGAGAAGTCTAGTTGAGTCAACATGTTAGAATTGCAGTCTAAGTTTAAGAGTGCAATGATGCAAATTTGAAAAGAAAGCCCTAGAATTACTTTCTAATTTTAAAAAACCTAAATTGGTTGCCTTTTTTAAGAAATTACAAAAGGCAATGCCTTTCTCGCCTCTCGCCTTAGTCGTCATTGTCACTATGACATCGCCTTTTGAAGATCGCCTTGCCACAAAGCTAAAAAGCAATGAAGGATTGCCTTGCCTCTCGCCACTAACGACAAGGCAATCGTCTTTTACAACACTTTCCTAATGGCATAAAAGGAGTTTTTAGATTGAAATTGTGTTTGAGTTTGAGCTTCTGTAACTGAAATAGTGAATATTTCATTTAATTATTCTTTTTCTTCCTTATTATTCGTATAATTAGATTGTCTTTTCATTAACTAATTGTCTTTCCATTAACTAGTGATCTAATGACGCACTAGTCATATAAATTTCATCGATTTGAATAAACTTCACTAATGTCTTTAACGTTGTTGGAATTTTTTTCTTAAGAGATTTTCATTTGACCATGATATTTTTAACATTGTCCGAAGTTTACATTGACAAAAAATAATCATAAACAAAAAATGAAAAAAAATCGATCTTGCTTTGAAGTCACCATTAATGGAGGAAATGGGAAGAAGAAGAGTATTGTAATAGTTGGTAATTAAAAAATTGAAGGGAAATTTTCTTTTTTTTAAAAAAAAAAAAGAAGGAACATTAAGGTTTATGTGGGTTTTAATCTTTCACGCGCTTTTAATAAATTATATTCACTTGTTATGCCATGTGGTATGGGAGGGTGTATCTAAGTTCAGTTCGCCAAGTTAAGGGGTGTTTTTAAATCTATCAATAGTTTAGGGACAAAACTAATAATTTGTGTCAGGTTCGAGGATGTTTTTAGTATTTCTCTCCTTTAAAAAATAATATATAGTTTGAAAATGAAGCAAAATGGTATCATGAAGATCTGGATGAAGGTCAAATCACAATCAGTAGTTGAGTCCCAAAATAAGGATCTCGAGTTCGGTGGGGGCTGGATGTCGAAATGGAATCAGGCATCGAGTCATGAGTAGGGATCGAAAGATGGGCATCAAGTTTATATCAAGGTTGGGGGTCTAGTCTCGAATCGAAGCCGGGTGTTAATGTCGGTGTTGGGTGGGTCAACTGTTTAATTTTGAGTTGGAGTTAGTCAACAATTATGTATCTATAAATAATAAAATATCATCTTATAAATTTATTAGTTTTAAGCACGAAATGTTTTTTAGTTGAGGAACAAAATAACAATTTTTAGTTGATGAATCTTTATACTCTTCACACTCAAAGAAAAATTTAGAAACAATATCTCTTGATTCTACTAGTTGCTTACTAAATACCAAGCATTTCTACTTTTTGATATTTGCACATAATATTAAAACTCAAATTTAATAATTTCATAAAATTGGAAAAGGACTTGCTATTTAAGAATAAGTTATACCACCAAATAGAAAAGTTAATCATATCTTTAATACGAAACTAATTTATTAGACATTGCTTTCACACAAGTTGAGATAAATGATATCTGAATAGTATATGTTATACGTCTTTAGGTTCAAAATCACAAATTTTTGAGATACTATCCACATCCGTTAGTAATTTTTCAAAATTACTATTAGCCAACAAAAAGATAATCACAAATTTTTTAAAATAATATTTAAGCTAATTTTTAATTCCTAACTTCCACACAAAATTTCAAAACCTTTTTAAGAAAAAACAATAACTTGAGTGAGCTTTTGAATTTTCACTTATTTTGACATTATAATTTATTGTGTGTTGTCATATTAATCTATTATCAGAATATGTAATGGATATTGAGATAGATAAGAATTTTAGGCTCATGAATGTTCACTTAGAATAAAAGCACTAGTATTTGGTACCCAAAAGAAAGACCAATCCAAGCATTAATGTTATTTCATAAAAAAATCCTCAATCTTGAACGTCCAAAAAAATCTCTTTTTCGTAAAATATTTTTTCATGTCAAACTTGTTTAGCTAAAAAAGACATATCAAAAGCATTTAAATCCTTATAGCTTAACTCTTCTCTCGATTTAGAATTACATAATCTTTTTCATTTCTCATGCACAAATGATTTACAATGTACTATTTAGAAGTATGATGGTCAACACATGTGCTTCTTGGAATTAAGTTTGACATAAAAAATAATTTTGGTCATTAAAATAGAGTAATTTGATAAATCTGAAAAGAATTTTGCTAATAGCTATTTATAAAAAGTTTTGAGTGTATTGTCTAAATTATTCTCTACTTGCATCACCATACATTATTGTACGCTCAGACCAATTCCCACCTTTTAACTATCAACTTACTTTTTTCCCCTCACTATTTCATTGGTTGTTTATGAAAATATTCTCCAATATAATTATTACAGATAATAATAATTAATAATTTAAAATAGTTAAAAAAAATTATTAAAATTTTTTAGTTTAACTCTCAAAATTTTACTTGTGTCAAGTAAATTAAGGAGACAGAAAGATATCGTATTTAAAAATTATATAAAAAATATTATAAATAATACTTCCATTCTATATCAAGTAAATGTTTTAGACTTCTTTCATTATTAAAAGTAATTGAATTGTTAAAAGCTCAAAAGTGATATTTTGAAGAAAAACAATCATATTTACCTTTTCTTTTGTTGAAGTTATATATTTTCTAGGAAATAAATTATACTCTTTACAAAGTTATACTTATAATTTCGCAAAGAACAATAGTGAAAATTATGATTCAAATTATGTTTTTTTCTTGTACATCGCCCCTTAAATTTAGTTAATGTGGAATAGAGAAAGTACTAGTTAACAACTAAATTGTCAGTTATCTTTTTGTTTTTCCTCATATAGGACCATTTTGTTACAAAGGTGGTCTCTCTCCACACCTCACTTGTGAAATTACGTCAACGAGTCCCACCTTGCATAAATTAAAATACTGAGAAACCTGCACAGAAACTACATTAAATTTTCCCACATTGCACAAATCCAGAAACTGAGTTTCCACAAGTGTTCCACAGATGCAAAGTCGCTCGTTCATACACGCACAGTTATAGGAGCAACAAGAGTGTCAATAAACTGAAAATAATGCAGGGGATACTTGATTCAGTTCCTCATGAACGCTACGGTGGCTACCCGTGAGCCTACTGATCCTCCAAATGTGAATGTAGGATATGTCCGAACATGATCAAGGTAACGGAATGGAGAGGGTTCTGTAGAGGCTGCTTGATTTCCGACAGCAATTCTTCTTTGATTGAGAGTTTCCACTTCTTCTACCAATTCATCTTTCGTGCTATTGCATGATGTAATGACCTATAATAGTGATCCCGTTTAGGCAAGTGGAAGATAACATTTACTTTGAGAACATGAAGCGAATAACTGAATAAATTGTACATAAAAATTTAAGGTAGAAGTTCAGTGGCAAATAATAAATGGACACCACGAAACCTAGAGACTATTCTATGACAGGACAAGAGTTCGTGAAAGGAATATATCTCATTTCTCAGTGTCAGTATGGTGCTAGTAGAAATGACTCCATCTTCCCATTTGAAGGGCCATGACGAACGTTCTAATTAGTAAGTTTCACAATTATTTTAATAATTAGGACAGAGGGTTGGAGTACTCACCAATAATCCACCTGGAGCAACAACCCTTGAGACAGCATCCCAGTACATAATCCTGAAATGGCCACAAGAAATGTGACATACGAGAGGAAGCACTACCCATAAAGGCAACAATATTTACTGTAGAAATAGCATTGGAGTTCCCAAGTAATTGCAATAGTATCCAAAAAAGAAAGATCAACGTAAGCAAGTTACCATAACATTAAAAAAAAGATTAAAAAAAGTTAACATACAACAGACCTACCTTTTGATTGGACCATCAGGATGCAGTCCGATGGCATCCAAGGTCCCCTTGTCCAATACAAGCCGAAACGTTGCATCCAATTTTGTTTCAAGAATGTCATCAACCTTGACGCGAATCAAAATTTTTAAGAATAATCATTTTCTAGCAAATAAAGAACACAAGATAGGTAAAGCATTTTCTAGCAAATAAAGAACACAAGATAGGTAAAGCACACATAAGAAGTACATGAAATTAATGATAAACATTGATTAAACTGGCAGACAAGTTATGTTCTCTACTGCAGAATTCACTAGACATGTTACATTTAGCACCTTATCGCATTCTATTGCCACTACAGACTTAAACAACCTACTGCTATGTGTACACAGTATTTTAAGTGAATGACCAGATTATAAAGCAACATTGAAATTTAACCCATTTCTATTTACACGTAATTGTGCATGCAGAAACACAACTCTAACCAACAATGTACTAAATATGGGTCAGTGAGCAAGTAGAGGGAAAAAAAAGAAGAGCAACTAGAAGTAACATGAAACTACAAAAGCAAGTTAAAGAAATGCAGCTTGCTTTTATTTGTTTTTCAAATACTAAACTGCAACAGTTCTATGCAGACTGCAGAAACAGTTTACATTCAGAGACAAAGTTCAGTTTTACCAAGAACTTGATATTGGTGAAACTATCACGATCTGCAAGCCTTCGCGCAAGGTCTATTGCTCCTTCACTATAGTCGGTTCCAGTGAGATCTGAGAACCTAACAACACAATCAATAAATGCTAGTAAGAATCAAAGCTTCAGATGTAAGTTTAACAAAACAACAAATGCATTTGAAAATATTGAGAGCAAAAGTTTAACGTGCTTGAAAGTTCAGACTTAAAATAAACAGGTCTTCTAGGAAGCATTTACAAGTCATTTTTAATCAAGATACCTTGGCCTTTTCAAAGTTAAATAAGGGTAGCTGTAACTAAAAAACAGCATATTCTCCTTACATAATGTATCAACTAAGATTTATTAGAAACCGACTACTTCTAGGGCCCTGCCCAAACCTGGGGGCGGACATGTGACTGTGAAACCCTTGGATGCATTTTCATGATAAGCATATGTAGCAGGAAAAATTGCTCATGAAAATTGAAAAAGTAGATAGAAAATAAATTGTGGAAAGAATCCATAGGGAATCACAAAGAATGGCAATGCGCCAAAAGGAATTAAGTGAACACTGCACAAAGAGAAAATTTATGCGAATGAGAGTGCTCATTCTCAGTCTCCCAAAATTCAAACAATTCCTCATAGCCCATAAGGTAGTATATCTCTTATTTTCTAATTTTTGATTCCCTATTTCAACGTTTATTAAGATAATATAGGAAAAGCAGAAAAAAGAAATCAACCAATCTAATTATGTCAAATTTCAATCAAGATTACTTGGTCAACTCCAAATACAAAGCAAAGTTTACCTACTTAGGGGACAAGAAATTAATATTAGATTAAACATTTCATGACACACTAAACTAAACAAGAAAAGGTCAAAAATATTAAGATGAACCTTTTTAAGTAGTAAATTACTATTAAGATGAACTTGATTTAGAAGTCATTAAAGAACCACCAGAGTGTACACATGTTGTAACTACCATTATCATCAATCACATTAAAAGCTTCTCAAAGTGAACCTTCCTTCACTTCGTGCGTGGTGGGTGGGTGGGGCATGACATATATGCAGCAAACATGAAGTTAGGAGTCTACTATTTGTGGCAACATGAATATGCATAATTATCCACCGCCTCAAAAGTAAATGATACTGTGTAAAAGCCAAAATGTTGTATAAGAATGTGCATGCATGCAAGATGAAAGAGCTCCTGACTACGGCATATTAGGATTAGCCAAAAAGAACCAAGAAAAGAAAGGATGGATAAATGGACAGGAAAGATGAAAATGACACAAAATATATGCAAATAAGGACTGGAAAGTATCTAAAAGGGAGATTGGCGAAGATATCTCATTATTCAGCAATATGCTTAGTGCCCGTTTGGACTGACTTATTTTAGGCGCTTTTAAGTCAAAATAACTTTTAAGCAGTCTTGAAGTACTTGGGTAAAATTAAAAAAGTGCTTATAAGCACTTATTTTTAAGGTAAAATAACAAAAATAAGCCATAAGTTAGCAATCCTACTTATAAGCCAAAGCAAATCCAAACGAGCTCTTACTCCTTTTCAAAATTTGCTTTGTGAAGTAAATTTTATGTGCTCTAAATGTTCATTGTTTTACATCTGACATTTCTTCTTAGAACAGATCCATTGTTTACTTAATTATTATTTAATAACAATGGTGTCTGGGCTAGCTTTCAAAGCATCTCGACTATTCCACCGGGTACCTGCTACTTCCCACCCTAGAACAGATGTTCTATTCTTTTTAGGTTGACATAATTATCATGGCAATTAGGAATATGTCAAACGCAAATTTGAGAAAAATTGCTAAATACCTTCTTGGTTTTGTGAAACATCAATAATTCTGAGCCAACTTTTAAGGCTAAAACATCAATTATTTTCGAGTGGAGGGAGCATACAGAAGATGTAGAAATACAAATGTGCACTTCACTTCTTTTCTAAAGCTATATGCTTTTCATATACAATTGTGACCTTCTTGATTGATCACAGTTTCATATCTTAACAATTACACAAACCGCAAACTTCCAATACAACATCATGGAACTTTCAAGATTTTGAAGTAATTGTGCCAAATAATTCAGACAAAAAAGCTCCTATAGCAGTTATAGAATGACGGAGCGACCGAATAAGTAGCATACAATAATTGCTAGGAGAAATTAACTTTACCCCTGTTTAGCAAACTCTTGAAGAAGCAGACCGTTGCCAGTCCCAACATCAAGCACACTCCAATCAGCTAAGTCCTTCTCATGTAGCCCAACTGGCTCGCCATCACCTACGTGATTTGACAAGTGATTTTGACAAATGCCAGTGCACAAAGTTTTGGTCCACGAAGCAACAACTTCCATAACATCAGCACCAAACCTATAGAAAGACAGGAAAATTAAAATCATTTTTTGATGAATGTTTTATCTATAACTATCATTTTCAGGAACATAATAATTCAATGTTAAAATCACTATCCCATTACCACTTCCTCTCTTAGGTTTTCATTTAGGGGTCGGAGATGTTAATCTTTGTAAAAGATGGGAAGAAAGTCCAAAATTCCCTTCCATTATCTGTCACTGAACAAAATATATCCTGAGCAGAACCAAATCTATGTAGCAATGACAAAGAGCTGAAGCCAGATCCTTTTTCTAGCCAGGCTGCTAATATAATCAGATCTATTATTTAAGATATAACCAACCAAAGGACCTCATTAACAAGTTGTCCACCGAGACACAAATGTAAATATAGATTAACTTTTTCTTGTTAAATTCCTTTTCCAGGTACTGTGGATAGATATAGCTTATTGCTAAATGATATCACCATATGCTTCAACGGATTTAAAGTAACTACAAGTTGAAAGTTTGAACCACAAATATGGTCAGAAATAAGTAAAAGTCTTACTGGATGGATGAAAAGGAAATACATTGCTTTCTTTAGTCCAGCCAATTCTTACCAAACTTCACCAGCATGACCATGCTCACGATAATTTGCCAATTCATCAGCATATGCAGAGTCCCAATAGCTCTGGAAACCTAGCATTGAAGAAACTCCTTCAGCATCTTGCTCCTCCTTGTCAGAACTGTTTGTACACAGAGATGAAAAATCAGATATTTTTGCTTTTTAAATAAAGCTTAAGTAGTGGAATTTATAGCTTGAGATTATCAACAACAACAACATACCCAGTGGAATCCCACAAGTGGAGTCTAAAGAGGGTAGAATGTACGTATACCTTACCACTACCTCATAGAGGTAGAGAGGTTGTTTCCTAGGAACCCTCGTCTCAAAAACCCAAAAGCAGAATAAACAAGATATAGAAAAAGGAAAGGACAAGAAAAGCATATGATAGAACGCAAATACGATAAATTTAACATAATAAAACGGAATATGACAACACAAGATATAAAGGCAATGTAAATATGCTAAAAGTAAACAAATATAATGGCAACATACGATGTAAAGACATCACTACTCCTACTATCCTTCTATCACCAAGTCATATATCGACCTACCCCGACTAACCTATTAGCCGTCTACTCTAATACGCAACCTCCACTCTTTTCTATCTAAGGCCATGTCCTCGGTGAGATGAAGTTTCGTCATATCTTGTCTGATCACCTCCCCCCAATACTCTTCGGCCTACCTCTACCCTCCGTGTATCCCCTAAATCCAACCTCTCGTACCTCCTAACATGAGCATCGATACTCTTCTCTGCACATGTCCAAACTAACGCAGTCTCGCTTCCTTCATCTTGTCAGCCACAGGAGCTACCCCTAGCTTCTCTCGGATGATCTCGTTCCTAATCCTATCACTCCTGATATGTCCACACATCCATCTCATCATCCTCATCTCCGCAACCTGCATTTCTGAACATGTGAAATTTTTAATAGGCCAACACTCCACCCCATATAGCAAAAATGGTCTAACCATCATTCTGTAAAACTTGCCTTTAAGCTTAGGTGGTATCTTTTTTATCACACAATACTCCTGAGACAAGCCTCCATTTCGTCTATGCTGCCCCAACACGGTGTATGACATCATCGTCCATATCGCCACTACTCTGGATGATGGACCCAAGATACTTAAAGTTATCTCTCTTGGGGATAGATTGAAATTATCACTTGGCAAAATTTTATGGAAGATGTTTCTAATCACTGATCTCTTCTTACAGCTGTTTGCATTACATGACAAGCATTTTATATTATGGGTGGTACCCATAAACATGCAGTTTCTGGCGTTCAGCAATTGCTTTCTTCATGATTTACCTTACAATGCAACCCCAACAGCATTATTCACCATCATTCCCATTATTAATTAGCTCCAAAATAAAATTGCCTGGCCCAATGCAAAACTAATGATTTAGTCTTTATACACCGACAGTTTAAGATTTTCTACACAATCAGATTACTTTAATTTCAATTACTATGGTAAACAAGAATTTGTTGCCTGCAAAAGATGGTATCTAACAAGAGGCATAGCTCAAGTTTAGAGTTAATAGGTTCTGAATAGAAAAGGCAAGGTTCTGGATAAATTATTCATAGATGAAATTGTCTGGATAAGCTGCACTATGGCTCTGCCTCTATCCTGTTACAACCACTGTCAGCATATGTAACTGAAATAATTTGCAATTTTAGCTAACACGATATTCAAGTTTATGTTATGGATGGTTACATGAGAGGCAAAGGTTATTGGGAAAGGTGATTGGATAGGACATAAACCAACTCCAGCTTATCATGGACATGACTTCAAATAGAAGATTATGGAGGGTAGTGGGTTAGTTAGGAAGTTGAAAGTTGTCTCACTTAGTCTTTCATACTAGTAGTCATTGGTTTACACTGAGAGTTTCTTGTTATTCTACTTCTGGTACTATTTATTGTTTCTAGCACTTCAATTTCGTATTATATTGTGGTAGTGACTGTTCCGTTGTTAGGATGCTTCCATTAGCATTTTGTCTTGCCTTCTTAAGTGTCATCATTTCTTTGTTTTTCTTTTTTTGAACAGCTTTGTAATGTTCTTAGTTGAGCCAAGGGTCCCTTGCAAACAAAAAACAACCTATCAACCTCTTAAGGGTAAAGTCTGCATACACTGTATCCTCCCCAGATCCACAAATGGGATTACACTGAGTATCTTCTTGTTGTTGTACTTCATTCAAGTTCAAATTTATAATGCAGTCTCAACAGCAATATTTCTAGCATCAATTAGCTCCTATAAGTGAATTTTTACAAAGACAGGACTTGTGCCAAAGTTCACGGGTTCTCCTAAAAGCAATTTGTCTCTGCCCCTATGACCAACCTGTACTACCCGAACTACACATTACATTGATGTCAGCATATGCAACTGAAATTATTTGCAATTTTAGTTTATTCAAGTTTGACTTTATAATGCGGTCTCAACGGCATTTTTTTACCATCATCCAGCATTTTCTAATCTCTCTTTTAAATTGGGGATGGGGGTAGGGATTAGAATGAGTGATTGAACCCTCGGCCAACCAATTCAACTACTAACATTTCTGCCAATCATTTCCAGCATCAATTAGCTCCGCTAAAATACTTATCCATCAAGCATAATTTATTTTCAACGAATTTTACATTTCACATCAACTTAACTTAAAGACTAAAATTTGCAGCATCGAATAGGGAAAACAAAAACCTGTAATCGGATGCCGCACGGTTACTGACAGCGGCGAGAGCTTCAGAAGCATCAGCATGACGTTGTTCATCATCAAGTGTACTTCCGTATTCGCTCTTTATCGACCACGAGTCCGCCGCTACTGACCGATCATCGTCGGAGATCAAGTCGGTTGCTGCCGGTGTTCGCGCCGGTGCGACGTCGGGTTCCTCAGGCAGGAGTCTCATTCCGCCCATACGTATATCCGACGAACAGGGAGAATATCGAAAGAGCGATACCAAAACCCTAAACAGGAGAAGCAAAATAGGAATTTTCAGTGGAAAGAGAGAGGAAGTTGACAAAGAAAGTACGGAAGGACAAATTTGTCTTTTCATCGCTATGGATTTTCGCTTTCTTTCTTTTTACGGAAGGACAAATTTGTCTTTTCATCGCTATGGATTTTCGCTTTCTTTCTTTTTGGTGGTTTCTTGTCCGGTGTTCGATAAATACATTGAGTTCGACTAATTTCGAAACACAAAATATGATAACTTAGTCATAAAATGCTCCCCACTAAGGATATTTCTAGAAAAAATTACGTAACTAAGCAAACATATGAATATATATTTATATTATACTACTATAGTTTGAAAAATTACAATTTATAACTATAGTTAAGATTTTATTGCTACATTTAGGATTTTGTTGCTACTTTCTTTCTCCTCTATTCCTTTCTCGCTTCTCTCCTCTTGGTGCAATTTCTTGCCAAACATACAATTACATATGTATACCAACTGCATATATGCAATTATTTTGACAGATATACATAGTCAATTCGCCATGCATACATATACAATTCGCCTCTCTCCACTCTCTGACCTTTCTCGCTCGCCTTTCTCCTCCCTCTCTCGATCTCGCTCATCTCTCTCCTCCAGCTCCCAATCTCGCTTGTCAAATATACAAATACATATGTATATGAGGTACACATATACAATTATTTGACAGATATACACGTACAATTTGACAAATATAACATATATAATTCGTCTCTCTCCTCACTTTCTCAATCTCGCTCGCCTCTCTCTTTCCCTCCAGATCACATAGTCGAGATTATGTCGTTTAATTATGTAAAATATAGTTATTTGATCATATTAAGTTTCAGACTTAGGGTATTTATGAAAACTCCTCATATTTCTATATCCATGACTCAAATTTGAAACTTTAATCAAAATAGTCTTATCCATTGCACCACATCTTTATATAATAAATGCTAATGATAAAAGTCATTTAATGTTACGAAATCATACTACTCCTTCGTTTCCTGGTAGTTGTCATATTGTGTTTTTTGAAAGTTAATTAAACAATTTTTCAAAGCTAAATTAAATTAAATTAAGTTTGACATTTTAAAATAAAGATTTGGAAAAGTATTATTGATTACAATTTTTAATATCAATATGATGAAAAATACATCTCAAAATATTTGTCAAAATTTATATAATTTGGCTCTAAAAATAAAAATTGTGATGACTAAAAAGGGACGAAGAAAGTGATTCATTATTTTTAAAAAAAAAATTATATTGAACAATTGTTCATCGAAATAACAATTGACAATTAGATAGATGTTATGAATCCATTTAATGTAAAATGTGGATGTTTCATTCATAATATCTAACATAATGTAAAAACATTTATTGTTTTACTTAAATTTTGTGTTAACGTATTTATACTCTTTATATACTACTCTCAGTATTATTTTTGTCTTCACTTTTTAATTTATAATATAATATTTTATAACCGTTATCAACTAATTGAAATTTGCTTAAATCGGGAATATTTTTTTCTTAAAGGTTAACCAAATTTCTTTCCAGTTTAGATATACATTTATATATTTATAACACCTCTAATAAGACTTTCGTAAGTTTTTGTTCTATAATCTAATTATTGCACACATGACTTGATTTAGGTATTATTATAATATTGTTTTAGATATGATAATTGATGTGCTTACATGTTTAAATTATGATATTATTTATAGGCCACTAACCTATAATTCTAATTTATATTTATGTATTACGATCGTAGGCTAATTAGAAAACTCGTAAATATATTTCTTTTTTACATTTATGACTATTTGTGTGTCATAAATAAGAATAGTATTGTATTAGATATAACTATAATTCAAACAAAATTCTTCTGCTAATATCTATTAAATATTGTAGTAAATATTATATATCAAATTTATTGTTTTAATACTTGGTGAGTTTATGTGCCTTTGTAATATTCCATGTTTATGCATATAATATATTTTGAACTCACATAATATTTTATCATTTGAGATATTTATTTATCAGTTTTTATAAAGAAACTAACATTATGTTATTAACTCAATTATTTTATGATAATTTTCATTATGTCGAACTTGTCAAAGCTTGAATTTGTGACACTTGACATTTCTGGAAAGTACTATTTGATGAGTACTTGATCCTGAAATTCACCTTGCCGCTAAGAGTCTTGGTGATACGATAATCGAAGGAAATAAAGTATCAAGTCAGGATAAAGCAAAGGTGATGATTTTCCTTCGTCATCATTTGAATGAAAGCATGAAGGTTGAATACTTGACAGCGAAAGATTCACTTGAATTGTGGATATGCTTGAAAGGAAGGTATGACCATCTTTAGGCCACGGTATTCCCATGGACTCGCTACGAGTGGATGCACTTACAGTTTCAAGATTTTAAAATCGTAGTTGAGTATAATTTTGTTGTATTTAGAATCACTTCCCAATTAAAATTATGTGGGGAAATTATAAAAGATGAGGACATGTTGGAAAAGACATTAACTATCTTCCATGCCTCAGATGTGATATTACAGTAGCAATACCGTGAAAAAGATTTTCAGAAATACTCTAAATTGATCTCATGCCTTTAGGTGGCTGAGCAACGTAATTCCTTGTTATTGAAAAATCACGAAATTTGTCCCACTGGAACTGCTCCATTACCGAAGCAAATATGGTGAAAGCACAAGGCCGGTCTAAAATAAGACAAAATAATCAGGGCCAGGATTATGTTCGTGGGCGTAGCAAGGGCAAAAGATGATATAATCGTCGCGGTGGTCATAATAAAAGGGAGAATTGTCACGCCCCGGGAGGGTACCCATGACATGGCCAACACCTAGAGACTATTGCCAGTCCCCAAGCGAACCACTTAGCTTCATCACATTCATTCAATCAAAGAACTCAAGATAGTCAGCAGAAGATTAAGGAAAGTAAATGGACACATCTCATCTAGTTCTCAAAATAATAAATATAATAGAATAAGGCTGGTAGATAGAACTAGCTCACAATCTTAAAAATCAACATCTAACTCTAGTCTATGAAGCCTCTATCACTATCAAGTGGTGCCAATGACAGACCCATGACTACCTCAATCAAAATAAAGCTAGTTTAGTCTAACTTTAAAGTAAGATGAAATAAAGGTAGTGAATCCTCTGGAGTAGGGGAGGCTCACCAATCGGTTGAACGTCTCAGATCCTCAACAGTACGCCTGTTGACGATCTCTAACTCCTGTATCTACATCATAAAACGATACAGCATCGAGTGACGTTAGTACGTGGAATGTACAGTATGTAAAATAACTGAATGAAATAGAAACATGTAGAATAATATGGAAATAACATCAACTCAGAATAATAACCAAATCAGGATGCCACATATCTATCTAAAGAAAGAGTAAAGATTAGACAAGTGGCCCATCAACCAATCAATCTCATCAATCAACTCAAGTAAACTCGACTCGATTCGACTCAGAGTACTCAAGGTAGGAACTTTTTGTGAGTTTCTCTTATCCGACAACAATCACTTATGAGCCATTGATTGTATAACAAATGTTTCCATAGTCATTCGGTACTTTCCAGGTAAGGAATGCCTAGGATCCACAAGGGATTCAGACAATTAACATATTTAAGGCCTATTATTTCAGGACAATAAGGTGAGGACATGGCCGACTCTAACGGACTTAATCCATAGAATGAGAACTTGTCCGACTCTAACGAACTTAGCTCTCGAGTGAGAACTTGTCTGACTCTAACGGACTTAGCCCTCAAGTGAGAACTTGTCCGACTCTAACGGACTTAGCCCTCAAGTGAGAACTTGTCCGACTTTAACGGACTTAGCCCTCAAGATAGGGACTTGTCCGACTTTAACGGACTTAGTCCACTCCTACGCTTGGCGGCGTAGTTAATGAGTGCGAGTTGGACTTGCTCTTACTCTTAGTCATTTAGCTGCTCGATACTTCTCCCAAGATTCAATGCTCATAAGTCTCCACATCTCAACTCAATTATCTCAAATTAGCCTCGTAGAGACTCTCATTATCTCATTAACTCAAACTTAAGGGTCTTCTATTATTTCAGGGACTTTAACTCATCTCGGTTAACTCAATTCTCATTTAAGAACTCAAGGACTCAGTTCATCACTTAGAAGAAGCCGTTTAGTCAGAACTCAAAAACTCAATTATGAAGAATCATGGGATCATCAAGCTCAATTAACTCAACCTCAAGAAATAAGTAAGGCTCAAGGCTCAGACTCAATCAACTGACTCAACTCAAGACTCAAATCCTCATCTCATGACTCATTTCAAGTAAATAATGCAAGTTTAAATTTTAAAATCATGCTTTTCCTCATCTCATACCTCAACTCAAATGAAACAACGCAGGTTTAAAGTTTGAAATCATGCTTTAAATTTTGACTCGGTGTTTAATGCAACCCAGTTTTGAAAATCATGATAGGCTCAACTCAAGTGTTGCTTGGAAGTTTCTCTAATTGACAACTCCCCACCACCGAGGGCTTGAGTGGTGTACAATGAAAAGATGTTGTTGCTACGCCCGCCCTAAACTTGCCAAGGAATAGGATGTCAACCTCTACCTCTCTCTCTTGGATCCCAAGAGAATGTCCATCTATTGGGACATAGGCCATCAGAATTATCCTGTAAGACCATCCTACGCTGGGAACGTAGTTCTTGGTGTGCCCCTCAATCACCCGCTCGGTGCTCAATACTCCTTCCAAGACTAAAATATGCTCATGGCAAATCAACTCAAACTCATCTCTTTGACTCATCTCAACGGTGTCTCAATAACTCAATTACTCGTGGCCATCATTTATGCAATGCAACTCATGACTCTAATTCATACCATGCAAGACTTCCAATGATTTCGGTTATGAACATCATATTATCCATACTCAACTCATAAAATAAAATAGGTATTCTCTATATACGTATATGAAACAAGAAAATATACTTTTCGGGTTCAATTCATGGGTTTAGAAGATTTAAATTCATACTTCTCAATTCAGTACATAAGTAAGAAAATACTAAATTTAGGGCTAGAGTATCAAACATTTGAATAATATTCATATTTCATTATAGTAACGATGCAACTCATAAATTGACTCAAGTAAATTCATGAAACCTCCTACATGTACAAGAATTTAGGACTCAAGGAATCACAAGATTTAAAACATGTGATTTATACTCATGATCTTGACTCAAGAAGACGAAGGGGTGCGTGGATGAACATAGTCGAATGCTTTAGGTAGCCTTGCATACCTGGGATGAAGTTATCAATCAATCATGTCAAGGATCTCCTCTCGAATCGCTCAACCTCAAGTTTTTCTCTTCTTTCCTCAAGCCTTAGCCTTATCAAATTATTGGAATAGGACTTAAAATGGGGGGTTTAGACCTTTTACGTCAAAACAACCTAATTAGGTCGTGTATAGAGTTTAGGAGGGGTTGAGAATAGACTAGAATGCCCTTTGTAAAATTTAGAATTTTTTTCCAGTTCGGAAAAGCTCATTCTGCGACGCAGACTGGTCGTGTACTGTGCATTTTCAGAAAAAGTTTCTGAACGAGTTTTCTCAATCCCATCAAAATTTTTAAAAAAAATGTAAGTGTATGTCCGCTACAGAGGCGCGACGCGCCTCCGTCGCGTATCAACACTGTTTCGGTCTTCGGATAAAAAATTATCCTTTGATCGGGTCGCTCTAAAAATCGACCGAGACCATTTTCCCACTCAATATTGATCACAAGAACAACCTCGGAGTTGGCATACGAGCATTGGAAGATGCGTTACGTGCATACCCTTCCTCTAGGGGTATTTTGATAATTTTACCAGGCATTATAGTTACAAATGGGTCTTTGTGCGAAAACGTAATGAAAATAGTAAAGTCCTAAGATATAAAACACGACTTGTGGCACAAGGATTTTCGCAAAGGCCTGGTACTAATTATGAGGAGACATATTCTCATGTGGTAAAAGCGTGAAATGCATCTAATATATGTGGTCACATCCTTTTATATGGCTCATTGGACCATGACATTTTTATGAAAATTCCTAAAGTATTTAAACTTCCTGAAGCATACAAAAACTCAAAAGGAACTTGTTCAATAAAGCTTTAGAAATCCTTATATGGATTGAAACAATCAGGACGGATGTGGTATAATCGTCTTAGCGAAAATTTGCTAAAAGAAGAGTACAAAAATGATCCTATTTGTCCTTTTATTTTTATACGGAGGTGGGGACCCGAACTTGTTATAATATATATATATATATATATATATATTGATGACTTGAACATCGTCGGCACCCCTAGGGGCTCTCAAAAGTTGTTGAATGTTTGACGAAAGAATTTGAAATTTAAGATCTTGGTAAGACAAAATTTTGTCTTGGCCTACAGATTGAACATTTGACTAATGGGATATTTATCCACCAATCGACATACACTCAAAAGGTTTTGAAGCGATTTTATATGGACAAATGACACCCATTGAATACTCCAATGATTGTGAGATCACTCGATATTAATAAAGATCCATTTCGACCTCAAGAAAAGAATGAAGATTCTTGGTGATCAAAGTCCATATGCCAGTGCTATTGGGCACTAATGTACCTTGCCAACAACACACAGCCAGGTATTTGTTTTGCAGTAAGTCTATCGGCGAGATTCAACTCATATTCAATAAGAAGACATTGAAAAGGTGTTAAACATATATTAAGATATCTTCACGGAACAATTGATATGAGATTATTGTATTGTAATGCATTCAAATCAGAAATGATCAGTTACGCAGATGCAAGGTATTTGTCTGATCCACATAAAGCCTGATCTCAAACAGGATATTTGTTCACATATGGAGGTACACTATATCATAGCGTTCTATGAAGCAAACAATAGTTACTACATCTTCAAATCATGCAGAGATAATGGCCATTCATGAAGCCAGTCGAGAGTGTGTATGGTTGAGATCAATGACTCAACATATTTTACAATCATGTAGAATTTCTATGTAAACGAAAGCTCCGACAATATTATATGAAGATAATGCTGCTTGCATAGCTCAATTAAAGGGAGGATATATCAAAGGAGATCGAACAAAGCATATTTCATCGGGGCATCTCTAAGATATCATATAAAGTTTTCATCAAGGGGGAGTATAATACGCATTGTACTCTTTTTTCCTTAACAAAGGTATTGTCCCATTAGGTTTTTCAGGTGAGGTTTTTAATGAGACAACACTTAAAGCATATTACAAGATGTGTGTACTCTTTTTCCTTCACTGAGCTTTCTCCCACTAGGTTTTTTCCTAGTAAAGTTTTAATGAGGCATATTATCTATAAACATCTAAGGGGGAGTGTTATGAATTCATTTAATAACATAATGTGCGGATGTTTCATTCATAGTATCTAACATAATGTAAACATTTATTATATTACTTAAATTTTGTGTTAACATATTTGTCAAATGCTATAAAGGAATAGTTTGTATATCCTATTAAAGGGTAGCTTACACTCTTGTGAAAAGACACACAAAAAAAGAGAATATATAATATACTCTCTATATACTACTTTCAATATTATTTTTGTCTTCACTTCTTAATTTATAATATTTTTATATTGCTAATGTTATATATATATATATATATATATATATATATATATATATATATATATATATATATATATATATTTAGAAACATCTTTCTATTATTCTATAGAAATATAAAATCCATGATGACCAAGGATAAAAAAATAATTTTACATGCTAACAAAAATCTACCAAGAAAGATAAGTAAAAAAGAAAAATTCTTGAAGCATCTTTCAATAAAAAAAATATATCCTTAATTCTTTATGCTTTTTTTTTCATGATGTGTTAATGTTAAAAAAAAGAAACATAAAGAATTAAGGATATATCTTTCATTTTATCCTAATTTATTAAAATATTATATATTTTATACATGATATATATATATATATGTATGTATATGTGTGTGTGTAATTTTGCATACTCTACTAGTTGTTGTAATTAATTTTTTATGAGCGGTTGAATATGCAATTTTTTTTTCTTTTTACTATAGTAATGATAAATTTAGATACAAATGTATATTAGTTAATTACGATTTAATAGTAACAATATGCGTAAATAGAGGTGGATTCAAAGTTTAAAATTATAATATATATATATATATATATATATATATATATATATATATATATATATATATATATATATATATATATATATATATATATATTAGTTAGTGTATAATTTTGTATATTCTACTAGTTGTTGTAATTAATTTTTTATGAGCAGTTGAATATGCAATTTTTTTTCTTTTTATTACAGTAATGATAAATTTAGATACATTAGATACAAATGTATATTAGCTAATTACGATTTAATAGTAACAATATGCGTGAATAGAGGTGGATTCAAAGTTTGACTAGTAGGTAAGGAATATTTACTTATATACCTATCATCTTTTTTGTATTTTGCCGATGTGGAACTTCTATCTAAAGATAGGTTGTTACATACACCCATCTATGTTCTTAGCGCTCTTGCTGAGGCTTGCCCTACCATATGTGATTCGCCTAGATTCAGCACTGAGATTTGTCTCGCTTCAGCGGAATTCGCCTAAACTCAATTAAACAGTAGACCACATCGACAAGTGACAGAGGAGTGACAATGATACCATCTGTAACGGCCTAGTCTACTAGTGATATTGTCTGCTTTTAGCCAGAGCCTAGGCCCACATGGCTTTAAAATATGTCACTAGTACATAAGGTCTGTTTACCTGTATATGCAGCATATCTCCTATGTTTTGCCTATGCGAAACTTCTATCTGAAGATAGTTGTTACAGCTGGGTTCCAATCGAGGATTTAAATCGAGTCCTAGGTCGGGAGTTGGTGTCGAGAGTTAGGTCTTGAATCAGTGTCAAGGTCGAATTTTGGGATTGAGTTTTGAGTCTATTCCATGATTAATCTCGAGTCAGAAGTCAGCTCTTAGGTCGAGTCTTGGGGCAAGTGTTGGATTGAGTCCTTGGCTAGAAATCAAGATCGAGTCTTGGTTCAAAACTTGAGTCTCGATTTAGGTGTCAGATGTCAAGGTTGAATATTGGGATCGAAACCTGAATTAGGTGTTAGGATGAGAATCTAGATTAGTCATTAAAATTTTTTATATGATAACTCATAAAGAGTAATGTGTAAAACACATTCATAGACGCTAGTGAGTAAAAAAAAGTGTGAACGAAAAAAGAGGAAAAAAGTAAGATTTTTTTTAAAACCAGTTATTTTCCGGATACATTGTAATTTAATTTTTATATTTGTTAAAAATAAGATTGACGCATATATAATAAATTTACAAGGAAGTTAGAAAAAAAAACTTTGATTGTCAAAATAACAAATTTAACTAACTGTTGCATAAAAAAAATCTAAAGAAACATATGTGAGAAATATCAAATATACCCTTAAATGAATATTTACTAGTTAGATATAAGAGAATAATTTAACAGCTTCCGATCATGCTACTTGTTTAAACAACTTCTGGATGTGATGCCTACTTTAGCTGTTAAAAGCATGTAATTAATCATTGACGTGTTTAATTCTATTCATTTTTGTATTTTCTTCATTTTAATTTATTATTTATTTTTTTGAAATATGTAATGTATTAAGATATTATGTAAAAAATATTATAAATGATAGTAATTAGTAATTCTAAAAAAGTATAATAGATCACAATGATTAACAACTTAAATTCGAATGCAAGAAGTAACAGATATTATTTGGAATGATATAAAAGGTACAACAAATCATACAGTAATAATTACCAACTTACAAAATTTAAAGACATATAAAAAAGTTAAGTGGTTCTTGAAATTTTATCGGTATTGCATAAATTGGGATAGAGGAAGTAACACACATTATTTGATATTTATAAAAAATGTACTATGAATCATAATAATTAATAATTTAAAATATTTAAAAGATAAACAAAATTTTGATTGACTTTCAAAATTTTATATGTTGGACATAAATCAGGACAAAATATGTAACAAAACTTGTTTAAAATGACATAAAATGTATTACAAGTTACAATAATTAACAACTTAAATATTTTAAAAACATAATATTTTTTTTTATCATTGTCACATAAATTGAAAAAAAAATATATATATTGGGCTCATACTAGCTCAAGCTTTTGTAACTAGGTTTGTAATAGAATTTTTTTTAGATATATATAAAAAAGTAATTAATTTACAACAACTATAGTCATGTTTTATTTACATAAAAAATAGCTAAAAATTATAGAATGTATACATTGATTATACATTATAGTTTATCAAAAATTATAAATGATATACACTGATTATGCAATAATGCTTATGTAAATATGAGTTATACACTGACTATACATTACAATCAAAATGGGTCAAATTTTGCAAATAATAATGCCAAATAACTATTTATATCGTAATAAAAAATGATTTTTTTAAGTGTGTTATCTTTTGCATAAGAAATATAACCTCAAGGATATTTTGTCTAAGTTTTCCCTTTTTAAATGGAGTACTAAATTCAAATATGATAAATAGAAACGAAAAGGATCTAAAATATTTTTGAACTATTGAAAATGGTACATAAATGTCTTTTATCCACCTATTGGATCTAAAATGCCTTTGCCGCCAATTTATTGGGCCAAAATGTCCTTGTCATCTACATTTGAATCCAATATTGACCCCCTTTTTTAAACAAAATATAAATTGAATAATTTAATTTTTTAGAAAAACACGATGATCATTTATTGGTTACAATTTAGTTATTTAAAATTATAAACCAAAGTCGACCCGCCTCAAATTTAGCTAAAGCTAACTCTTAATCTTAAATCTTCCCCAAAATTAAACGCCTTATCATTAATTAAATTAAGACAAACTGTAACGCCCGCTAAATTACCAAAATACCCCTAGAGGGGAGAGGTGTGCGAAAACGTGTCTTTCGATGCTCGGATTTAAAATTCGAGAGCGGATTCATGATCAACACTGAAAAATGAGTGGGGGAAGGGTCTCGGTCGATTTTTAGAGCAACCGAGTTGAAAAATAAATTTTCGTTTCAAAATGAAAAACAGTGAGCCTCCGCGATGGAACCGCGACGCGGACCTGTCGTGGAGTCACACTTAAGTTTTTCTAGAAAATTTCGATGGAGTTGAATTTTTGAAAATGCACTCCGCGACCAGTCCGCGTCGCGGACTGTGTTACTTCAGGTCGGGAATGTAATTTCTTAAATTACTAGGGGCATTATGGTCCATTCCCACCTACCCTAAATGTCCTCCTACGACCAATATAGGTCGGTTTACACGAAAAAGGGTTCAAAAACCCCATTGAAGAAGTTTTCCTAAGGTTCCTAAGGCTAGGGCTTGAAGAAGGTCGAGGAGATCAAGAGGAAAGCAATTGGTTTCGTGTGACTACCTTTTTCCAGGTATGTAAGGATTCACTTAAAGCATGGGAATGTCCTCCCATGTGCCCCATGAGTAAGGTATTGAAGTTTAATGGTGATGATGTTAAGGTGATGAATTGAAACATGTTTAATTCATGTAATGTAATGAATAATTGCCATTATTTTAGGCATAAACCTACATATTTTTCTGCATTGATGATGATCATCATAAAATCTCTATATACCCTAAATCATTTTTGTGAAGTGCATATGTTTTAAAAACCTTATACTTATGATGATTGGAAAAGCCTGCATAATGAACGTAAGGTGGTGTGTTTAGAGCTTGAAGGATGGTATTGATGTTATGATGACTGATGTTGATGTCTCTAAGTTGAGAGTCAAAGTTCCTAAACTAGTGTTCCTAAAGTCTATGATGTTAATGTTAATGAAATGAGATGATGATGATGATATTAATGCAATGAGATGCTAATGATGATGTACTACACCCTATGGGGACTAATGATGATGTAATGTGTCCCTATGGGACTGATGATGTTAATGTTTTATGAGCATGTCGAGTCCTGGGAGGAGTATCGAGCACCGAAATGGATAAAAAGGTGAGTCCCACCTGAATCCATTAACTACGTGGCCCGCGTAGGAAGAAAGGATTGAACCGAAATACGGATGGCTCCTTTCTTGTCCCAAATGAGGACTAATGTTTTTCTAAGGTTATGTCCTTTACCCCGGGCAGGGTATTGGATGAATGTGGCAACGACATCGCTTCGTTGTATCATCACTTGCTCATAAGTGATGGTTGTTGGTTAAAGAAACTCCCAATTAGGCCTCTCAGAAAGGTTTCATTGATAGGACTCAAATGTCAATGTTAATGTTATGGCTAAGTTGATGTTTCCCCGTTGTAAATGTAAGGTCTCTTGATGATGAGTGTTGTATCTTGATGTGGCTAATGCTTTGATTCAGCTATTTTACATGCCAGTACATTCCACGTACTGACGCCATTTGGCACTGCATCGTTTCATGATGCAGATACAGGAGCTAGAGGACTTCAGCAGCCGCCCCGTTGAGGTCAAGTGTTTCAAGTTCAGACTGTGGTGAGCCTCCTTGTTTTCGGAGGAAACCTTTATTTGATGCTATCCTATTTTCTTATTGAGTCGGGTAGCCATGGTATGTCATGGTCCCCTTCTTAGACAGTCTAGATAACGCTGGAGGCTTCGTGGACCTAATGTTGAGGTTAATGGGAAAGGTTTTGTTTTAAACTGAGAAATCTTCTCTTGTTTGTTTTTGATAATGAAGATGAATGTTTGGCCATTGGCCCACTATTTTAAGGTATTGTTTACTATTTCCTTTCGCGATGTCTATAATGAATGATGTGATGAGGCTAAGTGGTTCGCTTGGGGGCTAGCAATAGTCTCTGAGTGCCGGCCACGCCTAGGGTGCCCTCCCAGGGCGTGACAAACTTGGTATCAGAGCACAGAGTTCAAGAGTCCTAGGGAGTCTACGAAGCCGTGTCTAGTAGAGTCTTGTTTATGCGTGTGTTGTGCACCACACTTCATAAACAGGATGCTACAAGGCATTAGGAAATGGTTCCACTTCTTTGATGTTCTGAGGTCGTGCGTTAGAGCTTGACTTTAAGTAAACCTTTTAATTCGTGGGTTACGCGATTGCAGATAATGCCTCCAAAACGCGCAGCTGCTCAACGAGATGCCCCAATCCCGAATGCCAGGAATCCTATGCCAGAGTCTTCTGAACAACAGGGGACAAGGAGACGGGGACGACCTGCAAGAGCTGCTGAGGCTCCACCAGCACCCCCTACTCAGTTAGCCCCCACTTCGGAGGCAGACTTCAGGGGAGCTATTGCCATGCTCACCCAGTTGGTGGCCTCACAGAGTAATAATCGCTATTCCCAGGACCCTAGCTCTAGTTCCCAAGAGCCAACTGCTGCATCCAGGCTCAGGGATTTCTTGAGGATGAACCCGCCGGTCTACACGGGTTCTAAGGTCGAGGAGGATCCGCAGAACTTTATTGATGAGATGCGCAAGATCCTGAGGGCAATGCATGCGAGTGAGGTAGAAGGAGTTGAGCTGGTCTCATATCAGCTTAAGGATGTCGCCAACATCTGGTACAATCAGTGGGAAGACAGGAGAGGTGAAGGTGCTGAACCAGCTCAGTAGGAAGAGTTCGAGAGTGCTTTTCTCGATCATTTCTTTCCCCAGGAGTTAAGGGAAGCCAAGGTTGAGGAGTTCGTAAACTTGAAACAGGAGGGCATGACTGCCAAGGAGTACAGCCTAAAGTTCACCCAACTATCAAGATATGCTCCTGAGATGGTCCTTGATATGAGGGTCAGGATGAGAAAATTTGTGTCTGGGCTGGGCAGACATGTGAAGAGAGATTGCAAGGCAGCACTGCTGATCCCAGACATGGATATTTTCAGGCTGATGGTCTACGCTCAACAGACCGAAGAGAACAAGAAGAGGGACAGGGAGGAGCAGCAGAGCAAGAAAGCCAAAGCTGCGGGCCATGAGCAAAATCAGCAGAAACAGGACAAGGGTAACATGAACTTCTTTCTGAGGAAGCCTCCTAGCCATGCACCACCGATGGCGAATACACCTGCTCAGCAGCACAGGCATGATCAGAAGACCCAAGGTCACCAGGACTTCAGAGCACAGGGATCTCAATCCCAGGCTAGTGTTGCCCAGGGTCCAAGAGGAAGAGTAACTTGTGGCAGATGTGGCAAACAGCATCTTGGTGCATGCCGGGAGGGCACCAATCTATGCTATTCTTGTGGACAACCTGGCCATTTCCATGGCGAGTGTCCTATGAGGAGCCAGAGGGGTAATGACAGAGGAAATAAAGCCCAATCATCTACAGCGCCCCCTGCGGGCAGTCATCAGAGGGCTACTGCTGCAAATGCCGGAGGCGAAGCGAACCGCCTGTATGCTATGGGAAATCGGCAGGATCAAGAGGCTGCCCTAGATGTTGTCACGGGTATGCTTCGAATCTTCTCTTATAACTGTTATGCATTACTTGATCCGGGTGCCACTTTATCTTTTGTGACGCCCTATGTGGCTAATAAGTTCGAAGTTGTCCCAGAATGTCTATGTGAGCCATATTCCGTTTCGACTCCTACTGGAGAGTCTATTCTGGATAAGAGGGTCTATAGAAACTGTGTGGTATCTATTTATCATAGGGATACGTTTGCTGATTCGGAGGAGTTAGAGATGGTTGATTTCGATGTAATCCTCGGGATGGATTGGCTTCATGCTTGCCATGCGTCCATAGATTATAGAACCCGAGTGGTTAAGTTTCAATTCCCGAATGAACCGGTTTTAGAATGGAAAGGAGGTTATGTTGCACCCAAAGGTATATCTATATCCTACCTGAGGGCAAGGAGGTTGATCTCTAAGGGGTGTATCTATCACCTAGTAAGAGTTAAAGTTGATGATGTCGAGACCCCTACTCTTGAGTCGGTCTCAGTGGTTAATGAGTTCCCTGAGGTGTTTCCTGAGGATTTACCTGGAGTCCCTCCTGATAGGGAGATTGACTTCAGAATTGATGTACTCCCCGATACGCAGCCTATTTCAATTCCACCATATAGGATGGCCCCCGCTGAGTTGAAAGAGTTGAAGGGACAGTTGAAGGATCTGTTAGAGAAAGGTTTTATTAGGCCCAGTGTTTCACCATGGGGTGCTCCCGTTCTGTTTGTGCGAAAGAAGGATGGGTCGCTCCGAATGTGCATAGATTATAGGCAACTGAACAAGGTCACAGTCAAGAACAAATATCCTCTTCCTAGGATAGACGACTTGTTTGACCAACTTCAGGGTGCCTCATATTTTTCAAAGATAGACCTCATATCAGGTTACCACCAGTTAAAGGTGAGGGAATGTGACATCCCAAAGACAGTTTTCAGGACAAGATATGGTCACTTCGAGTTCTTAGTAATGTCCTTTGGGTTGACAAATGCACCAGCAACCTTTATGGACTTGATGAATAGGGTGTTCAGACCCTACTTGGATATGTTTGTAATCATCTTCATTGATGATATTTTGGTATATTCGAGGAATGAGGAAGAGCATGCTAAGCATCTCAAAGTTGTCCTTCAAACTCTTAAGGACCATGAGTTGTATGCAAAGTTCTCCAAATGTGAGTTTTGGCTTAAGTCAGTGGCTTTCCTAGGTCATGTGGTTTCAGATGATGGAATTCGAGTAGATAGCCAGAAGATTGAGGCGGTTGCAAGTTGGCCACGACCGACCTCTCCGACTGACATAAGAAGTTTCTTGGGGTTGGCAGGCTACTACCGGAAGTTTGTGGAGGGATTTTCTTCCCTATCTGCACCATTGACCAAACTGACCCAGAAAAAGGCCAAGTTCCAGTGGTCTGAGGAGTGTGAGAAAAGTTTCCAGGAGTTAAAGATTAGGTTGACCACCGCACCTGTCTTGACTTTGCCCGACGGGACTGATGACTTTGTGATATACTGCGATGCATCAAGAGTTGGGTTGGGATGCGTGCTAATGCAGAGAGGAAAAGTGATAGCCTATGCTTCCAGACAACTTAAGGTTCATGAGAGGAACTACCCGACCCATGATCTTGAATTGGCGGCAGTTGTGTTCGCACTTAAAATCTGGCACCACTACTTGTATGGAGTGCATGTGGATGTGTTCACAGACCACAAGAGTTTGCAGTATGTATTCAGCCAGAGAGAGCTCAATCTGCGATAGAGGAGATGGTCAGAGTTGCTCAAGGACTATGACATGAGCATCATGTATCACCCAGGTAAAGCTAACGTTGTTGTTGATGCTCTTAGCAGGATGTCTATGGGTAGCACGACCCATGTTGAGGAAGAAAAGAGAGAGCTGATGAAAGATGTACACAGTTTGGCCCGATTAGGGGTCCAACTTGAGGAGAATGACGAAGGAGGAGTTAGTGTTCAAAATGGATCTTCATCATCCTTAGTGACTGAAGTTAAAGAGAAGTAGGATCAAGATCCGATTATACTTCAACTAAAAGAGGATGTTCAGAAACAGAAAGTGATGGTCTTCTCCAAAGGGGGAGATGGGGTATTGAGATACCAGAACAGGTTATGTGTCCCTGATGTCGATAGTGTTCGAGAGAGGATTCTAGCTAAGGCCCATAATGCTAAATACTCTATTCATCTGGGCTCCACCAAGATGTATCATGACTTGAGAGAGGTCTATTGGTTGGGTGGAATGAAGAGAGACATCGCAGAATTCGTTTCCAGATGCCCAAACTGCCAATAAGTCAAGGTTGAGCACCAAAGGCCAGGTGGTCTGGCTCAAAACTTTGAGATTCCTGAATGGAAGTGGGAGATGGTAAATATGGACTTCATCACTGGTCTACCGAGGTCCCGGAGACAACATGATTCCATATGGGTGATTGTAGACAGAATGACAAAATCAGCGCATTTCTTAGCAGTCAAGACGACCAACACTGCCGAGGATTATGCCAAGATGTATATTCGGGAGATTGTGAGGTTGCATGGGGTTCCCTTGTCCATCATTTCAGACAGAGGAGCTCAATTTACTTCTCACTTCTGGAGATCTTTCCAGAAAGGGCTGGGTACTAAGGTGAACCTGAGTACAACTTTTCATCCACAGACGGATGGTCAGACAGAGCTTACTATCCAGACGTTAGAAGACATGTTGAGGGCATGTGTCCTTGACTTCAAAGGAAATTGGGACGACCATTTACCCCTGATTGAATTCGCATATAACAACAGTTACCATGCTAGTATTCAAATGGCCCCTTATGAGGCCTTGTATGGGAGAAGATGTAGATCGCCCATTGGGTGGTTCGAGGTTGGAGAGGCTGAATTGATTGGGCCTGACCTTGTCCACCAGTCCATGGAGAAGGTGAAGGTTATACGGGAGAGATTGAAGACTGCCCAAAGCCGTCAGAAGTCTTACATAGATGTGAGAAGAAGGGACTTAGAGTTTGAGGTGAATGACTGGGTTTACTTGAAGGTATCACCTATGAAGGGTGTCATGAGGTTTGGGAGAAAGGGAAAGTTAAGTCCTCGCTATATTGGTCCTTATCAAATTTTGTGGAGGATTGGAAAGGTTGCTTATGAGCTGGAATTACCCTCTGAATTAGATGGGATTCGTCCAGTGTTTCATGTCTCGATGTTGAAGAAATGTTTGGGGGATCCTGCCCTAGTAGTTCCTGTAGAGAGCACAGGAATCAAAGACAGTCCATCCTATGAGGAAGCTCCAGTCCAGCTCCTCGATCGACAAGTGCGCAGACTGAGGAATAAAGAGATAGCTTCTGTCAAAGTTCTGTGGAGGAATCAATTCATTGAGGAAGCCACATGGGAAGCTGAGGAAGAGATGAAAACAAAGTACCCGCACCTGTTCGCGCCCGTGGATGATGAAAGTGTTGAAGGTAACGTTCTCACTTAATGTAAATTGATGTTATACCATGAACTATATGTGAAATTGTTGATGTTTTGAATTAATGAGTTTAAAGGTCAATGAAAGGTTGAGGTAGAGGGTTACCGGAGTAATGTGAGTGAGTCTTGAGCCTATTCGTGCTAAGATACCTTCCTACTCATCATTCGAGGACGAATGATCCCAAGGGGGAGATAATGTAACGCCCGCTAAATTACCAAAATACCCCTAGGGGGGAGAGGTGTGCGAAAACGTGTCTTTCGATGCTCAGATTTAAAATTCGAGAGCGGATTCATGATCAGCACTGAAAATTAAGTGAGGGAAGGGTCTCGGTCGATTTTTAGAGCAACCGAGTCAAAAAATAAATTTTCGTTTCAGAACGAAAAACAGTGAGCCTCCGCGATGGAACCGCGACGCGGACCTGTCGCGGAGTCACACTTAAGTTTTTCTGGAAAATTTTGACGGAGTTGAATTTCTGAAAATGCATTGTCCGCGACCAGTCCGCGTTGCGGACTGTGTTACTTCAGGTCGAGAATGTAATTTCTTAAATTACTAGGGGCATTATGGTCCATTCCCACCTACCCTAAATGTCCTCCTACAACCAATATAGGTCGGTTTACACGAAAAAGGGTTCAAAAACCCCATTGAAGAAGTTTTCCTAAGGTTCCTAAGGCTAGGGCTTGAAGAAGGTCGAGGAGATCAAGAGGAAAGCAATTGGTTTCGTGTGACTACCTTTTTCCAGGTATGTAAGGCTTCACTTAAAGCATGAGAATGTCCTCCCATGTGCCCCATGAGTAAGGTACTGAAGTTTAATGGTGATGATGTTAGGGTGATGAATTGAAGCATGTTTAATTCATGTAATGTAATGAATAATTGCCATTATTTTATGCATAAACCTACATATTTTTCTGCATTGATGATGATCATTATAAAATCTCTATATACCCTAAATCATTTTTGTGAAGTGCATATGTTTTAAAAACCTTATACTTATGATGATTGGAAAAGCCTGCATAATGAACGTAGGGTGGTGTGTTTAGAGCTTGAAGGATGGTATTGATGTTATGATGACTGATGTTGATGTCTCTAAGTTGAGAGTCAAAGTTCCTAAACTAGTGTTCCTAAAGTCTATGATGTTAATGTTAATGAAATGAGATGATGATGATATTAATGCAATGAGATGCTAACGATGATGTACTACACCCTATGGGGACTAATGATGATGTAATGTGTCCCTATGGGACTGATGATGTTAATGTTTTATGAGCATGTCGAGTCTTGGGAGGAGTATCGAGCACCGAAATGGATAAAAATGTGAGTCCCACCTGAATCCATTAACTACGTGGCCCGCGTAGGAAGAAAGGATTGAACCGAAATGCGGATGGCTCCTTATTTCTTGTCCCAAATGAGGACTAATGTTTTTCTAAGGTTATGTCCTTTACCCCGGGCAGGGTATTGGATGGATGTGGCAACGACATCGCTTCGTTGTATCATCACTTGCTCATAAGTGATGGTTGTCGGTTAAAGAAACTCCCAGTTAGGCATCTTAGAAAGGTTTCATTGATAGGACTCAAATGTCAATGTTAATGTTATGGCTAAGTTGATGTTTCCCCGTTGTAAATGTAAGGTCTCTTGATGATGAGTGTTGTATCTTGATGTGGCTAATGCTTTGATTCAGCTATTTTACATGCCAGTACATTCCACGTACTGACGCCATTTGGTACTGCATCGTTTCATGATGCAGATACAGGAACTAGAGGACTTCAGCAGCCGCCCCGTTGAGGTCGAGTGTTTCAAGTTCAGAATGTGGTGAGCCTCCTTGTTTTCGTAGGAAACCTTTATTTGATGTTATCCTGTTTTCTTATTGAGTCGGGTAGCCATGGTATGTCATGGTCCTCTTCTTAGACAGTCTAGATAACGTTAGAGGCTTCGTGGACCTAATGTTGAGGTTAATGGGAAAGGTTTTGTTTTAAACTGAGAAATCTTCTCTTGTTTGTTTTTTATAATGAAGATTAATGTTTGGCCATTGGCCCACTATTTTAAGGTATTGTTTACTATTTCCTTCCGCGATGTCTATAATGAATGATGTGATGAGGCTAAGTGGTTCGCTTGGGGGCTAGCAATAGTCTCTGAGTGCCGGCCACGCCTAAGGTACCCTCCCGGGGTGTGACACAAACAGAAAAGAAAAATCGCAAATCCACTTTACTTTTCCCCCTTTCCCCCCAATTTTTGGCCTCGTCTTCTTCATTTTTTCTCCGTTAAAAGTAATAATCCTAATACTTAATTCACTTTGTTTTTCTCCATTAAAAGTATAATTATCATCAATTTTTTTAAAGAAAAATGGAAAAAAATGAGGCCAAGAAAAGGGGGGGGGGGAGGGGGATATAACGTGAATTTGAGATTCTTTTTTCTGTTTTTTTTTTGTTTTGATTTAATTAATGGATAAAGGGTTCATTTTGGAGGGGGTTAGGATTAGGGGTCTGGTTTAGTTAAATTTCGAATGGGTCAACTTTGATTTATAAGTAATTTTAAATAGTTAAATTATAATCTATAAATGATTTTCACGTACTTAAAAAATTATTTAATTAATATTTAATTTATAAAAATTGCAATATTAAACCTAAATGTGGATGACAAGTACATTTTAGGCCCAAACAAATGGATGATAAGAACATTTAGGCCTAGTAAGTGGAAGAAAAACATTTATATATCGTTTTCAATAATTGGAGAACATTTTTAGGCCTTTTCTGTAGATAAAAATAAAAGTGACTGGAGCCGATAGAATGAACCGTTATTCTCTTATTATATAAGTGCGAGTTTGGCAGCCAAGCAAGCAACTCTCTGTCGACGTACCTGCTTAAGCTGTCTGCTTCCTCTTATACATTATACGGGTTCCATAAAAATATTTCGTGAATTTGTTTATTTAATCTTTTTAAAGCAGCTGCTTACTTCAATTATGATTTTACAATATTACCCCTAATAAATAATTTCTCCAGTTGCTTCAATTATGACTCGCTATATCACTTCGATAAGTATTTTAAGTTAAGCAAATACTGAAATTACAATAAAACAATTTTTTTAAAACCGAACAAATAAAATTAAATGACTATTTTATATGTTTCTGTGATTATATTTATGTCAAAAAGAGAGTACTACAAATATACATATAGAAATTTAAAATGACTTAATCATTAAATTTAAAATTTAACGAATATTAATAATATTTATTGAAAATTAATTTATACTTAATAAAAAATTTAGTAATATTTAATAATATCATTAAAAAATAAATTTATAAATAATTAGATTTGTGCATTGCAGTAGTATTTTAAGATCATTAATAAGTGCCACTTGGGTGGACAACGAAGGGTATTTTCGTAATTATGTGCTGTTCCTGGGGTTTTAATATGGGTGCCACTTTCGTAATAATGTGTATTCAAAGGGGTATTCTTGTGGTGGCATTCTTAAGATTTCGAGTTCTTCTTTGGGCATTTACGTGCCGCACGCAACAGCCAATTGTGTGCGGCCTTCTCCACTTTGGCTCTTCGTATCACGCGCCTTCTCATATTTCGAGGGAAAATTCCTTCGGCCTCCGTTTTTTCCCCTTTTGAGGTTAGGGCTTTCCTCCGTCTTACATTACTCCACACACACCGCCCAATCGTGTGTGCGGTTCTCCGTCGCAGTGACGTCCGGAGTTTTTCCTGTTCTTGGTTTATGCCGCCCACACTGGCCAATCCTCTGTGATGTTCTCCATAGGCGTGACGTCTGCCTTTCTTGCTTTGGGGGTATAAGTTCCTTCCACTTTCGCTACACCATCGGAGGTATGTATTAGCTCTTACTTTTTCTTCGTCGGATTTTAGTTGTTCTGTTAAGTTTTCCCCCATGGACGGGGGAATCAGTATTTGTTGGTGCTTCAGCCGTTAGTGGTACACCGAGATTGGGAATTTGACGACAGCGAGGTAATCTTTTTTCTTGTTCTCCGGTACTTTTGTGCATTACTGATTCCTCAGTAGTTGTTGCTTTGGTTAGTTTTTGCATTGTCAAATGTCGGGTTTCTGTATTTTAGGCCATTTCTTATCCGTACGATTTGCTTACTTAGGTCTTGGGTGGTATGTCCGATGAAGTTCATTTGTCGGAGTTACTGTTGCTTTACCCTTTTTTTTTTAAAAAGTAATGCTCTGTTTACGCTCTATTACTGTTTGGTTGTTTTTTTGGGGTACTTGCTATTAATTTATTGCGTCAAATGCTGGTTTACATGCATGCACTGTTCTCTTGTCGCCTAGGTATTTCCGCGGAATTTTCCCCCTTACTGTTAGTTACTTTTGGTTACGTAAACTGTTAGTTACGTAAATGTTTATTTTTTTATGCTACTGTTGTCCTAGTTTTTTACATGTGCGTTGCACGCGATTTCTGCTTGTTACTGTTGTTCTAGACTTTTACTTGAATGATCTGCCCGTAAGAACGTAAATAGGTCAGTTGCTGTTCTTTTACTCTTTCATAAGTACTACTTTGTTCCATTAGAGTTAATGTTGTGAAATGTACGTTTGCATGCAGGATCTTTTTCCCCTTGACTTAGGTATTTCTTTTGCATTTTCCTGCTTACTATTACTTCTTCCTTACTATTACTTCCGCAAATGTTTGTTTATAGGTCTCAATATATATATAAAACAACGTAATTTGCCTAGGTTACTATTATCGTACATTTTTATTTACGAAGATGATTTGTCGAAGCTGCTCTTCCTGGACCTTTTCTGCTCGCGGTTTGTGCCGGTTACTGTTGTCATAGATTTTTAGAGTATTTTTGTTGAATTTTCCTTCTTGCTATTACTTACCTGAATTTTTGGTGCTAGGTCTCAGTATAATATATATAAGAAGGTAATTTGTGTACCTTACTGTTCTTGTACGCTTTTAGACTTTAGCATGCATGCTCTGTCCCCCCCCCTTGCCTTTCTTTTTTTTGGGGGAATTTTGGGTCCTTCCTATTATATACTTAACTGTTGGGTGCTATGTCTCAGTATATATCAGAAGATGATTTGTCGAAGCTACTGTTCTTTTTGTGTAGCTTACTGTTCTTGTGGCTTTTAGACTTTCACACACATGGTCTTCCCCCCTCCCCCCCTTTTTCTGGTTTGGGGGGGGGGAGGGAATTTTGGGTCCTTCCTCTTATATAGTTGACTTTTTGGTGCTATGTCCCAATATATATAGGAGGATGATTTGTCGCAGCTACTGTTCTTGCACCGGCTTTACATGCATGCTCTGTTATTAAGTAGATCAGTGTGTGCCTTACTTTGGTTCTACATTTTCACTTGTATGTTGCAGATGCTTTCTGTTGGTTACGGTGCTATGTCCCAATATGTATAGGAAGATGATTTGTCTAAGCTACTTATCTTTTTGTCTAGCTTACTGTTCTTGTACGCTTTCAGACTTTCACATGCATGCTCTTTTCCCCCTTTGCTTCTCTTTTTTTTGGGGGGGAATTTTCGGTCCTTCCTACTATATACTTAACTGTTTGGTACTATGTCCCAATTTATATAAGAAAATGATTTTTCGAAGCCACTGTCGTTGCACGTGTTTTACATGCCTGCTCTGTTATTTGGTAGATCATTGTCTTCGTTACTTTTGTTCTACATTTTCCCGTGTATGTCACACATTATTTCTGTTGGTTACTGCTGTTTTGTCTTTTTACGTACGTGCTCTGTTGCTAAGAAAATCATTCGTTTAGTTACTGTTGTTCTCCTTTTTTTCCATGCACGTTGTGTTGGTCCTCCGTTTTGCTGTTTGGTCGTTCCAGGCTATTCCTTGTGGAAGTAGCTTGGTGCTTTGTGTTAATCTAAGAAGATGATTTCTCTGCTCTACTGTTATTGTAAATTCTTACATGCATATTGTCTTGACGCTTCTTTGGGTTTCCCCTTTTGGATTCCAGTGTACTCATTACACGTTCTTCTACTCGGGCCAGAGGAGCGTGTTGGGCTAATTTAGTCGCTGCTGGCCACCTCTCCGATGTTTCTCTCCTATTCCCAGGGCAGTACAACTTTAGGCCTTTGTTTTTTGCCCTTCTCAGGTGAGCTGTCAATTCTTTTCATCCACTAAGCATTGACAGTTTGCGCGGCTTGTTACTCACGCTGCCGTTGTCATGTTTGCTTGCGATGTTCGACGCTTCACCTTTACTAGGCACTGAGGATTCCTTGTTCTAACAATGGTAAGTGAAGGGAGTTCAGAAGTGCTTCGCTGATTGGCTTGGCAACTTCAGCTAGAAAGCCCTACGAGGTGACTACTGTCTGCAGCCACGTCGTAAATGAAACTTCTCTCTTCCTTCTCTTTGGTTAACTGGGCATAAATCTGAGCCTAACTGTCCATTTCATCCATTGTTGTTTTAGCACCAGCTTCTCCCCCCTCTTCCAAATCCCGCTGATATTAAGAATGTGATAGGAAGATGCTTTATGTTAGTTACTGCTAAATCCCTAAATCTGATGGGTGAAAGTTTATTACGGTTTTCATGGCTTCGACCAATATTGAAATTCCCAGTTCCTCGAGGCCATGAAGATTATTCATAGTGATGAAACAAAGAACTGAAGGAAGTTCATGCTTCGTTCGCGCCTTGGCTTGGCAATTCCGAGCAGAATGTCTTTTAGTACATTGCTTTGCTATAGCTAGGCACTTACCGAAGATTTATTCTTCCTTCTCTTTTACCAATTTGTGGAAAATCTGAGCCTCCTCTGCCTTTGTTAACAGTGACGGGGGACTAATCACATTCCCCTCATCCACGGTTCTCTGCCGTGGAGTCACTATTCAACCTGGGGGTTACACATCTATAATGATCTTACACCCCATTTAGATTGGAATTACGTTAAGAACATTAATGGATGCAACCTCCGATGGATGATGAAGAGTATTTTCGTAACTGTGTTGTTTTCACCCGGGCCTAATATTGGTGGCGCTTTGGTGAAATTGTGGTCTCCACTGGGAGATTAAGGGACTGCCATTAAGAGCATTAACAATGGTGACTTCTGTTAGGGGTTAGTAGTGACATTAATTCTGCTCAATTCCCTGCAGTTTCGTATTAATGATGACTCAAAGGGGTATTATGTGTGGGGCATATTTGTGATTTGCCCGGCTTTTCGGGCATTTACACGCTGCATAGAATGCCCAACCGTGTGTGGGCTTCTCCACTTCTACTCTTCTTCTCATGTGCCCAGTCATTTTCCGAGGGAAAACTCTTTTACCCTCTGGTTTTTCCCCTTCTGAGTTTACAGCTTTCCACCTTCTTAGGTTAAACGACCGCCTTTCACATCCATTACACACTGACAGCTCGTATGGCGTGATACTCATTTTGCCGTTGTCATGGTTGGATGCAATCTTCAGGATTTCAACTTCACCAGGCAATGAGGATTAATTAGACTAACAATGGTAAGTGAAGGGAGTTCAGAGATGCTTTATTGACTGAGTTGGCCGCTTCAGTTGGAAAGCCTTATCAGGCGACTACTGTCTGCGATCCCGTCATAAATGAAACTCTTCTCTTCCTTTTCTTTGGTTAACTGGGTATAAATCTGAGCTTAATTCTTCAATTCATCCATTCTTGGTTTGACACCATCTTCTCCCCCCCCTCCCCCCCCCCCAAAAAAAATTACCTACACCTTTTAGTTGTTACTGATTATCATTAGTAATTAGGTTGTTTTTGCCGTGTTCTGTGTTCATTATGTTGCTTCTTCATTGTGCTTCACCCGAAATTGATTATCCCTTCCCAATCACTATAAGATCCTGTTATATAATTCTTCGTACGCTCTACTCATACAACATACTTAGCTCATGGTCCACTGCTTATGGTTGGCTCTGATCTTTAAGGGTTTAACTTTAATGCACGTTGACGATTGCCTATGCAAAAAATCGTCAGACATTGAAGTTTAGAGTACCTTTGCAGCCGTTTAGTAATTTCAGCTACCTACCTTAACCACGTGATTATTCTTTGCAGTGATGTCACAATTCACACTCTGCACTTCCCTTGACCGATTATTCTGGCAAATATAGTAGCCTTATTCTTCACGTCTTTCTTCTTTTTTGTTCCTTCTCTGCATTCTGTGCGATAAAGTTCTAATGCATATTCGGCTTAGGCTTTTATATTTTTTTTAATACATCGGTCCTCCTCAGACTTTACGTCCACTGTCTAGCAAGGTCTTCAGATCTTACCTTTTTTTACCTTTGTCAGTGCTTTGCCCCCTCCTTTTTTATTTTTTATTTTTTAAAAATTTTTTTCCCCCATCCCTAAAAAACTTTGGGCTTGCTACTTACAGGGCTTTAATGTTGTTAGTCCCAAGTTACCTCCCCCCCCCACCCCTTAAAAATATTACATTCACAGTAATCATTAGAGTTATGGCATTGTTAGAGCTCTGCTGAATACTCACACCTCCTGCACCTTTTTCTCGCAAGAGAAATTAAATAGGACCTTCCATTTGTTTTTCATTAAGATTAGTCGTTATCTTCCCTAAAACTTTTCCCCTGTTCCCTATGCTGCGTGTTTGTTTGAGCTCCACCAGAATTCCTTCTCCCTCCGAAACAAAGTAATGTCGTCCTATGTGATTGTTTATATAAATACTTCATGCAAAGAAACTACACCATGTTCCAAGTGTGATTGTTAGTTATGACCTTGAATGGTTTAGGTTTATTAGGTAATTAAGATTACTTATAGCAAGAATGGTAAGTGAAGTCTTCTTCTCTGTTCCGAGACTGTTTTCCTTTTCCCCTATCTTACTTGTCCGAGATAAGGTTTTAGGGCATACGCTTTCTTACTTCCTACTATTCTTACTCTGTCTGTCATTGTTAGGGCTTCCATCTGTCCTCTGTAATGTGTGGAAGGCTTGGCTTCTTACGTCGCATTACTTTTGTCGTTGGTTTGCTCTGTCTTTGCGAAGGATTCCTTCTACTTGCTACTTATATAGATTGAATGCTGTTACTTGAAAGTCAATTTTCCAATCCAGAAAATATCATCCTCTCACTTAAAGGTAAAGTTATGCCATGTTTTCCCATTATGTAAATACCCTAAATGCATTTAGCTTCTTCTGAAGGAACAAAATCAATAACCCTGCTTCGTCGTCGTCGCCTATCATTGGTGGTTAGATTCTGCACATCCTCTGTTCTTTCTCCTGCGACGGTACTTTGTTTCAGCTCCTCCGTAGCTCCCTTACCTTCAGTGCTTTGACTTTATTAGAGAATCATGATTCCTTATAACAAGACTGGTAATTGAGGTGTTGTTCTCTGTTCCTTATGTTCCTGCTTCGTTTCAAGAGTTCCCGAATTCTTCCTTCCTCTTAGTCAACATATTAACTTTTTAATGTTAATCCTTGTATGCTTGCTTCCTACAAGCAACTTACCTCATGCTCCGGCTATCACGCTTACTTCTTATCTTTAGTGGTTTGAGTATACTAGCCTTCATTCATGCGTTGGTTTGCCCATTCTGGTCAGAAGGTCCTTCTATGCAACTACGTCTTCTGACCAGGTTAACATTCAGATATTACAGTGCCTCCTTCCCGTTGAACCTTGGTAAAATGAAATCTTTATCCCTCTGTACGCAGATTCACAGACACTGTTTGCAGGCAATGAAGATTACCGACGCTGAAAATGGAAAATGAAGACATTTTAGAGATGAGTCGTATCAGAGCCTCATCACTGAAAATACGCGTGCACAATTACTCATACCCGCAACCTTCATTCTTTTGGTCAAGCCTGCAAATCCTACATTCCATTGGCATTTACTTCTTCATACAATATACCCTCCCCACTGGGCAAGTTGAACATTACGATGACAATACATTTCAATCGTTTACTTTTTAGGAGAATAGTTTGTTAGACATAGCTGATTTAGCAGGTCTCGTGCTCGCTTCTAACTCTGAGCATCTCAAATTTATTAGGCAATGAAGATTACTCAGAATGAGAATGTTAGGTATGGGAAATTCAAAGTTGCTTCATACCCCGGCTGTCGGTGGACATCCAAAAAGTCTTGCCTAGGAATTGTCGTGTTTGGCCAGGGGACTATTGAAACTCTGCTGTCCCTTCAGTTTGCCTGGCATGGGCACAATCAGAGCCTTATTTAGACCCTCATTTCGTGGCTTCTCTTTGGTTTTGTGTACGTATATGTGGGGTTCCCAGAATCTAGGTCTTACTCTTACCTTCGTTCTTCCTCTTTCCCTCCGACTTAGCTGTCGTTGATATAGGTCTTTGTTCTTCTGATTAACCTACCCAAAAGCTGACCCTTATTCTTGCCTTCGTACATTGCATTTACCCATGTAACGCTTTTCTGCGTGAGGGTTAGGCTATTATTTGTCTCCACTGTGTGGCTATGACAGATGGAGTTACGTCCAACTACATGTTGCTGGATTTGCGTGCATGGTTTTGCAGGTCTCGCGCTTACTTCTAATTCTCACCACCTCAAATTTATTAGGCAATGAAGATTACTCAGAATGAGAATGTTAAGTGACAAAAATTCAAGGTTGCGTAGTGCCCCCGCTATAGAGGCTGATCTGCGAAGTCTTGCCACGGAATTGCTGTTGTGGCTCGGGCACTATTGAAACTCTGATCTTCCTTTGTTTTGCTTAACTTTGGCAGAATCTGAGCCTTATTTGGACCTTGCTGAATTGTTTGGTGATACGTCTCAGTATAGGAAGATGATTTGTTTACGATACTGTTCCTGCTGCTCCTACATGCACGTTATGTCTCTGTTTCGTTGGGTTTTCATCCCACCTGGTTCCACTCTACTGTGCATGCAAGTTCTTTCACTAATATTAAGAACATTATAAGGCGATGCTTTATGCTGTTTACTGCTGCTGTTGCTTTTTACATGCATGCTTTTTTCCTACTTCACTTCCGTATTTTAGGTGATTTTTCCTCCTTACTAATACTTACGTAGCGTTGTGGTGCTATGTCTCAATATAAGAAGATGGTTTGCCTAAGTTACTGTTACTGCACCTTTTTTACATCCATGTTTTGTTTGTACTTTTTCTGGTTTTTTCCCACCGTCCTCGTTTTTTTTTCTCCCCCAAAGATTTTCCGCCTTAAACGTTGCTCCTTCCTTACTTCTTATTTAGTACTGTGGAAGTGGTACATTTTGGTGTTCTTTCAAAATTTGTTGGTAAAGACATAGGAAACGTTTCTTGTTTCTTCTTTAATCCTTGCTGCTCTATGGATACCTATGAATTTGGGAACTTCAATGTATTTACAAGTTGAGTAATTTGGGATTCGCTGTGCAATGCCATACTCTCCTTGAATTTTCAGCTTAATACTTCTTGACCTTATCAATTTGCTGATTTTGCCTTCTTTCCGTTAACTGTGAAAAGGAATTAAAGTTTTGCTTATATACCTTTTTCTTTGTAAGATACTGCTTGGGTAGCTTTTACATGTAAGTTATGTTTCTGGTTCTTTGAATTTTTCCTCATACCACCCGGTCCCACCGCACTGTGCATGCAAGGTGTTTCAGTAATGTTGAAAACATTATGACAGGATGATTTATACTGTTTGCTTCTGCTGTAACTTTTCACATGCATGCTCTGTTTCCCCTTTTCTTCCGTATTTTTGGGCCTTCTTTCCTCCTTACTAATACTTAATTAACTTTTTGTTGCTATGACTCGATAGAAGAAGATGATTTGCCTAAGTAACTGTTTGTACAGATTTTTGACATGCATGTTTCGTTTGTACTTTTTCTGGTTTTTCACCCCTGTCGGGTTTTTTTAATCCCCTTATACATTTTGTGGCTTAAACATTGCTCCGCGCTTACAGCTGCTTTAGTACTGTTATGATGGTACATTTTGGTGTTGTTTAAAATACCGTTAGTAAATACGGAAGAAACTTTTCTTGCTTCCACTTTTGCTCTTAGTTCGGTATGCAGACCTATGAATTTGGGGACTTCCACGTACTTACATGTTTAGTAATTTGGGCTTTGCCGTTTACCGCGTGTATTTTGCGTGATTGTTGCCCTTACTAATTCTTCACCTTATTGATTTGATAATTTCACCTTCCTTTCGTTCACTCTGAAAAGGAATTAAAGGTTTGCTTATATGCTTGTTTCGTTGTAAACGCCTGCATCTCCTGTTTGCACATTATGGATGAGGCTAATTGGGTACATGTGAAGTTTCCCACATCAATATTCCTCATGACCTGTGTAACATGCTTTGTGCAGGCGTAAAAGTAATCCTCACACTTCCATCCGTGAGAAATAGAAAATCTGCTCCACACTTCGGCTTGCCAGGTAAGTATGTGCAGCCTGAACCTTTTCCGTAGATGTCTTATGTTCAAGATTTGCCTTCACATGTTCCTTTCCGTAGATGTTCTATCATTTCGGCAAATTACACTATTACATCTTCCCCATCCTCTTGCATGAACAGTCATCAACTCTGTATTAGTTACTATATATACGCTTAGACAAGAATTCACACATACTTAAATGCATGTGCATTGTAGAAAACCGAAAAGAATTTAACAACCCAAAAAAGGGGAATGAAATGTTCGCCGACAAAAGAAATCAAAGTGATTCCCAAGTGGACAGAAATCTTAGGCGCCGGACGTCTTACCAAGAAATGCCCCCTGAACAAAAGGCGGCTCTTCTTGAACGACGCCGAGCGAGGTACGCTGAAATAAAGAATGGGTGTTCGGAAAACTCTGCAGCTAAGTCTTTCGCTCAGACTTGCACTCGGTCAAGGCCTCCGCCTAAGCGCCGTGGAGAGAATGCCATAATCATTACTAGCGAACCCTGTACTTCCCAAAATGGTTCGTTCACTGGAACTTCTACTGCACCTCTAACCCTGTGTAGTAGTAAAACTTACAAATGTAAAATACTCCAGATGTAGGCCGCAGCATGGGAACACGTAGTTTTGCAGCTACGAGGCAGTTACCTTGCTGCCCTAACATCTTAAAAAATATCCCAGCGTGCAAATTTTGCCACGCAACAAGGTTCCAGTACGAAGGTCCAGGTTTCTGCTGCAACAATGGGTCTATAAAATTAGTTTCTAACGAGCTGCCTTCAGAACTAAAAAACCTTTACTACGAAAACTCTGATGAATGTAGCCATTTCCGCACATACATAAGAATATATAACAACATGTTTGCTTTCACCTCACTTGGAGTTAAATATGACAAAGAATTGGCCTGTAGAACTAAAGGCATCTATACATTCAAAGTCCAAGGACAAATGTATCATTTCCTCCCTAGCCTAAACACTTCAGATAGTAAAGTGAAGAATATCCAGGTTTATTTTACGATAATGAGATAGAGTAGATCAACCAAATGGCCTTCTCAGAAAATCTTTACAAATCTCTTATTGTGCAATTGCTACATATTCTAAAAATTAACCCCTACTCCTTATTTCTTAAGTCCCTAACAGAACTTCCAGATTTGTCAAATTTCTACATTGCGCTTAAATGTGATTCCACTCTAGATCAACGAACATACAACTTACCCAGCGTCTCAGAAGTGCAACTATATGGATTGACGAGGAATCACAAACCCCTGTTTCTACGCCACACATTCGTGTATACACTCACGATAATAGTAGCCAGGTTGTTCATTATTACTACGGCTGTTACGATCCATTGTAGTATCCTTTGTTATTTCCATACGGTGAAAATGGTTGGCACTGTGGTATTGAGAAAATCCCACAGCCAAATAGCCTTAGTAAAAACCGTAATGCCTGTAACAACGAGCAACTTCCAAATGTTGCAACGATGCCGTCCATTGATGGATTCCTGAATATGGAAGAGAGAGTTCTCCAGAAAGACAGGCGAAAAAAGAACATGGTCTCCTGCCATGAATATTACTGTTACTAACTTCAAATTCGAAGTAATGAGGAAAATGGAATTCTACACTCTGGGAGATTATTCCAGCAGTATTCTATAGATCAATACATAAAACTAGAAACACAGAGATTAGACTTCCTGTTATTTAACCAAGATCTATTCCGAACTGAAATATTGGCCGGGCTTATGGACCTCTAAAGAATCGGCGAGAGAGAAGTTTCAAATATTGGGAGGAAAACATTCCTCCCCGCTACCTTCACCGAAGGTCCACGAGATATGCGGCGTCGATATATGGATGCGATTGCGTTAGTATAACACTTTGGAAAACCCGATATCTTCCTAACAATGACTTGTAATCCTTCATGGCCTGAAATAACAGATCTACTACTGCGAACTGATGAAATACAAAAAGATTTCTGATCTAATAACTCGGGTATTTAAAGCAAAGGTCGAAGAATTAAAATCAGATATTGTTAAAAAGAAAATATTCGGCGAAGTCGCAGTACATGTACACCATAGAATTTCAAAAACGAGGTTTACCACATGCTCACTTTCTTATAATACTTGTTAATGAGTATAAATTACTAACAAGTGAGTCATACGATAACATTGTATGCGCCGAACTACCAGATTCTGAAACTAATAACTACCTACATTCCTTGGTTATTAAACATATGATGCATGGTCCCTGTGGAAGCTTAAATCCCACAAATTCTTGTATGCAGCAAAAGGGACATTGCAAATTTAAATATCCTATTTATAGAATAGGGGATAATAAAAATTACGTAAAGGTTAGAAACCAATATCTTGATAACGCCTGGGTCGTGCCATATAACCCATTTTTGCTTAGCAAGTTTAACTGCCACATAAATGTCAAGGTATGCGCAGATATTAAAGTTGTCAAATACATTTACAAATACATCTATAAAGGTCATGATAAAGTAAGCTTCAATATTCAACTTGATGAAACAGCTACAAAATTAGATGAAATCAAAGAATACCGCTCAGCTAGATGGGTATCATCTCTGGAGGCAATGTGGCGTCTATTTGCTTTCCCCATTAGCGAAATGAGTCCTGCTGTTTACCACCTTCAAGTGCATCTTCAAGACCAGCAATTTGTTTCCTTCAAAACAACATCAACTTTGACTTTAATACTAACGAACCCTGGAAATAGGAAAACAATGTTAACAGAGTTTTTTCACATGAACCAACAAAATAAAGCTGCTAGAGAATTGAATTTGTTATACAAACAATTCTCAGAATACTTCGTCTAGTCAACCACTTCTAAAATGTGGACACGTAGAAAACAAAGTTACGCTATTGGACGTATTGTAAGCTGTTATTCGACAGAGGGAGAAAGATATTACCTTAGACTATTAGTCATGAACGTCCGAGCACCTACATCATATACGTACCTTCTTACAACCAACGGGCAAACTTTCAGCACGTTCAGAGAATCTGCAGAAAAAAGAGGGTTACTAGCTTCAGATAATAACCTTATCGAATGCTTGATAGAAGCTACTCAGTATCACATGCCATGTAGTCTATGACATCCTATCGGCTCAATTTTGGTATACTGCAACCCCGCTAACCCAACAGATTTATGGGATAGATTTGAAAACTCCATGTCCGAAGACGTGGCAACTACGACAAATATAAACAAAGTGATATTCGTCCAGTTGTTCTAAATCACCTAAACAATATCCTGCAATCAATGGGCCGTGACATAAATGAGTTTAAACTTGTACCGCAGCATATTGTATCCGCTATGTCTTCTTTTAAAATGATCCGTGAAGCTAAAGATATTTACCTAGAAAGAAACATAACTGTAACAGCGGACGGTTTGCTCCTACATACAAAACTAAATAACGAACAACAAGGAGCTTACAACGTCATACTCGAAAGAATAATTTCCCATGAAGCCAGCTCTTTTTTCATCGATGGACCAGGAGGAACAGGAAAAACCTTCTTATATCATGCATTACTTGCAAGCACACAATCTAAAGGATTTATTGCTTTAGCTACAACAACTTCTGGTGTTGCAGCTTCTGTACTCCCTGGAGGACGAACCGCACACTCACGCTTCAAACTTCCTATCGATATAAGTGACAACAACAGCTGCAACATAAGTAAACAAAGTTCTCGTGCTTCTTTGATTCGAGATGCGCAATTAATAGTATGGGATGAGGTATCTATGGCAAAGAAAAAACTTGTAGAAACTTTCGATTCGCTACTTCGAGATCTTATGGGTTCAAACACACTATTTGGTGGAAAAGTTGTAGTTTTCGGTGGTGACTTCCGCCAAACTTTGCCTGTTGTCAAAGGTGGAAAGATAGAAGACTTCATCGATCAATCTTTATTAAACTCATACATCTGGAATGACCTTAAAAAATTTCGTCTAATACAAAATATGCGTGCACGAGATGATCCTACATTCTGCGAATATTTACTAAGAGTTGGTGATGGAAAAGAACTCACTAACGCAGACAATAAAATTTGAAATTCCTAGATCCCTCCTCATTCCTTTTACGAATGAGAGAGACTCATTAAATAATCTATTTAAAAATATTTACCCCAATTAAGAAGTACTGCAAGCTGATACATCTAGTTTTACATCACGTGTTATCCTAACAACTAGAAATGATTTTGAAAATGAAATTAATGAGATGTTTGTTGAGCAGTTCAGCCCGAACGCTTCAACTTTCGTAGGTATTGACGAAACTATCGAACCAAAAAATTAATCCCAATTTGAAGATTTCTTGCACACGTTGAATTCTCCTGCTTTACCCCCTTATAAGTTAATTCTACCCCAAAAATGCCCCATTATATTACTACGAAACTTAAATCCGTCCGAGGGCCTCTGCAATGGAACACGCCTAATTTGTGAAGATGTAAAAAAAACATTATCAGTGCTACCATTGCTACAGGCGACTTCAAAGGAAAACACGTTTTCATTCCTAGAATACCCTTACTGTCCCCACATGATGTAAAATTACCTATACCGTTCAAACGAATACAATTCCCCATTCGATTATATTTTTCTATGACTATTAATAAAGCGCAGGGTCAAACATTAGATTTTGTCGGAATTTATCTTCGTGAACCTGTATTCTCGCATGGTCAGCTTTATGTGGCCTTATCGCGAGCAAAAAGTTCACGGTGCATAAGGCTAATCATACGACCGCCAATAGCAGATAACCCTGAAGATCATTCCACCCATAATATAGTATACACTGAAATTATTGAAAAAGCATTCTCCACATATCTCTGAATACTCCAACGTCGAATGAATAACTGTTGTACACTGTAGATTTTTATTTATTCGCATTCACACCTCCAATATTTCTGCAATATTCCTACTCCCGATGTAGTTTTTGGAACCTCAACAGTTTGCCTTCTTTCCCAGGTAAAAAAGGAAATGGACCACCGTCTCAGCATACCTGAAATTACCCCTGCACTAATGGACTGGACATGCAAGGTACGACTTATAGATATTGCTAAGCCTGGCGAGGGAAAAGAAAGAAAGATAAAATATATGAACATGATCTTTCAAGACGAACATGTACTTTTTTTTAATCTTTCTTAAAATGCCTGATTTTCCCAAAACAATTCGGGACTTCTTTCTCCACCCCTCACAGGTTGAATAGATATTTACTGATGTCCCGATTTTACAGGACTTCCATGAATACAGAATACATTGAACTCATTTTTCCACCACCCTTCCCTTCTGTTATAACAATGTTGTGGTTTAGTTATTGTACTAACTGCCTTTTATCTGTAAATTCGTCCACCCAAGCTACGATCTGTTACACCAATACTTATGGTCTCCTTTATTTATTAAGTTTCAATTTTCAGTTTACAGGGTAAAATATCTCCCGACTTTGAATCAGGTATATTAGGATATAAGATTAGCCGTATTTACTTCCATTTCCTACCTTTGTATTTTTACTGCTACGAAATACGTACGCATATCACCTACATATGTCCTCCATCAGGTAATCACAATTTAGTAGTAGTAACTTCTTACATAACTTATCTGCATTATTGTTGCGAATCTTAACTTTGTTGTTGCTTCGTGCAGACTTCGCATTCTACCTTAAACAAAAATTACCTTTCGGGTGTACACTACTCGCAATCAGATGTTTACACTTACATCTCTTCTTCTTGAACCATTCGCAGGGAAATCAGGTCAAGGCAATAATTTACGGTGATGACATCTCCGTTTATCTACAGAGATTCACACTGTTCCGCACATACTTGGTCACGTGAGCTCGCGTGCAGCAGCCCACTTTGAGATATGAGAAACCCCTCCATACGTACGAATGGATCATTGACAAAAAACCTATAGTGGATTCCCTTGATACAGATCAATCATACGCAGCTATAGCCAATCAGTCTGATCCAGATGACTTAGACGACGATGCAATGCCACCACCTAGAATAAACGACATGACATCTTTTCAGGAAATCAACGAGGAAGCATCCCTCAGTACAAAGGAACAACTACGCAATGCTGAATACAGTAAGCCTCCTTTATGATCTCTATAAAGAATCATGTATTTCACCACAAATTGTCACTTCTTCCTCTCCTATCTTAATAGATATACTTGCAATTGTTGTGAACTGCTTCCCACCAAGATATGTGGCCAGCATGCAAAAGCGACTATAGGAGCTCATTGTCATAGATACCAAGTGAGGCATAAAACCGGTATACAATGCTTCATTAAAAAGACATGCCCTATAAATTGTGCTAAATTCTTTGTCATGTTCTTTCCTGGCTCGAATGCATTTGTTTGCTTTGAAATTCGTACACTTGCAGTAAACAAGCTTTGACGTTCACGTTATGGGAAGAGTCTATTATTGATGACAAAGGCACAAAACTTCTCGCGCTATTCCCAGAGCATCCCATTATCTTTAGTAGACGTGTGGGAGTATCCAAATTCAACGGTAAGCAAATTCTACTACACTGTGTCTTGTATAGCCAAACACTATCACATTTGCTTTACCTATCATTACTCATACATCATTGGTTTAATTTTTTTGTCTTAACTGCTGCAGGGACGTCACTCACAACCAAATTCAACACAACAATACAGATAGATCCCCCGTATTTGGAATGTCTACGCCTACAATCATGGTAAGCATCACTAACACAGATGCTGAATCTCTTCCAGGCATTATATGCATCTCCAATAATTTTCTTGCGTCGTAACGTTTACGTGTGAAATAGGATTGCAGAGAACACAGAAATGCTGAACTCCTTCACAATTCGCAGTACATCTCAGAGCGGATCTCTCATATCTGCACCAGTGGAGGAAAGAATTGTGCCCATTGCAAGCATCCCCACACAACAAAATGTGAGTGCAATCGCATTACATTTCGATCCTGAATTACTTACACTACTTATTACTGCAACGTAAATTCATATCATTTCGTTACCCAGGGACAATCTTTGACCATCGAAGCAAAAGTCACTCTACCAAAGAAATTCATTCTTTGCTACGTGTTGGGTTGCCTAAATTGTAAACAAGAGGTCCGAAACCTCAAGATAAGAAAATTCCACTGCACGAATTGCAACGAAGAAAACCTGTTGACACCAAGGTACATAATTTTCCAAGTTCTCCCAACCCACAAGGCCCCCAAATTTTCCCTTCCTAACAATCTGCGTTACAAAGCCGCAAAATGGTATTCGCCTATGTATAATAGATGGCTCACCGCAGGTGTCAATTTGAGGTAACTCTCGAGGATGCGTCCTGTTCGACAACGGGGCTAATTGTGGATGAACAAGGAGAACAACTGCTTTCTCTTTCCGCTGAGGATATTTACAGTGAGGCATCCATGGAGGTAAATGATTCTAGCAAATCAGCATACACAAAACAGCTGCACACACACAACGCCAAAAACTAACACATAGTGACCTACAGGCTTAATCTGAATCAATACAACAACACCAGCTAAGGATAGAAAACAACATCTTCATAATTCAAGTAAAAAAATCCTCCCCCCGTACTGCACGCGCAACCTCAGCAAAGGTCCTCGTTCTCAGGCTTACCCAAAAGGAAATCATTATGCCTTCTATGCTTGCAGCGTCCCCTATTCGCATTGGAGGAGACAACAAAAAGCGAAAAAGGGAATTCAAGTCATTCGATAATGAAACAGGCAGTTCGAAGAAAAAAATGAACATTGTTAAACAGAACGAACAGATGGATCCACCAACTCCAGCCAAAAAACAATAAAGGTTACGAACCAAACTCTTTCATTGTTCCTTCCGTAACTATATATTACCATATCATATACCCGCGTAACGAGTCTTATTTCCCTGTCCATGATCCAACATGCTAACCAACTTTCCTAAATCTTTACTTAATACATGAATGCAGGATCCGCGGTTTTCTTTTGTGATCACTTTTGGCTTTTGTTACAAGAAGGTAATTCTCCACACTTAGTTTCCTCCGATAATGTATATGAAGGACACATATTAACCAATACTACATCCCAATGACAAACTGTCTCGCCATATGAGGTACTAAACGTTTCCGTTGACTTACACAGGTTCTTACTAAGGAAGACGAAGTCTGTTGCAGCTTGCTACTTTTCCATGCCCGCCCATCCCATCGTGGCATTCATCACTACGAAATGAAGGTAATCACAGTTGAGATCAAACTACTGCTTCCTACTTATTTAATACATTAAAGTTTAGTTCACTTGCTCCCATAGGTTGCATTTCCATATAGTATAGATTGAATATATCCCTGTATTTATGTACACACTGCATTGTTCTACTGCCTACAATTCATAGAAACACATACTAATTTGTGGACTTTCTTATGGGGCTGCAACGTAGACGACACCAATCGAAACGCTCTTCAAAGTCCACATGTCGTCGGCACAAGCTGATGGGAATGACCCAAAGGTAATACTAAATCAAAGCTTGAAATTACATCTAGACCATCGATATCATGTCATTAGAAATTTCTACGCCTCCATAACTCTCAACCTTCACTTCCTTGTTCCAGGTCTACATCCACGTACGACCAGAGGACTTCAAGCTGCCAACTTTTGCTCGTGCATCGAAGTGCCATTGTAATAGGATTACCTACAAATAAATCTCATATTCCCCAAAGGCCTTCAAACTGTAATCATGTAACATGCTACATCGCAAAAAATATTTCATGCCCTTTCCCGAAAGTCTACTTGCAATTGTTGCCTCCATATGCCCTTGCCCGTGCTTTGCACGGGCACCAACTGTCTAGTATTAATAGAAATAAAAGGGACGGGAGCCGATAGCAGAAAAACTTTTTCTTTTTTGTTTATAGTTGTGCCGCCAGGGAGCTCCAATGGCTACTCACAAACTTTTTCTTCTTTGTTTGTCGGTGTGCAGCTATACAACATTCATTAGATCCTCATGGTATAACTCCACTCTTTGTTTGTTTTTCTCCATACTTAGAATTATTCATCTGTTTAGGATTTATATGACTTGAATCAATGTTGAGTTGAAATTATAGGAAATCTGGCAACAATATGTAAAAATTGATAATTACCATTTCATCTAATTGAATTTGGAATTTGTTCCTTTTGCAGCAAAGATAGATGGACAAATTGACTGGAGAGATTTATATTGTGCATCAATGTTTATGCTCTAAATACAACAAGTTGTCTTCTTTCCTGTCCAAAAGATCTAGGGTTAATTGCGGCATAAATTGTAAAAGATCAAAGTACAACCTAATGGTATTGGATATTGGGTTCACCTAAAGAGGATACATTTATTCTTTCATTAGCATGTTGTTGCATTTTATTCTCTTAAATACAGCCTGTATCTTTTATGCATATATAGTCATCTTCCTGTTTTTAAAAAATTCTGTTTTTCTCTCCTTTTGGATATTGCGTGCTTTGGTATTACGAAGAATGTGATATTGGGAAGGGGGTAATATTTTCATCACACGGACTAGAAAATGAACAAAGGGATCCAAGTTACATGTCTCTGCGAAGAATTGTCAGTACTATGCAACCAAAGAAACAAGGTAATATTCCTGCTGGGCATTGTATTGAGGAGGTTCAGCTCTGGAAAATGAGATATCTATCTGTTGAAGCACTTGATCTGTCATCAGACATCAAAAAATATGGATCTCTGCTGATAAATATTGTCTCCTCAAGAATGGTGTCAACCAAATCCATGGCAACCATGACTCGAGGGATTTTAGCAAGCCTAAAGCTCCAATTTCAAATTTTTTTGGTGAGAAGAGCATAGTACAGTGGTCTTTAGGATCAGACAGATATAGGAAACCTTAGAATCATCGAAATGCCGAAATCACTTCACAGAGCAAAAAATCAGTACAATCATCTAAAGGTTAAGTATTTAACAAGATCTCTAGTCCTCTTCTTAAACCTTGATTCTTCGTAAATTTCATTTTCTATCATATACTCTATTTTAAAAAAAATATAAATTGATGTATCTAGTGTTGATATTATCTTCCAAAATGATTTTCGTTACACCATTAATATTTGAAAGCTATCATAGAGAAATTTATTTAGTTCTGTACTTATATCCAATTGATGTAGCCTACTTCTTAGTTCTTAGATCCAGATGGTTCCACCATTTTGAGATATAGGAGTCTCGAGGTTGTGAATGAGAGTTGAATGATGAATCCATATACGAGTATATAATACTTTTTAGTTAATAATGTTGGTTCTCAAGGAGATGGCCTAGTTTCTAATGCATATGAGTAACAACTTAGAGATCCAGGTTAGCATCCCAGCTGCAACATCTATTGCGTCTATCAGGTCCAGCCTTGGTGGGCAGTATTACCTTATAAGTATGTGCTATGGCCTTCAATGGTTGCTCTGTCTCCACACTTATAGCATTGTGTTGAATATTTGTCACGACCCAAAATTCGGGCGTGATGGCACTCACCTAACCCACCAAGGCGAGTCAGTCCAACACCTACTGATCCAAACATAACAATGATAGCGGAAGAGGAAATAGTCTAATATGGCAAATAATCATAGGAAAACCAAACTACAACCATCCCAGAACTGGTGTCACATGTACAAACCTCTAGATACATAGTACTCGAATAAAATAAATGTCTCAAATGTCTAGTCCTCAAATAGGACGTAACATAATAATGGATTCCTTGAAGGTCCACCGATGTGATAAGCAGCTACCTTAAGGATAATCCAGAAGCTCGATCCTGAAATGAGGAAATTCTAACTAAAGGGACCGGGCTCGCAACCTACAAAAATGTAGCAAGGGGTGAGTACCAAAAACAACACGGTACTCAGCAAATGGAACTAACCTAGAGTAAAACAATGAAGAACCAAGTAACTCCTTCACACCCAACCACATACCGCCAAACTACAATCCTGCACTCAGAACAGTCCCAGCCCAACAACACATAATACACAATAAGGATAGTTTTCCAGTATATCACAATCATCAAATCACAAGTCATAACTCACAAGTGGTAACATAATCAATCACATGCATAACACCATGCCACATAATAGTATGCAAGGATGAGATGCAATGCGTATGCAAGAACTGTCGGTAATCACCTCGACATCACAATATCAATATGCAAGGATGAGATGCAATGCTTATGCAATAATTGCCGGCAAAGACCTCGGCATCACAACATCGCCGGCAAAGACCTCGGCATCACAACATCGCCGGCAAAGACCTCGGCATCACAACATCGCCGGCAAAGACCTCGGCATCACAATATCGCCGGCAAAGACCTCGGCATCACAACATCGCCGGCAAAGACCTCGGCATTACAACATCGCCGGCAAAGACCTCGGCATCACAGTATCGCCGGCAAAGACCTCGGCATCACATCTCGACCGGTAAAGACCTCGGCCCCAATTTCTTTTTTTTTTACCATCTCACTCATATCAATATCCAGAATCAATGCAAATTATGTGTAACATAGAATGAATGAACATGAGATGAAGTTCACAAACAAATCAACTCATAATCACCAACCACAACAATATATCTCAAAAATAGAATTCTCGTCACTTAGCCACATTTTCAATTCAAGTATCACAACACCACACCAACTCACATTTATATTTAATTGCCTCAGTTTCTATAATATTAAAATATTTCATAAATCACACATAGAAAAATTACAAGAATAAGGGTATTACCCAATACCATAAATGTTGCAATATCCTTAATATCTCAATACTATCACAACCTCAACAACAGTCACATCTCAAAACAAGTACCAATTCGATATCAATATCGAATAATTCATTATTTTCCCTAAGATACACTTCCACAATTAATTCACAAGTCAAATATCACCATAGAAATAATTACTCAATTCAAAATATTTTGATCAAAGCCTACATTAATCCATCTCTATCCCAAAATACTCAATTCTATACACATTAGCGCATACAAGGTTCAACATATTTAACAAAAAGTTAGAAACCCACTTGTCTTATATAAAGTCTCGAATCGTGTCAATTCCGAAGCTTTTCCCTCCCTACGATACTTCAAATCACCAAAATCTATTCAAGTATAACATCACAATCACATAACGAATCTAACGACACTAAAATCAATTAATTCGGTGAAAAGGGCAAAATGGTCCAAAAATTTCATCACCGGAAAAAGTCGTCAGAAATCTGAAAATTTATACATAAAAATGTTCTCCTGGTAATAAGGAATTCAACGGCGAAAACCGTTTAAAAAATGGAGCTAAAACGAGGTAGAAATCTCATATTTAAAGTCTCCAAAAAAAGACATCCGAACCAGCGAAAACCAGCAAATTTTACCTCGAATGGCGCACCAAAATTAATTTCTGAAATTCCCATGGTGTTCCTCTCGAAAAATTACGCAATTTAGCCTTTTGAATCACCCAAATCGGACCAAAATCGAGGGAGAAATCGTCGATTGAAGTTTGTGAGAAACCTAGAAAATTTTGAGAAGAAATCTGTATTTTTTTTTATATATATATATTGCGTCTGCCACGTGGCAGCGCCTAATTGGGCCACGTCATCCCCGCTTCAGCATTTTCAGCAAACTCTCAAACTTAAATTCAATGCTTCGGCTTCATCCGGAGTCGAAAAAATACATTCCATATATGAAATCTGATCGGAAACGATATTTCGGACTCAACGGTGTAGTCGAAATTCCCATCGGAGGTTGTTTTATTTCAATGTGGGTCCCAATTCCCAATATCGAAAATAATCAAAAGGGCCAAAACACACCCGAAAGCTTCGGAAACTAAATGAAGGGTCCTTCTAGACCAAAATTGATGTTCCGGATCCAACGGAATCATCAAAATTTGAATTTGAGGTCTCCTGGGCCAAAACCCGAGAAAACTCATTTAAACTAGTTTCGGGCTCAAAAGATCAAAACCATGTTCAGTGTCATTACATTATTCACCACTAAAAACCATGTTCGTCCTCGAACATAAGGCAAAGGGAGGAGCTTCACTAAAAGTAACCAAGAGTCTGACATACCCTTCTCAAGTCATTAATTGCTCCCAAGTGACCTTATTCTCGAGAGTTATAACATCAAAACATACCAGCAAGAATAATACTTATGAGCCAACATGAAATTCTGCCCTCTAAGAGTAGCTACCAAGTCGAAGACTAGCCAATGAACCAAACTTGAACCAATAATAGTCAATTGCAATCTACCAACCATCGCAAACCTCGTCCAAGTCCCATTCCCTTAACGTAATCTTCTTTGAACTTAAGCTGTGCAATTTCAATACTTCAATAACACATATTCATAAGAGAAAACCCAATTAAATTTGACAACTAGTGAATGGCACTCCCAAGATTATAAAACCTCAAATAATACTGCTCGGATGCCGGGGCAATAGCTGAATCAAGTATGGTTCCCTTTCCATGAGCTACAACTATTTAATTAGAAATCAACATCAACCACATATCACCCTTCGAAGCGAAAAATGCCTCAACGTCCACTCCAACAATCATTCCCTCATGCAAATCTTAAGAAATTCTTGATCACCCTAGAAATTCTGTATACCATGGGCATATAACCTCCATTTACCACTAGGTACCAACATAATCCATCATGATAGTTTACGCCAACCTCCATCACTGAGATCCATCTGATCCAAAGTCATCAGCGACACATATCAAATCATGAGTCCTTTCTATGTTGCTTCCATGAGTCACCTATTATGATTGAGCAATCCAACCTAACATGAACTACATAATTTCTCACACACCACTGTTTGTCATTCCAACCCAAACCAAACTTTCTAGAAGAAGTTCACAGTCTCTCATAATCCGTTGATGAGTCAACCCCTCCCACATTATCACACGAACTCTAAGCGAGAATCCATACAATTTACAACTCTGAACCACGGACCCATATACAATGTCTACTTTCATTTACTTTTCTTGACTTGTATCTGTCATAATGTTGCGAGGATGTTTGAATTCTAAACCCATATTCATGGCCTAATCCTAGGTGCTCAAACTCTTTGATGCCCAAGGCTTATGTACTCGCTCCTAACCCATGTATTGTTATACTTTCTTAGAAAAACTTCCACAACGGATTGTCTTTTACTTTACACCAAACTACTCAAATGAAACTTCATCTAGTCCCTTCACCGTCAAAAGTAACAGAATCTATAATCGAAGACAAGCTCAAAACCCTTCAAAAACGTTCAGTAACCAACATAACCGATTATCTCATTAGACTAATCCATACATTGACAAAATCATTTATCGTGAACGCAACGTACCATGAAATCCTGGATCCCAATTCACACTATGCAGTTGATTTCCTTCCCAATCATGGTTAATATACATCTTGAAGATCTTTAGAGATTGCATACCCTACTTTTTCATCAATCGCTTTCTCATATATGTTGTCATACTCGTTACTCGCAACCCAAGACATACTAGTCACTGAATTGAATACCTTAAAGAAATCCATTCTCACACTCGAGCCAACCCATGTAGACTTCTCTCTCATACCTTACCAAACAATCTTTTAACCTTGCTGATACCAGTGTAACTATCTTACCATAGTCGAATCCGGCAACTAAAGTCATGACGTATAATAAAACTGTTGTTATGATTGATATGGTAGCCCAATCCCAAGTCATACCAGTAAAATTTACTGACTCAACCAATTATCCATATGTACTTTCTCACTATCATTTCCATTTCCATTTATACAAGTGAACTCGTCTAAACCTTATTAGTCTATATGCTTGTTATCTCGATATCAAAGCACTCCTCTTAGCTTACATTGAGGTCACCAATCCCCATATAGATCTATGGAATAAAATCACACTTAAACATATTAATACTCATCTATGATTCACCACTACAATTTTTCTTATAATTGATTCCAAACCCAAGCATCCATAGTAACAACCAAATGGTTCTCCCCAAATATAACGATAATGCCAAACTCCACTACCTGAGGAAGTACAACAATTCATAACTCCTTAGTAACTAGTGTCTGCACTCAATGATCAATGCCTCTGTCCTTGTATATTATCCGTACCACATCAAAAGTCCCACCATATTCACCACTAGAATGCACCATATTCTCGGAGAAGTTGGTGCTCAAATGGTCCACACTTTTGTCTCATTGAATTCATCTCTTACCAAACAATATACCTTCTTCCATAGAAAAGATGGGTAGTAGAAGCAACACAACCCATAGCCCTATCCAAATAGACATAGACACCACCATAGCAGTTGTATCATAGTCATTCGTGCAACATACCCACTCCAAAAAGACTTAGTAGAGGTCCTGATTTTAATAAACACAATGTCATCCTCTGTCCATACCAATCAACCCTCATTTGAAAACTTAACAACTAGAATCCCATAATTATTACATCGATAACATAGTCATTACATTAATGACGCTATGCACCGTTTACAAATCACCCGGACATCTAGTAGACTAGGAAAGCACCACCCACGACGCTGAAGTCTACACTCTTACCAATCCATTGGTCAATTTTTAAATATATCTAGCTAATGGTCACTCCTTTACCTGAATAGCTACTAGACCCCCCAAGCTTGAGGCCTTCCTACGCAAAGCATTATCCACCCTATTGGCCTTCCCAGATGATATAAGATACAACAACAACATACCCAGAAATGCCACCGAACTCAACTGAACTCATATTTGGAAAATCTGGCCATAACCTCTCCTCTATAATCTATTGAAGTACAATCCTCAAATGCCGCTCATGATCCTCTTTGGCATTGAAGCGGACCAATATATCATTAATGAAACAAAAAAAAACCCACATATAGTTGAAATACATCATTCATCAACTCTCTAAATGCGGCAAGGGCATTGGTTATCCCAAAGGACATCATAAGGAACTCATAGTGCCCACACCTCGTCCGAAATGCTAGCTTAGGAATGTTAGAATCCTTAATCCTTAGCTGATGATATTCAGATCCCAAATCAATCTTGGAAAACATGGTTTCACCCTAAAGCTGGTCAAAAGGATCATCAATTATGGGAGAGGATACTTTTTCTTAACGGTCACTTTTTCAACTATCTGTAATCAATACACATTCTCATAGAACCATCATTTTTCTTTACAAACAAAACATGGCACCCCATAGAGACACACTAGGGCATATGAACTCTTAACTCAAGAGATATTAAAGTTACTCCTTTAATTCAAATTCTCCGTTTGATACTTACCTTTGACATACCTCACCGGACCTCATCCACACCCAAATCATTTCGAATCAAGGGACAATCCAAGGTTGACTACACATTCATCCCTTAAATTCATTACCCCTAAGCTAGATCGAATTTCAAACCACGCAATGTATAGAGAACTACAACAACCACGCACGATAGAAATCAAAAGAATAAGAGGAAATTTCCTAACAATCTCTGTAGCCTCTCAAGGATAAGTAACAGACGTCTCCGCACCGATCCTTAAGACTCTACTTGATTGGGCTTGTACACATGTGAGACCTATGAACCTGGGGCTCTGATACCAACTGTCACGACCCAAAAATTCGGGCGTGATGGCACTCACCTAACCCACCAAGGCGAGTCAGTCCAACACCTACTGATCCAAACATAACAATGATAGCGGAAGAGGAAATAGTCTAATATGGCAAATAATCATAGGAAAACCAAACTACAACCATCCCAGAACTGGTGTCACATGTACAAACCTCTAGATACATAGTACTCGAATAAAATAAATGTCTCAAATGTCTAGTCCTCAAATAGGACGTAACATAATAATGGATTCCTTGAAGGTCCACCGATGTGATAAGCAGCTACCTTAAGGATAATCCAGAAGCTCGATCCTGAAATGAGGAAATTCTAACTAAAGGGACCGGGCTCGCAACCTACAAAAATGTAGCAAGGGGTGAGTACCAAAAACAACACGGTACTCAGCAAATGGAACTAACCTAGAGTAAAACAATGAAGAACCAAGTAACTCCTTCACACCCAACCACATACCGCCAAACTACAATCCTGCACTCAGAACAGTCCCAGCCCAACAACACATAATACACAATAAGGATAGTTTTCCAGTATATCACAATCATCAAATCACAAGTCATAACTCACAAGTGGTAACATAATCAATCACATGCATAACACCATGCCACATAATAGTATGCAAGGATGAGATGCAATGCGTATGCAAGAACTGTCGGTAATCACCTCGACATCACAATATCAATATGCAAGGATGAGATGCAATGCTTATGCAATAATTGCCGGCAAAGACCTCGGCATCACAACATCGCCGGCAAAGACCTCGGCATCACAACATCGCCGGCAAAGACCTCGGCATCACAACATCGCCGGCAAAGACCTCGGCATCACAATATCGCCGGCAAAGACCTCGGCATCACAACATCGCCGGCAAAGACCTCGGCATTACAACATCGCCGGCAAAGACCTCGGCATCACAGTATCGCCGGCAAAGACCTCGGCATCACATCTCGACCGGTAAAGACCTCGGCCCCAATTTCTTTTTTTTTTACCATCTCACTCATATCAATATCCAGAATCAATGCAAATTATGTGTAACATAGAATGAATGAACATGAGATGAAGTTCACAAACAAATCAACTCATAATCACCAACCACAACAATATATCTCAAAAATAGAATTCTCGTCACTTAGCCACATTTTCAATTCAAGTATCACAACACCACACCAACTCACATTTATATTTAATTGCCTCAGTTTCTATAATATTAAAATATTTCATAAATCACACATAGAAAAATTACAAGAATAAGGGTATTACCCAATACCATAAATGTTGCAATATCCTTAATATCTCAATACTATCACAACCTCAACAACAGTCACATCTCAAAACAAGTACCAATTCGATATCAATATCGAATAATTCATTATTTTCCCTAAGATACACTTCCACAATTAATTCACAAGTCAAATATCACCATAGAAATAATTACTCAATTCAAAATATTTTGATCAAAGCCTACATTAATCCATCTCTATCCCAAAATACTCAATTCTATACACATTAGCGCATACAAGGTTCAACATATTTAACAAAAAGTTAGAAACCCACTTGCCTTATATAAAGTCTCGAATCGTGTCAATTCCGAAGCTTTTCCCTCCCTACGATACTTCAAATCACCAAAATCTATTCAAGTATAACATCACAATCACATAACGAATCTAACGACACTAAAATCAATTAATTCGGTGAAAAGGGCAAAATGGTCCAAAAATTTCATCACCGGAAAAAGTCGTCAGAAATCTGAAAATTTATACATAAAAATGTTCTCCTGGTAATAAGGAATTCAACGGCGAAAACCGTTTAAAAAATGGAGCTAAAACGAGGTAGAAATCTCATATTTAAAGTCTCCAAAAAAAGACATCCGAACCAGCGAAAACCAGCAAATTTTACCTCGAATGGCGCACCAAAATTAATTTCTGAAATTCCCATGGTGTTCCTCTCGAAAAATTACGCAATTTAGCCTTTTGAATCACCCAAATCGGACCAAAATCGAGGGAGAAATCGTCGATTGAAGTTTGTGAGAAACCTAGAAAATTTTGAGAAGAAATCTGTATTTTTTTTTATATATATATATTGCGTCTGCCACGTGGCAGCGCCTAATTGGGCCACGTCATCCCCGCTTCAGCATTTTCAGCAAACTCTCAAACTTAAATTCAATGCTTCGGCTTCATCCGGAGTCGAAAAAATACATTCCATATATGAAATCTGATCGGAAACGATATTTCGGACTCAACGGTGTAGTCGAAATTCCCATCGGAGGTTGTTTTATTTCAATGTGGGTCCCAATTCCCAATATCGAAAATAATCAAAAGGGCCAAAACACACCCGAAAGCTTCGGAAACTAAATGAAGGGTCCTTCTAGACCAAAATTGATGTTCCGGATCCAACGGAATCATCAAAATTTGAATTTGAGGTCTCCTGGGCCAAAACCCGAGAAAACTCATTTAAACTAGTTTCGGGCTCAAAAGATCAAAACCATGTTCAGTGTCATTACAATATTGCTCACTGGTTACCTCGTGATTTATTTGATGCCAGCAAATTAGACTTTTGCATATGAGTTTTAAGAAATTCCCCCGGTGGAATGGACAGGTTGCCCAAAAAATTAGTTGGGGTGCATGCAAGCTCCGAGGACGCCATTAGTATCACTAAAAACATGAATAGGATACTGTAGAATATATGCCCAACTATGGAAAGAGTTCTAGTCTTACATAGTTGCGAATTGTGACATAACAATAATCTGATTAGATACTACTTAGTGAGATGGTAGTAAACTTGATTCCCATTAGGGATAAATTCCTTGAGGACTTGAACTAACTGCCACTTTTATGCATATGCTTTCGGGTACGGGAAAGAAGACATTGTAGGTTATATGGGAGCCATACATTGTTTGTTTTCTAAACTTTTTTCAGTTCTGCAACTTGTTGAGATGTAGAGTGCGAAACAATTTTTAGCTCCATGTGGAGCTCTGTTTTGTCTGAGAAATTGCTTCATGGATCTTTTTTTGTTTCCTTGAAACTTGAATACCCCTTTCATCATGCGTCAAAGAGCAGAGACGTTTGCCTTTGATTATTCTACATATACTACTTATATGTATATATTGAAAATCTTTTACTTGAAGAATTTGCACCACTCAATAGGAATTCAAGTTCTCTTCCATATAGTTATTAGTCTTTCTTTTCTTCTTTGCAATTTAGGGGAAGTTTTTGACATCTTAGGTGCTCTGGAACTTGCACTTGGTATATTTAGTAACTGTCTTAGGTGCTCTGGAACTTGTACTTGGGATATTTAGTAACTGTATCAAGGTTATCCTCCTTCCATAGTTAGCAGTAAGATGTATGGGTTATCATGGCTATGGCCTGATACTCCTGAAATATTCACTTTTCTTGCTCTTTTAACACTAAGTTAGACTTACAATTAACTGGTAAAAACGCCCACTAAATCATGCACATCACAATGTTTTCCATAGCCTAACAATAAATGTAATTAAATTTGAATGGACAAGAAATTTTAACAAAGCAATTCATTTCTTCTTGTGCCTATAAGTGTCTAATTAGATCAACAATACCAAACTAAGAGGGAAGCATGTATAATGACCATTTTGAGTTATAATGATGATCAATGGACAAAAGCAAAAGTAAATGTCATATTACTAAAATAAGAAGTACGCAACATTTATAGTGTAAACATGGAAATTAATGTATGTGATTGTCATGACTCGATTTTCAACTGTGAGTCAGTTGAATCAAGACGTATATCAACCCAACTTTTACCATACGAGAGAAGCTAAAACATACAAGTCCAAAGTTGAATAACAATGTGAAAGCTAAACAATCTCCCAAGAACTGGTGTTACATTGTCATGAGCACAACTAACACATATGCAGCATCTTACATAGGCAACCAGCAAATTCACAAACTAGATTGTAGATAGCAGCAGAAACAATTTCTGTTAAAGAGCAAACAAAGCCATTTCTAAAAGTAGTAATGTCCAGCGTTCCTACATTTCTCCAGCTATCATGTCTATTCTCCATATCAATCACTTTGTTGCTTCCCCCCTTCAGTACATCCATCTCTGTCACTATGTTTCAGCACACCCATCTGTGTCTTGTGCCTATAAAATAATCCCCACAGGAAGTGCTGCTTGTTCCACCCTACAACAACATCCACAAGGTGAAAGACATGTCTACAATTATCACATAATTTATCTTCAACATAACATAATCATACGTATGTATTCATTGAAAATGAAAAAAGAATATAGAGATTATCAACCTACTTTGAGAATCACCGCGTAGGGATGTCGATGCAAGTATAAGCAGCTCAACATCATTTATAAGCGTTCTCATCACCAAATCTTGTCTATGCATGAACTCTACCAGAGTAATATACATCTCAGACCTATATACAATGGGAAATGCAAATCAATTTCAAGTAAAAACATTCCTGGGCAAGGGCGCACTTCTACTTTGCAACCCTTACCCATTTAAATAGATATTGAAGGTAGAAACTAACCTTTCTTTCTCGCTGGTAAAGAAATATAATCCTATATCTTCTTTACCCGGGACGTGATTGTTGAATAAACTTTCCCAGATATTCCCACGGGGAATTAGTTGAAATTTAAGACTGGGAGGCAATAGACGTGAGTACTCATAGACTACACGTCTAACTTTGGAAGGAGGATGAGCCTGGATGCAATTATTGAGCATCCTAGGTACAATTTCCGGAGCACCTAAGAAATCAAAACTTCCCCTAAAATGTGAAGAGGAAGCGAGCTTAAGAAATTATAGGGATGAGAACTTGTTCCTGTTGAATGGTGCCAAATCCTCAAATAAAAGAAAGATTATACATATATATATATATATATAAATGTAGTCTGTAAAATAGTAAAAGTTCTTACTGCTATGCCTTAACCACTAGGTCATCTCCTTGGGGACCAACATTATATTGTTAACTAAAAAGTATTATATCTTATCCTTATTTTTCAATAGGAAAATTACAAAGAAGAGGAGGTTAATCAGTCAAGTAACTAGTAGCCAAGATAGATCATTCAAAACAGATTAGTAATAAATGTACATAATGACGGGTACTTACTTCCAGGAATAATCTAGAGCAGGATCACAAGGGTGTAACATAAGTGGAGTCATCATTCCACTCGCTTTCACGGCATCGGTACTTGTGAGCTTAGGACCATCAGGACCTAAAAAGCCGGCTATATCATACAAGTAAATGAATTTTTCTAGGAAAGATTTGCATATATTGATGGTGTAAGGGAGATCATTATTTTGAAAGATAATATCAGTTCTAGATATATCAATGACATTAGTTTTTAAAAAATTAATAAGAGTACATGATAGAAAATAAAAATTCTAATGAATAAAGATATAAGAAGAGGATAAACCTGAACTAGATATATATTTTGTTTTCCCACTCTGTACCTCCTTTTCCCAATTAATAGAATGCCAACCATGATATCTCATACGTTTCTTTGGTGGTAGAATACTCTGAGAAATCTTTGTAGAGGCATGTATCTTGGATCGCTCAGAGTACTCATTTTCAGGTCCACATAATGAAGAAATAACCCCCTTCCCTTTATCACATTTTTCACAACACCAATCCACAGGTGCAACTACAAGATAGCCTGGAACACAATACCTGAAAGAAGAGAAAAATCAGGATTTTTGAAAACAGGAAGACTACGTGGACATTAAAAATACAGACAGTATTTGAGGTTTACAAAGAGCATGCAGGTACGACACAAGGTGATAAAGTAAGTACAAATTAGAGAGTCATGACTTCCGGCACACCTGATTGATTCTCCACCCTTTCATGCTAAAGTGTGTGTGAGAGCGAGAACTTACCTATGCACATTAACATCTTTACAATGATGGCAGGTGATAATTCCTTCTCGGTATCCTATATCATTGCAGATTTCACAAATCTTTTTCTGCAAGTTCATATAGATAACAAAAGAAATTCATAAGCGGATCGACTCTTGAACAGAATGAAGAATGAGGGGAAAAAATGTTAGCAGGTACACATAACTATATCATAATCAACAAAATCAAGTTCTCATCTTCTTTTAGCTAACAGGCTTATCTTTCATAATAAATACTCCTTTTATACCAAAAGTACATCCATCAGTGCATTATCTAAGCAAATTATTTTCCTAGAATATCTTTGGTTATGTATCATCTGGACAAAATCACCTCTAGTATTCCTCCTTAAGAAGCACTTCATTGAGGTAAAGGACCAGTAAAAGCTACCGACAAGAAATTGTAAATAAATAACAAATGTAAATGCATTGATAGAATGAACATTCCATTTCCGTAAAACAAATACTTCTTCCATTTCAATTTGTTTGTTTTATTCTTGTTTCCATTCCTTCTTGATAGAAAATTTATTTTTATCTCTTTAATTTTAATTTCTATATGTCATGTTTAAAATCATAAAATTAAAGAATATTTTAATACTTTTTTCATTATTATCTTATGTACTTTCTTAGACTCTGACACATACCAAAACTAGACAAACAACAAATTGAAATTGAAGGAATGATACTTAGGAGTCGTTTAGTTGGGAAAAAGTTATTTCGGGATTAATTATTCTCGGATAAGTGATCTCAGGATAAGTTATCCCACCATTTATTTGAGATAACTAATTGTATGTTATAACTTGTCCTACACTATGTTATAAATGATGGAAAATAATCATCCTAGGACTACCTAATACCTCCAATCAAATGCAGAATAAAATATATTTTATCCCACAATTACTATACCTTATACCTAACACCGAAGAACTCCTCAAAAAAGTATAATATACTACTATGCGACACGTTTTAGACTATGAGATTCAAGCGAGTCTTTGATCTAACCTTTTATGGTTTGAGTTATAGTTAATTGTTTATAATATTTGTTATGTAGATTCTGTTAGCATCTAAAAAGTTTGAATAATGAATTTTAGATACACAGAGGGCGACAACTCAGGGATCCAAAAACCAAAAAGAAAAGAGAATGAATCAAATAACGAATAAATCAAGTCAAAGAAGACAAAGGAGTAAGAATCCCAAGAAAGGCGATAAATTAAGGAAAGACTCCTCAAATCTGGGCTACAAGATATCAAATTCAAGACAAATCAAAGAGAGAACATTTCAGTGATTGATGATTCAACACTCTGTACAAGGCATAAAATCGGCCATTCTTGGAAAGAAATCATAGCAAAACACGAACATATATAATATAGATGTGTATTCTCAATCAAGGAATCAATATGAATCTTTGATTGAAAGAAGCTCCCTTGGGTTTTCCTAATAGAGCTTTAACTGGTATCTCTCAAAGGCCACTGTAAAAAGACCTCCTCATCATTGTATTTAGTTATGCCCTTTCCTTTAACTTGTACTGATATTTTCTTTTATCTTACAAAAATATTGTACTCGTTGAGTGAACAATTATAAAAGAAAAGAGAAAAAGAATACTTTGGAATAGGTTATATAGGTAGGGCTGTGTCAAAAGAAGTCTGATATGTGTATCAGATAAGTTAATCGATTGCAAAAGATTGTAAACTCCAAAACCCTCATCAAGCTCTAGAGGACCCTTATAACCCAAGGGGATTGAACTAGATGCCACATCGCTGATTCGGATCAGTATAAATATTCTCTATCTCTCTGTTATTTACCTTATCGTTTTTATCATTATTATTTGTTGAACTAACTTGCAGGTAAGTTGACTATCTCCTTTAGACAGTCAACTAAATGAATATATCAATTTAGCCCCTTTCTTGATTAGCAATTGGTATCAGAGCAGGTTCCATACATAGAAATGTCTAATCATACATTATAAAAGATTAGATAGCCAACTATCAAACCTCAAGTGCTATCCTTCAAAATGGTCATTCGTCAAATAGTCCTCCATATTTCAATTGCCAACACTATCTTCGTCGGAAGGGAGAATTCAAAATTTTTGTTCAATCAACTGACTTTCAAGCTTGGATAGTGATCAAGAAAGGACCAAAACCCATTCTTGACATCACAACAGAGGAATCTGTTGGAAAATCACTTAATCTGGAATCATTTGAAGTAACCAAGGAATAACAAGAGGTAATCCAAACTATTGCTAGAGCTTAGTTTGTTTTATTGTAAGTCAGTGGGATACAATACGACAAGATAGCAACATGTGACATAACAAAGGAGATAGGGGAGAACTTGAGGTTACATATGAAAGGGCAAGAAAAGTCAAAGACGCTCGAATAAGTTCCCTAGTAAATGAATATGAATTTTTCAAAATGGCAGATGATGAGAATATTGAAATCATGTTCTCAAGGTTCAACAAGATTGAACTTAAATTTCTCGAAATAGTCTATTTAAATGGATTACAAGTGAGAAAGCTCATCAGAAGTCTTCCCAAGGCTTAGGAGACAAAAGCAACAATTTTAGAAGATGGAGAGATATAGAACATAACCTATTACGAGCTTCGTGGAAATCTCATAGCATATGAGCAAAATCACATCAACAGGTATAGTAAAAAAGAAACGAAGATTGTTGTCACCTTCAATGCAAAGTTTCTTAAGGATGAAAAAGAATTGGATGAGTCTAAGAGTGAGGGAATGACTCTCATAACTCATGGCCTTAGACAAATGCTTAGATAAAGAAGGCAAAGACCTCAACAAGACACCAGAAACAATGACTATCAGAAGAATGACGATATATGCTATCATTGTGGTAAACCTGGACACATAAGGCAAAAATGTCCAAAATTGAAGAAAAAGAATTATCACAGAAATGGGAACTCAAGAACTCTTGGAGCATGGAGTGCAGAAGAAGGTTCAGATGAAGATCCTGTAAAAATTACAAACATATGTTTCATGTCAATTGGCAAAACCAATTGTAAGGCCCAGCACATTAAAAGTCGAAAACAAGCCCAAGCAATGAAATTTCCAAAAAAAATAATTATAAAGATGTTCCGCTAAGAGACCCTTCATGGCTCATGATACCCCTCACATCTCGTAAAGGAGCCTTGTTGTGGCACACCTTAGTTGTGCGGGATGTTTGGGGGATGCCTTGGTGAGGTAACTCACCACGGCTCATGGGGCTCACTACAACTCATGGTGTGGTCTCATGAAGGGCACCCTCCCAGGCTACCTCCCATTTTTGCTTTAAGGCACCAACCACAACATCCACTATGGGTCATGGTTATCACCATGGGCCTTGGTGGGCCTTTCATGCAGGATTTGTCTAGTTTGAAATTTATGATTCATAAGGACATTTGGGTCCTTTCCCTAATTCCTGTACTCCACGATGAACATTTTTTAGACTAAATTTCCCTTCTAATATCATCCTAATCTATTTAAGGTCTTCTAATTACACTCCAAACACTTAGACACCAAATTCAGTCTCACGATCTCCTCTCTACTGCAATTGAAGAATTCATTAGAGATCCAACAAGTTCAAGCTAAGTTTATCTTAATTCATTCAAATCTTCATCAAGGTATGTTGGTTTTCATCCATGGGTATCTTTCACCCATGGAGCCCAACCTATTACATCATTATTCCTTAATTTCAAGCATAATCAAATGAGGGTTTTCATGACTTTAATTTCAAATGTTTAAGTTATAATGTAGATTATGTTTATATGCATTAATTCAAATTGCATGGATTACATGTCTACATGAATTTTCTTAATAATACTTTGATGCTCATGAAAAATTATGATTGAGTTCCTTAAGTTTAGTTTCAAATGATCTTCAATTCTATAATTATGCATGAATGTATGTTACTTTATTATTTTAAGCTTATTGAATGTGAACGCATGCTATTCTCCTATCTTTCATCATATGATCATGATTATGCATGTACAAAGTTTCAAGCAAGCTTATGAAAAGGATATTTAGGATCCCTCAAAGTGCTTCAAGATCCCTATGGAAGACTTAGGATCCTAAGAGGTGACCTAGAACCCTAGTATGGTTATAGACAATGTATTGATGATGGGAGTGCACCTCCCACTACATCGGGTATGAAATGAGCTACTTTTATGCATGATTTAATGAACTATGAGATTGTGATCAAGTTCATGATTATTTGACAAGTATGAAATATATGATGATGTATGATAAGTATGATCTCGTGTCTATATGTGGGATGTTGCCTTAGCACCTAAAGGACCTTCAAATTGGGGTGTACCATAGTTGAGGCATGGTCCATAATATAACATCCCATTATCCCTTAACTACATGCCACTATAAGATTTATGATTACCAATATGGTTTTTAGTGGATCCACAGAGCTCATCAGATCCTCGTAGTGGGGTAGAGTTCTACTTGGCAAGTAGACTCCTCTTTTTCAATGTAAGGGCCATATGGTTTTTCATATTTAGATCACATGGTTTTATTGTCGGTTATGGTGATTTCTTACATATCTATGGGGTTTTATGTTATCATGCATCATTCCATTCATAGAATGTTGGTATATTGATTCCTTCCTTACTCTTGTTCTACTTGTCCCATTTCCCATGTAATACTTAGTTATGTATCTCATATATATTAATGTCTTGCATGTCTGCATACTTAGTACATTTACTAATGCATATTTTATGCCTACAAAATTTTACAACGTAGGAACAAGTATCACCCTCCTCCTTATCCTCGTGGCTAGATTTGGATTTGTTTCAGAGACTGATTGGGTGAGTTCTCATGCTTTGGTGATGGAACTTGCTATCTTTTAGATTTTATGTTATATGTTATGGATGAGCCTCTTGAGACTATCCTTTTATTTTATTGAAGGTAAGATAGAGACATGTCTTAGGCCTCGTCTAGTCTATTACTTAGGGTTTGTTGGACATATGTATGGGTCTTACAGTTACTGTAGCTCTCATTTTCTTGTGCTGTAGTTGTATGATAATATCTTGGCTTCTGCTTATATGTGTTTACTCATTGCCTATTAATGCTTATGATATACTAAGAAAGGCTAGTTTGGGGGTTGTCTTGGGATCTCATTCGCTGTGTCACACTTAGAGTCTAGTTTGGGTCATGACAAACTTGGTATCATAGCACAAGGTTTTGAAGTGTCCTAAGAAGATGTCATGTCTAGTAGAGTTTTATTCATGGGTGTGAAATGCACTGCATCTATGAGGCATTTTAGGATCTTCACTTCTTTCATGATTCATGTTGTGTCATAGAGTGTGTCCAAAGGCTTCCAAGTTCTAACGATTATTCTTTGCGCTTTTCAGAAAATGTCTCCAAAAAGAGTACCCAAGCCAAGGGAACTACGTGCTAACAAGGATCAAGCTCCCCATGACCTTTTGGGAGAACAAGTAACAAATGCGAAGGTTTTGACTGTTGTTGCTATGTTGGCTTAGTCTATGACAAATCATGCCAACCAATGATGTGGTTTATACTCCTCTTTATATGCCTATCTCGACAACTAGGGTGGGAGATTTTTCCTGAATGAGCCCTCCTAAGTTCTATGGTTCAAAGGTGGATGAGGATGCTCAAGAGTTCATTGATGAAGTGTATAAAGTTTTGCTATCATGGAAGTATCTTCAGGACAAAAGGTAGAATTAGCAGCTTATCAACACAAGGAAGAGGCCTAGACATGGTTTACTCAATGGAAGTCTAAAAGGGTGGATGAAGGTCCAATTGGTTGGGAGGTTTTTAAGCTTACATTTCTAGATTACTTCTTCCCGCTTGAGCTTAGGCAGGCAAAATGATGGAGTTTATCAACCTCAAACAAGGAAATACGAATGTGAAGGAGTATGCCCTCAATTTCACTAAGGGGTGTTTGGATTGGCTTTTCTTAAGTGACTTTTAAGTTAAAAGCCAAAATTCATAAGTTAGGGACCTTCCTAAGTTATCTAAATATGCCCCATCCTTGGTTGCGAATCCTCGTGCTAGAATGAGTAAGTTCATATCAGGATATCCAACTTGGTTGTCAGAGAGTGTCGGATTGCTATGCTTTGAAGGAGATGGACATCTCTCGACTCATAACTTATGCTGAGCAAGTTGAAGGTAAGATGCTCAGAGAGAGAAGGGTGAGGGAATCTAAGTGGGCCTGGTTCAAAGGTGGGTTCTCAAATGCTATATTTAGTAGTGGAGGTTGCCGACTCCCAAGGCCAAGGGTCTTTTCAAGTTCCAAATCAAAGGTTTGACATGGATAGGGTGCCATACCCTAAGGATCAAGGTGGTGGAGGATAAAACTTTCCTAGGTGCTCGACTTGTGGGAAAAATCATAGAGGAAGGTGCTTGATGGGTTTTGGTGCTTATTATGGGTGAGGCAAGATAGGTCAGATACTGTCTGAGTGTCCAAGTGTGGCAGATAAGGGTCAGGAAGGTTGTCTCCAAGGATAGATTGCCCCAAGAGGTCAAGGGCAACTGAGGTCTCCACTAGGTGATGCACAATACAATAATCGATTTTATGCTCTTTATGCTAGGCAAGATATAGAAGAGACTCCCGATATGGTCATCAATATGTTGGTGTGTCAGGTGTAGTGAAAAGAGTCTATGAAAAATGTCCCGTGTCAGTGTTACATATAGTTATTCCTTATGACCTTGTTAAACTTGATATGATCGATTTTGATGTTAGTCTTCAGATAGATTGGTTATATGCTTTATATGCCTCCATATACTATAGGACCCATAAGGTCAAGTTCCAAGTCCCTAATGAGCCGTTCTAGAATGGTTGTGTAGTAAATCAATACTTAAAGGTCAATTCGTTTCTTATCTAAAAACTTGTGAGTTGATTTTCAAAAGGTATAGGGATGTAATTTTGAAGTTCCTACTCTTGAGCCAGTTCTCATTGTGAATGAATTTCTTGATGTCTTTTCTGAAGATTTACCTAGCACTCCTCCCAAAAGGGAAGAAGACTTTGCGATAAATCTCCTCCCAATGCCCAACATATCTTAATCCACCCATATCAGATAACCCGATGGAGTTAAAGGACTAGTTAAAAGACTTGTTGGAAAAGAGTTCCACTTAGTCAAACATTTCACTGTGAGGTGCTCCTATGTTGTTCGTAAAGAAGAAGGATGGGGCAGTTTAAATGGGTATAAACTACCAGCGATTGAACAATGCTACTATAAAGTATAAATATCCACTATCAAGGATAGATGACTTTTTTGGTCAGTTGCAAGGGGCTAGTTACTTCTCTAAATCGACCTCCGTTTCAGCTATCATCAGCTGAGGGTAAGAGAGCATGATATTTCCAAGATTTGACATTTATAACAAGGTATAGACACTTTGAATTTGTGGTTTTATTATTTGGATTGACCAATGCTCTGGTAATATTCATGGATCTGATGAATAGAATGTTCAAACCTTACCTTGATACATTTGTGGTGGTCATCATAGATGACATACTGATTTATTCTTGTAGTGAGGAAAAGCAAATGGGTTATTTGAGGGTTGTGATTCAAACCTTCAGGGATGAGCAATTGTTTCGAAAATTAAGCAAGTACGAATTCTAACTGAAAAAGATGTCATTCCTTAGGCATGTGGTATCTGATGACGAGATTAGATTGATCCAAAAAAGATTAAAGTGATAAAAAACTGACCTAGACCATTGTCCTCTTCAGACATTAGAAGCTTTTTGGGTTTGGATAGGTCTTATCAAAGGTTTGTTGAGGGGTTTTCATCCATTGTGGTACCTTTGACCAAGTTGACCCTAAAGAAGGTGAAATTCCAAAGGTCAAGCAAATGGGAGAAAAGTTTCTAAACTTTGAAGGATCATCTTACATTGGCTCCTATTTTTGATACTACCAGTAGGTTTGGATGGATTCATGGTTTGTTTTGATGCTTCACATGTCAATTTGGGTTGTATTCTAATGCAAATAGTTAGGTCAAAGCATATGCTTAGAGGCAGTTGAAAATGCATAAGCAAAATTATCCAACCCATGATTCTGAATTAGCAATTGTGGTGTTTGCTTTGGAAATTTGGTATTATTACCTTCATGGGGTGCATGTTGATGTGTTTATCGATTACAAGAGTTTGCAATATGTGTTCAGTCAAAGTGTCCGTAATATGAGGCAAAAAAGTTGACTTGAACTTCTCCAAGATTATGATATGAGTGTGCAATATCATTTGAACAAGGCATATATTATAGTTGATGCTCTTAGTAGGTTGTCGATAGGTAGTTTGACTCATGTAGAAGAGGCAAATAGAGTGTTAGAGAAGGATGTGCATCGTTTAACGCAGTTGGGAGTAAGGTTGAGTAACTCCAATGAGGGTGGCATCCATGTGCAAAACGGGTCTGAATCATCAGTGGTGGTAGATGTTAAAGCAAAGTAAGACCTAGATCTGATATTGGTTGAATTGAAGAAGCTAGTTGCCAAAAATAAGGTAGATGTTATTTCACAAGGGGGAGGTGGTGTGCTTTGCTACCAAGGCTTGTTATGTGTTTCGAAAATTGAGGTTTAAGAGATGTAATTCTAAGGGAAGCCCATATCTCTTCATATTCCATATATTCCAGATCCACTAAGACATATTGGGACTTGAAGGAGGTATATTGGTGGAATGACATAAAGAAGGACATAACTATGTTTGCTGTGGAGTGCCCAAATTAACAGCAAGTGAAGATTGGTCATCAAAGGTTGTGTGGCCTAGCCTAATACATTGAGATTCCTACTTGGAAGTGAAAATATGTGAATGTGGATTTTATGATAGATTTTCCTCGTACCTTGAAGCAATATGATTTTATTTGGGTGATTATAGATAGAATTACTAAGTCATCATTTCATACCGGTCAAGACTTCTTCTAGAGCCAAGGATTATGTTAGGTTGTACATCCATCAGTTGGTGAGTTTGCATGGTGTGCCATTGTCTATCATATCGGATCCTGGTACCTAATTCACTTCTTATTTTTGGAAATCATTTCAAAAGGGACTTGGTACCAAAGTAAAGTTGAGCACTACTTTTCATCCTCAAAATTATAGCCCTGCGGAAAGGACAATTTAGACCCTTAAGGTCATGTTAAGGGCATGTGTGTTGGAATTCAAGGGCAATTGAGATGATCATTTACTACTCATTAAGTTTCCCTACGATAATAGTTTTCATACCAGTATTGAGATAGCATTGTCTGAGGCCTTTTATGTGAGAACATATAGATGTTATGTAGGTTGGCTCAAAATTAGTGGCACTAATTGGTCCTAATTTGGTGTTCGATTCTATGGAGAAGGTGAAGCTCATAAGAGAGAAATTGAAGATGGCCCAAGTTTCCAAAAGTCCTATTTTGATGTTAGGAAGAGAGATATTGAGTTTCGTGTTAGGGATTGGGTGTTTGTGAAGGTTTCACTCATGAAGGGTATGATGCGGTTCGGCTATAAGGGTAACTTGACTCCCCAGTATGTGAGGCCTTATGAGAGGTCTTGGAGCGGATTGGCAAGGTAGTATATAGTTTGGACCTAGAATCAAAGATAGCGCTGGTTCATTTGGTGTTCCACGTGTCCATGTTGAGGAAATTGATAGGAGACTCGAGTACTATTGTCCCTTTAGAGAATATAGATGTTGGAGAAAGTTTGACTTATGAGGAGGTTTCGATTGAGATTTTGGATTGGTAGTGAAGAAGCTACAGAAAAAGGAACATACTTCGGTTAAAGTCCTGGGGAGGAACCAACAAGTTGAGACTGCTACATGGGAAGTGGAGTCGGACATGATACAATAATATCTTTATATTTTCCACTTTAATCAAGCCTAAGATATTAGGTTATTCATGCTCGAACAATCCATATTCTTGCATTCTAGCATTTTCATGTCATAACACATGCATGTATGCTCATGAAACTGGTTTTGAATGTTTTTCATTGCAAAGATTTAAGGATTTTACAATTTTGATGTTTAATTTGTATTTTGCCCTCATACTGGGTTGATGAAATTCACTTTACTCTACTCGAGCTGACTTTCATTTCATTCGAGGAAAAATGATTCCAAAGGGGGAGATGTTGTAAGGCCCTGTGCATTGGAAGTCGAAAACAAGCCCACGAAATGAAATTTCTAGAAAATATTTGTGAAGTTATCCCACCAAGAGACCTTCATGGATCGTGGTGTGCACCGACTAGTGAAGGGGCCTCATGGTGGCACACCTTAGTGGTGTGGGGATGTTTGCGGGCTGCCTTGGTAAGGTAACCCACCATGAAAGCCACCTTGGCTCCTGGTAGGGTCTCGTGGAGGTCACTCTCCCAGTACACCTCCCCATTTTGCTTCAAGGCATCTACCACGAACCTACCATAGTTCTGGTCCCTATAATGGAAGGTGGTCCGTCCAATTTAAAATTTGTGATTTATGAGGGAATTTGGTTCTTTTTTCTAATTCCTAAACTCCATCTTGGATAGATTTTAGACTAAATTACCTTTCTAATAATACCCTAACCTATCTAAGATCTTTTAGTTACACTCAAACACTTTGACACCAAATTTACTCCTCCAGTTCACTCTCAAGGTCTCTCTACTCCAATTGAAGAGTTCGTCACTCTCAAGGTCTCTCTACTCCAATTGAAGAGTTCATTGAAGACCCAAAAAGTTCAAGCGAGTTCATCTTAATTCCTTCAAATCTTCATCAAGGTATGTGGGTTTTCATACCCATGGATCTAAACCTATTTTAATCATCATTCCTTAGTTTCAAGCATGATCAGGTGAGGGTTTTCATGACTTTGATTTCAAATGTTTAAATTAGGGTGTAGATTACGTTTATATACTAGAATATGCATTAATTATTTCAAATCATGTGGCTTACATGATCTACATGGATTTTCTTAAGTATGCTTTGATGCTTATGGAATATTATGATTGGGTTCCTTCAATTTAATTTCAAATGATCTTCAATTCTATAATTATGCATGAATTTATCTTACTTTCATGATTTTAACCTTATTGAATGTGAACCAACGCGATTTTCCTATCTTTCATCATATGATTATGATCATGTATATACAAGGTTTTAAGCAAGCTTATGAGTAGGGGATTTAGAATCTTTGAAGGCGACCTAAGATTCCTATGGGAGACTTAGGATCCTAAGAGGTGACCTAGGATCCTAATATGGTTATGGATAGTGTACTGATGATGGGAGCGCACCTCTCACTTTACACTTGTTATGATCGGTGTATTGATGATGATGGGAGTGCACCTTCCACTTTACATCGGGTATGGAATAAGCTACTCCTATACATGATTTTATAAACTATGAGACTGTGATCAAGCTTATGATTGTTTGACAAGTATGAAATATATGATAATGTATGATAATTATGACCTCATGTCTATATTACGTATTTTGTGGGATGTTGACTTAGTACCGAAAGGACCTTGGGATTGGGGCGTACTCGTAGTTAAGGCATGAACCTTAGTACCAAATTCCATTGTTCCGTAATAACGTACCACTATAGGATTTATGATTACCAATATAGTTTGATAGTAGATCCACATTGCTCATGACATCTACCTAGTAGGGTAGAGTTATACCTGACAAGTAGACTCTCATTTTCTGATGTAGGAGCCACATCATGATTCTATGTTGTAGTTCGCATAGTCTTATTGTTGGTTACAATGACTTCCCACATATGTATGGCTTTTCATGTTATCATGCATCACTCTATTCATAGCATAGCATATTGGTATGTTGAATCCTTCCTTACTCTTGTTCAACTTGTCCCCTTGCCCATGTATTACTTAGTTATGTATCTCATGTATATTATTGTATTGCATGCCCACATATTTAGTACATTCAAACATACTAACACATATTTTATGTGTACATTATTTCACAATGTAGGGACAGGTGACTACCCTCCTCCTCACCCTCATGGCTAGATTTGGATTTATTTCAGGGTGATCAATCATGCTTCGAGGATGAAACCTACTATCTTCTAGCTTTCATGTTATGATGAGCCATGTAGAGACTATTTTTTCATTTCACTAAGGTTGAGCTAGGGACATGTCTTAGCCCTCGCCTAGTCTATTACTTAGAGGCTTGTCGAACACTATGTATAGGTCTAACAGTTTTTGTATATCTCATGTTCTTTTGCTACAGCTTTATGATCATGTCTTGGCTTTTGCTTATTCATATTTACTCATTACCTATGACTGCTTATAATACTGAGAAGTCTAGTTTGGGGTTCCTCTGGTGATCTTATTTACTGTGTCACACCTAGGGTCTAGTGGGTTGTAACACTAGCAAGGTATAAACTCCAACCTGTCTAAATTGTGTAAATCTTCAAAATTCCTTAGATATGGTTACTAATAAACTTTGAAAAGTTATTGATGGATACAATAAGATTGTAAGAGAAAAGAAGGATTGGAAAATTCTTTCGGGAGCAAGTCAAATTGAAGTCGACTTACTTCAAGAAGATCTTGATGACGTCAAGATACAATTATATATCATCAAAAACTCACTTTGTCACATCTCACTTTGATCGAAAAAACCTTTTCAAAACTTTTCTCAAAACTCCTCTATTTCAAGGAAAAAAAGAATCCTGTTTAAACTTTTGTACTTGTGCAAAAACTGGTCTTAAATCCTTTAACTGCAGAACTTAAGCTTCTGAAAATGGATCTGGAGACCAAAAGTCAACAACTCTAACCTTCAAGGACCCAGACAACTTGGGTACCTAAAAAGATTGAATTGACTATTTTACATGTACCTTTAAAGCTGACTTATAAAAAGGTATATAGGTAATTGACAATGGATGCTACAAATATATGATTGGAAAGATAGAAAATTTCAAAAATATGAAAAAGATTGATGTTGGATATGTAAGGTTTGGAGATAATACAAAAGGGGAAGTTATAGGCATTGGAACAATTGTGATCAACCCATCTTGTGACTTGATAGAAGTTTATCTAGTCGAAGGATTGAAACATGATTTATTAAGTATTAATCAACTCTGTGATGTAAGATTTGATGTTCATTTTAATGCAATAAGATTTAATATCAGTTGCTCCTCAAAGAACATCATAATCATTGGAGAATAAGCGGATAACTTCTTATGTTCTAAGCAATGTGGATCTACCAACTCTCACTTGTCTTGCTGCAATATCGAACAATTCTTGATTGTGGCATAGAAAACTTGGTCAGTCAAGCATGCATTCTCTAAAAAAATTGTCCAAATTAGATTTATTTCTTAGACTGCCCAAGCTGGAGTTTGAAAAAGGTCGTCCTATGACGCTTGTCAGTCGACAAACAAAATTGAACTTCATTCAAGGTCAAGGACCTTTTGACCACCTCCAAGCCACTTTGACTCATTCACATAGATATATTTGGGCCTACAAAAACTACTAGTATTGGTGGTAAAAGATATGCATTTATTATTGTTGATGATTATTCTCTTTTTACCTGGGTAATTTTCTTATCTCATAAACATGAAGCTTTTACAAATTTTGAAGTGTTTTGTAAAAAGGTTATAAGAGAAGAAGGTTATTTCATTTCTATAATCCATAAAAACCATGGAGGAGAACTTGAATATAAGATCTTTGAAGACTTATGCAACAAAAATGGAGTCATTCAGAACTTCTCTTCTCCTAGCTCATCACAACAAAATAGAGTAGTAGAAAGAAAGAATTGTTCTCTTCATGATACTGCAAGGACTATCCTGGGTTTAAGGCCTGGTCGGGTTGCTTTGTTGGAGTTGAGATTTCCTACGTATCGTCTTTCTTATGGGTTCACCGGAGATTTGACTTTACTAGACCATATTTCATAATACCTTTCTTTACCTTATTGTTTGATACTAGACCATATTTCATAATACCTTTCTTTACCTTATTGTTATACGTAGATGTACCTTCTGGGATTATGAGGGCTCGGTTGGTGTACATGCATAGAAAATAGGGCCTTACACCTATATACATCATTACATCGTCGCTCAGTTTTTGATTACTAACATACCTACTTACATACTTACTATGATTCGCTGTATGTAGAGTTATATTCTGGCTTATCCCTTATTTATTTTTACTGTCTTACTCAGTCAGCCTATTATGCCTACTTAGTACCTTATTTTTGGTACTCATACTACACTCTGCATTAGTTTCTTGATGTAGGACCAAGCACGAGCCAGCAACATTGATTCCCCTTATTATTGTTGTTCCTTCCGGAGACTTATGGTGAGCATTAAACAGTTTTGGATCCTTCTAGTCTCTATTTGTATTAGTGGCCCATATTTTACTTTTAAAGACTAGCTTTGTATATTATTTTGGCCTTGTCTATGTATGTATATATTCAATGTGACTCAGATATATCTATCGATAGTAATTCTGTACAAGTGACTTCCAAATTCTAGAAGGGTTGTTTTGTAGTTGCTTGTGTCTGTATTATATCAGTTCCTCTCTTATTTCGTGATAGTTTGTCAATTGATTCTTTTTTGGGTTATCTTCTACCTTCACACTTGTTACTAGCAGTTCCAGGTTATGAGCTAGCTTACCTATTGTTGGGTTATGGTAGGTGCAATCATGACCTGTAAAGTCGGGTTATGACACAACTTATCATAATTACTGCTTTGTTATACGGTGCCTTCTTTAGAAAAACTCTTCGACTTCTATTTCTTTTTCCTTTATCCTTCCCTCTTCTCTTACTTCACCACCATTCTCTTTATATTCCCTCAACCTTTTAGTTTCTCTCCATCGTCCAAAAGTTAACTCCCTCTCTTTTCCTTCTTTCTTCTCAGATATGACTCTCACTAGATACATGACTTCCGAGAAAAACTTTATCGATAACTCCTCTCTTGGTCGACTTTCTTTCGTTCTCCTATAATTCCTCTGAGGCTATTGTCAAACCCTCCTTTTCCAAAAAGAAGCTCCCTCCTGTGAAAAAGAAACGCCCCCTAAAACCTCATCCTTCTGAGAATCCCTAAGTGCATAGGACATGTAAAACTTCTCGGCATTGAGCAAAAGTAAAAGTTTGACTCCTTCAAAAGGCGACCTATAGTTCCTGGTCAGTTGTATATCTGAAGCATTTAGAGGATTCACATTGTCTAGTAAGTATCTTAGGGCTTAAAAGTTATCTTTATTTCTGAGGCTCTGTGGTCTTAAATGCTATAAAGAACCTGTTCATATGTTTTATGCAAATCTTTGCCTTTCTGAAGATGGAGAAGATTTGAAACTCTTGTTTTGGGAAGTCATACTGTCGTGAATTAACACTTGTTAAAGAATATCTTCATTTTGGAATTTTCTAGTGATGTTCCATATATGAACGGAACTTGACATGAAGACTTTGAGGTCTCTCTAGAAGCTATAAAGGAAGCTATTGATGAACCCACCCCGACCTTTCAGATTTTAATCCTCTTTCTCTCTATATTGAAAATCGTACTTTCGCTTGCATCATTGCCACTAATCTTGTGCCTAAAAAGAGATCCCTCAGCAACATCTCCAACAGAAATGTTTTCATTCTCTGTTGCATCCTAAGGAAATATCGTAAAAAAGATGGCTATTTGAATTAGCAAGTACATGCTTGAGAGCGTAGAGGACTCTAATCTGACTGCTAGCCTTCCCTATGGACTTCTTATCTCCCATATTATCATTGGCACTCTACTGGATCTCTCAAAGTATAAGGTCATTGAAATCTCTACTAGCTATAACTCCAGGACTTTTTCTAGTATGGGTTACATATAGGTCGATAAAAAGTGACAAAAGAAGGATTCTTTCAATTCTAAGGTGATGCTCCTAAGCTTACCCATGATTTTTCTGACTCGACTGTCTAGCTTATCAAGGAAGAAGAGGACAACAAAGCTCATCTTACCTCTCTCAAGTCAAACATGCAAGTTATGTAGGAAGCTATTAGGAAGATCTTACACTGAACAAGGACAACAACACTGATATAGGAAAACTCTGCCTTAAAGTAGATGGTCTAAAGAAGGATGGAGTCTGCACAACCAACAAACTTATCTAGCAAGTTCACTCCATGAAGGCTGGAACTGACTCCTCCAACAATGATCTTGATGTCTCTGTTCAAACCTCCAACTCGAACTTCTCTAAGAATGTTGAGTGTTCCTATACTACTTTTCTGTAGGAACGTTCTCAACACTTTTTAGTATTTCCTTGATGATTGCTAACTCTTTGTTTGAGACAGTTCTTTTTGCTTAAAACTCTTTTCAAGGAATATGTCCCTTTTTCTTTTGGTTTATAATATTTGGGTTTGTTCACCCCTCACTACTATCTTTCTTATTAAGGCGTTGTAATTAGCTATATACTCTATGTTGCATGCTTATTTTTCTGCATTTTTGTTTTTTCTTTTGTTTTTATTTTAATTATACCAAGAGAGAGAAATAGGTACTCTACATGGAGCATGGAGTATGGAGCAAGAGGGAGCATAAACCCGACATAAAGCAATGGGGACCACCAAGATCTTCAAGTAGAGAAGTCAACAATAAACATTATCGTTAAATGTCATTATCAAAAATTGGTGAGATTGTTAGCATCTCAAGAATTTTGAATAATAAAATTTCAGGTACAAAGAGGCAACAACTCAGGGATATAGAAATAAAAAAGGAAAGAGCATAAATTAAAGAAGGAATTAATCAAGTCAATGAAGACAAAGGAGTAAGGATTGCAAGGAAGGCAGTAAATCAAGGAAAGACTCCTGAAATATGGGCTACAAGATATCAAATTCAAGGCAAATCAAAGAGAAGAAGATTTTAAGAATTGGTGATTCAACACTCTGTACAAGGCAAAGTTTTGGCCTTGCTCGGAAAGATTCACAACAAAATAGGAACATATCTAATATGGATGTGTATTCTCAATCAAGGAATCATTATGAATCCTTGATTGATAGAAAGTTTCTTGGGTGTTCCTAACAGAGCTTCAATGGCTGACTCTCAAAAGCCATTATAAGAAAGCCCCCTCATCATTGTAATTAATTATTCCCTATTCTTGAACTTGTAATGATATTTTCTTTCATCTTACAAAAAGATTGTACACATTGAGTGAACAATTCTGAAAAAATAAAAAGGAAAGAGAATACTCTAGAATAGGTTATAAAGGTAAAGATATGTCAAAAGAAGTATGATTTGTGTATCAGACAAGTTGATAGATTGTAAAAAATTATAAACTCCAAAACCCTCATCAATCTCAAAAGGAAACCCTTGTAACCTAAGGAAACTGGACTAGGTATCACATCAGTGATCTGAACTGGTATAAAAATTCTCTGTCTATCCTTTATTTAACTTATCGTTTGTTATCTATTGAACAAACTTGCAAGTGAGTTGACTATCCCCTTTCGACTGTCGACTAAAAGAAAATTTCAATCCACCCCCCTTTTTATTATCAAATTTTATTTTTAAAAGCTTCCAATTTCATGTCAAAATTAAAAGAATTGAAAAAAATTCAAACAATGCCACATAGATACTCATGAAACAAGGTTTACCTTGTACGCTTGACGAATGCTGCGTCGTCCCTTTTTTCCCCAAGAGTGAGTGGCCATTTCTGCTCTACAGACAGAAAAAAAATCCTAGTAGTACCTATATATCGCACAATTTTTGAGTAATAAACTTTAATTTCAAATCAAAAAATCATGTTCAAACTTTATAAGATGAAAACAAAATCTAATAAAGAAGCGACAATTCTCCTTTTCGGGAAAAACGTGTAAAAACTTATACTGTAAAGTAGATATGCTTTTACTCGTGTATTTTGAGATAATAATTTAAATATGGCATTCGCCCGTTTGATATGAGATTGTTTAACTTTATTTAAAAATCAATATTTGGCCATAAAAATAGACAAGACAACCTAATTTGGAAAATATTGAAAAAATAATTCACTTTCATTTTTTAATATATATTTTTTCAAATTTACCCTAGTTTTTTTATTTTTCTAAAACATCTCATTTAAATTTTACTTCATATTTTTAAAAAGTATACTCAAATTGTAAATATTTATTTCAAAATTTATCTTCAAACACAATTTCAATTTTAGCTTCAAACACCTACTTGATAACAAATGATAGATTTTGAAAGTCTTTGATGTGATTAGAGTTGTCATACTAGCCAAGAAGTAAATTTAACAAACCAAGATATATTATGAATTTTTTATAAAATATTATGTGAAAACCATATATGTGAATTAATAAAGCTTTAACTGAATTTTACATAAAATAAAGATAAAGAGTGCACATGAAATGAACAAGATTAAAATAAACATTGTTATCTTAAAAGTTGAAATTCAAATCTCAAACACCCAAAACAAAGTATATTGTAATGATAAGTTTCTCTTGAGGTATTTGTGTATATATAGGTGAAAGTATGTCTACATAAGCAAAAAGATTAAAAAGAGAAAATAGTTAATGTAGACTCGAAACTATAATCCCAAAAGTATAAATAGATTATATAAAAAAATTAATTAATCAATTATAACATAACTATTTGGGGCATATGGATCAAACCGTACTAAATCAAACCGATGACTTGTGTTATATTAATGAAAAAATATTGACTTGTATCTTGATTTGGTTGATTTAGCATTGAGAAAAAGATTGATTTAATTTCAACACATTTTGATAGTCTTTGATATGATTAATATTGTTACACCAACCAAGCAATAAATATAACAAATCAAGATATGCTATGAATTTTTTTATATAAAAAATATAAATGTGAATTAACGAAATTTTGATAGAATTTCTCTTCAAATAAAAATAAAAGGAGCATATAAATTGAACATAAAAAAAAGAAACATTGCACCTTGAAGTTGAAGCTCTAATCTCAAATGCCCAAATCAAATTGTAATATACTTGAAGAATTAGTTTGTGTTAAGGTATATATATGTGTGAAAGTATGTGTACTGAGACAAAAAGATAAGTGGAGAAAATAGTTTTGAGCCAGAAGTATAAGTAGATTATATAAAAATAATTAACTGTAATGATCCCCCAAGTTATTTCTGCGTCTCTGTATTTTTTACAACGGTTAGAGTATTCATATAGCGACCCCAAGTCATTTATGACTTGCTAGTAGTTCAATTGCCTAGTCGTTCATTTGGAAGTTGGGAAAATGAGTTTTTCTGTGAATTCAAGGTAAACTGCCTTAGAACGAAATTTCAGCCGTTCCATTTGCTCCAGAATAAAAAAATTAGGCTAGAAGCATAGTCAATTTGAGTACCGAGGTTTTTGGTGTTTGTTTAGACCAAGTTTTATATTTTAGCCTTAAAAACAGGCCAATAGTTGACCTATCACGCCCCAAGTCTACACAATGGATGTGGTTGGCACTCGAAAACCATTGTTGGTCCCCAAGCAAACCCTTGGCTTTGCTGACTTACTCAACTAGAAATTTTAACATACACGTAGAAGTTTTACAAGATGAACCTTTTAAAATATTTAATAAAACACAAAGAATTTCAATCATGCTTTATACCGAGTCTGAAATATCTTTTCATACAATTAGTAATAATGCTTAAAATGTCTAAATGAAAAGATTAGACTGACTCACTAACTCTGTCCATGAAGCCTCTAATATATTGAAGATAAGTGCTGCAACAAGCCCAATGGCTACCTGTAAAATAAAATACATAAACTAAACTAACTAGAGTACTCTGAAAATGAAGAGGTCTCACCAATTGCTTCTGAAAAATTGTCTTACTGAATGTCTGCTATCATGTGGACACCTGAATCTGCATCATAAAACGATGCTGCACCAAAGGACGTCAGTATGTGAAATGTATGATATGTAAAATGACCAAAACAGAAAAACTCGGGATTCATTGTTCAAAATCATAGGCTTAATGCTGAAAATAATTCAATAACATAAGTAATGTGTTATAGGAAAATATCTGATTTAATGCATAAATAAATGCAACTTTGTCTGCGTCTGAAAGTAATGTATACTGTAACTTGGGGAGTTTCTCTAACCGATAACCATCACTGTGAGCCTCATGATGATACAACGTCTTGCCCACATTGTCAGAACCATCTCATACCTTGTCGGGGTAAGGGATGAAGTGTTGTGGATCCATATAAACTGCGCCATCTTAGTGGCATATGAGGAGTTGTACATCTGGTACAATCCTATCCTATCCATATAAACGCAAAGTAGTCATGCTCTTTACTGACAAAAATATACATAAAACTTGTGTCTTTTCTTCAACTCAGTCTCAAGATAAACATTTAGAACATATGCTCAGTCTCAAACTCATTTGACTCAAATTATGCTGAAACTATATGTAAACACTATAAGAAAATAAACATTCTCCAATTCAAGCAAGACATGACTATAATGATTTCAGAACTCCTTTAGGGTTCTTGTAATTATAGTAATACTCAAAAATAAAGTTCTTATCATAATAATAATAAAATAACAAGAATTTCATGACATGATTCTAGAATTTCTCCATAAGATCATAGGAATATAATTGACTTGACTCTTGACTAGAATTCTTGATAAGAAATATAAATTAGGTACGAAAATAGAATTTTAGGTGACCTTACATTCCCGGGAACAAATTTTTTTGAAAACTTGGAGAGACTTTCTCAATCCCTAGCCATTCTCCTTTTCAACCTAATCGCTATAGTGAAAAGAATGGCGTCGGTTATTGATTTTAGGGAGAAAACGATCTCAAAACGACGGGGTTTTGGTCTAGGATGGTGGGAAAAAGACTAGAATGCCCTTACTTTTAAAAACTAAATGTCAAATACCGTAGTGGAGTATGTCTGCAACGCGGACTTATCGCATTCCAGTTCATTTTGTTGACGAAAACTTATAACGCGTTCAAAAACTATTTTTTCACAAAATTACACATAAACGCAAATTTTGCGTTTTATGTGTAATTTTACGTAAATCATTTTTCAATTAATTTTCTAATCCCGTAGAAATAATGGGACCAAAATTAAGTGCAAGTCTTCGACAAGTCTGTGATGCGGACATATCGCGTACTTTTCTAGAATTGCATTTTTGCCTCGAAAAATTATCTTTCGATCCGATTACTCTAAAAATTAACCAAGATCATTTTTTCACACAATTTTTCGTGCTAATCGCATTTCCAGCCTCAAATTTGCCAAAAGAGTTTGAAAAGATTCTTATTCGAGCAATCTTTTGTCTAGGGGTATTTTAGTAATTGCTAGGGTGTACATGACCTTAGTCAACATTCTTGGAAAACATACCCAAATAAAAAATTTGACAGTGCGGTTAGCTTTGAAATGTTGAATTTGTTCTAGAATGACCTTTTGTTTGGTTGTTGAGTCTTCTGGCTGAGTTTTGGGCCCCTCGGTGGAAATTGACTAAATTCGACTTTGAAAAGTAGGATCCACATTTGATCGTAATGGCCACATATGGGAATTTTTCTTCGCCATTAGATCTAGGATGTCAATTTTGGTGCAGTTATATAGTTTGTTTACATGTATTTGATTCCGAACGAGTTCTAGACACCCCGTCAGGAAATTTTGAAATAGCTGAATCTAGTGTAGGCACCACAGTGCTCCGCGACCATGGAGCCCTTGGTCGCATTTGCAGAGGCCATCTACCCAACAAATCCCGATCTCTGGCCACCCGACCGCATTCGTGGAGGTCAGACGAGTTAGCATTGTGCGTTCGTGGAAGTCAAGTTAACCTTATGCTTCGCGTTCATGGAGGACTGCGATAAGGTCATTTAAATTTATGTTGTATTACAGTTCACTGCGATCGCGGAGAACAAAATAAGGTGATATATACATGATATATTTCCACATTTGACAAGGGAAAGAGGGAAAAATTCAATTAGCGAAAAATTAATCATCCAAAAGCCAAATAGAGTGATTCAAAAGGCTAACTTGGTGGAATTTAAAAAAGAACATCGTGAACATGTTTGAAAATTGTATTTGGCATGTTGTTTGAGGTAAGTTTTGTTGTTTTTTTCGTATAGATGTTAATTATCATAAACTTTGAAAATTTATTACTCAATCATTTTGGATTGGATTTCAGTAAAATTTGGGTCTATCCTGTGTGATTTTTCTAGATGATCATGGTGGTGTTGTTGGAATCTTCTGATTGAGTTTTATTTGAGGTAAAATTACTATGAAACCTGATGCCTATTCTATATTTTCCATAAGGAAATATCATTTTTTTATTGGTCTATTTTGTATTAATTTGAGCATTAGATTGAGCCCTAATTGAAGTATAGGCTTGGGTAGCTGTAAAGATCATGTTGCAGGGTTTGTTTGGGATTCTGGGCGCGGATCCTGCTTTCCTGCTTTTCAGCCCCAAGATTGGTTAAGTCCATTTCTTATGGTTTTAGTATCAAAATGATTGTATTGATAATGTGATCCTATTTTTGATAGCTTGACAATGTTCTGAGGCTGCTCAGAAGGCGGAATGATTTGGAGCACACATGATCAAAATTTAGGTAGGCTATGGTCTCCCTTCATCTAGAATGAGTCAAATGTGTAAACCTGTTTGGGTAGCGTGAATATTGAGCAGGGGGTTGGTTGGAGGCCATATATTTTGGAACTGATTGTACTAGCTTATATATATATATATATATATATATATATATATATATATATATATATATATATATATATATATATATATATATATATATATATATATATATATATATATGATTGTCTGGATAGTTGTGTAGCATGCCGAGGACACTTGTGAGTGGTATACTGACTGCCTGTTGTACTCATGATTATCTGAGATTGACAGAGTACTTGTTGATATGTTTAGGGTACCTGTGATTGGTGCATTGACTGTCTACCATATTTATGACTAGCCATTACTATCAGGTTTTATTCTAGGCTTAGGCTAGTGATTGCTCTAGATTTGCACTGGTTAGGATAGGTAGATTGCTATATTTATACTTATTACAATAGACGTTGGGCAAGAAGAATAACCCAAGTCTGCGACGCGAACTTGGTCCTTGACAAGAGTTTTGTTGAAGGCGAAACAAGTCTGTGATGAGGACTTATTGCGAACTTATCGTGGACTCAATGTTTTAAAGAAAATTTTGCGGATAAAAATTCTTGTCCACGTCGCAGACTTAGTTCACCTCAATTCATTTTTAATTTTTTTTCCTTCTTTTGGGCTAATCTCAGCTAGAATAGTATGGGATATTACACTCATTGTGATCCTGATAAGTTGAGAATATGAGATTTTTATCTATGTATCTATTGAAATTCATGATTCAATTGTTACTCCCTCCGTCTCATATTAGATAGGCATCTTACTAAAAATATTTGTCTCATATTACTTGATCACTTACTAAATCAGGATAGAATTAATTAATTTTTTTAATTTTACCCGTATAATTAATATGGCCTTCGTAAGTTTAAATAAATTATGAAGATGCAAAATGTCTTCTTTCAATAGGTTGATTAATGTGAACAAAGGGCAAACTAGTAAAGTTATTGATGTTGTAGAGCTAACCGTGAAGGATTGGAGATCTTATGTGTTTGAGGTTTTGTGTCTTTTGGTTTGAGTCCTCTAGATAGAGAATCCACTCATTATTTAAGCCTTTTGATATGATATATAATTTGTTCAAAAAGAATTTCATCTGTGATCTGAAGAAAGGCCAAATTTTGTAACGCAGTGTGCTGAATTAGGGGTGTGCATCGATTGGTTCGATTCGATTTTATACATTATGAGTTCGATTTATCGGTTATCAATTCTTAAGTATACTAAATCAATAACAAACCAATAAAATAATTATTTTCGATTTTCAGTTTATCAGTTTTAAGTCCTTAATGGTTTGGTTTTTGGTTTACACAATAAGGATGATGATGAGAATTTGCATTAATAAAAACAAATGGTGTATGAAAGAGTAAAGATTAAAGACTAAATACTAGAGGGGGTGACCAATTACTTAAGTACGATAAAAATTAAAATAGGTAAAGTACTATTATAGTGTCCTATTACTATTAAATTACTAATATTTAATATTCACGAAGGGGTAAAATAGTAAAATATTATAATCTTATTGGGTTATCGGTTTATCTAATAACCCAGTAGTAAAAATCGATATCAAACCGATAACCCAATAATTTATTTTTCAAAACCATTAAAAACTCGATAACCTAATAACCCAATAACACTAAATTAATAACATTTTTATCGATCGATTTGATTTTGGCACACCCCTATACCGAATGACCTTTTATTGTAATAAATGACTTATCTTTTTGCGTAGGCTATTTTTTTATACGAAATATAACCTAATTGACATCTTATCAAATTTGCCCTTTTTTAGTGAACATATCAAATCCAAGTATAACAAGTACAAGTGATTGAGGTAGTATCGGACCTACTGCAGTATTTATCCAAGTTTATTTAGTACTCACTTTAGTCAATTTTACTTGTCTATTATTTTAAAAATAAATTTATATTTTCACTTTTAACATATCAAAGGAAGGATTATTATATTTTCTCTGTCTTACTCTTAGCATCAATATTAAATATCAATTAAGAAGTGTTGTGCTAAAATAGTCATATCAATGATTATTTTTTAGAAAAGGGGCTTGATATACTCATCAACTTTGTCATTTAGAGGTAATATACCCCTTGTTACAAGAATGACTCACATATAACATTAGTATCACTAAAAAAAATCTTTAGAATGTATGACCAACGATGGAAAGAGTTCTGTTCATACATAGTTGCGAGTAATGGCATAACGATAATCTGATCAGATACTACTTAGTGAGATGGTATTAAACTTGATTCCCATTAGGGATAAATTCCTTGAGGACTTGAAGTTACTGCCACTCTTATGGACCGTTGATGAGTCGTGGAAATATGACTCTTGTAACGCTTTAAACACAAGATTTTTGCGCGTTCTCAAGCAAATTTGTTGGTTTGATGTGTGTGTTTTTATTATTTTTCAAGAGCATGGTGGAGGAATGGAGTAAGGGGCAAAGTACAAGAAAATAATTGAGGAAAAAGGCACAAGGGCCACCATACGGAGACCTCCACGACCTGTGCAACATTAAACGGACCGTAAGAGGCCACGTTGGACTTGCCTGAGCGAAGGAGTCAAGAATGGAGCTAAGTGGAGGAGCACGAGCGTCCGCGCGGCCTGTGTAACACGAGACGGACTGTGTGGTGCACCATAGCCCCACACTTAGTTTGCTAAAGTGCGGATGGAGTAAAGAAGCCAAGGCAACTCTCACGATCCCTTTTCATGGGCCGTGGGAATTGACAAGGACCGTGCCCCTCATTGTGAAAGTGACGTAAGTTGAAGAGTCATCGTCAAAAATAACAAAAATCATACAAGTGGAGAGAGACGGGGCTCATCACGGGCCGTGTGACTAACCACGGATCGTGATATGGGCCGTAGAGCTGAAAAGCCAAAGTGCTTGCGTGAAAATCATTAAGGCAAGGGTCACGGGCTGTTTCACGAACCGTGAACCCTCACACAGGCCGTGCCAACGCACGTGGGGACGCAACGCAATTATGGACTCACGGACCGTTTCATGGTTCATTTGGACCCTCACGGTCCGTGTAGTGACTAGTACCCAAGCTGACGTCTATTTTCCTATTTTAAGTTGGGTTAGGTTTTTCCTTATATATATATATATATATAACACGTGGATTCATTACCTTATCTATAGTAAGTTCTTTATCACGATTCCTTTATATTGTTGTGGACGATTTATTTTGAATATGCAAGGCTAAACCCACAACTAGGGTTGTGGAACCATGACAAATCAGTAAGATAACAAATTTGGGGGTGAATCTTGGGATTGATTATCGTATACATTGTAGTATTCTTCGCTTTAACTTCTTCCTTAATAAGTCAACGCGTTAGGGTAAGCTTGTATTTGTTACATACCTGGGAGGGATGTAGTGATTAGGAAAAGAATTCTACAACAGAAATTCGGGGTTTGTAACCTAGTCTAAGTACTTGAGAGCGGAAGGTGAGAGTATTCTGAGATCTAGAACAAGGGTTAAAATTGTACCCATTCTGAGACCGGAAGGCGATGAGTGATACATCTAAAAAGGACCGGAATGTGAACTAGGTGTTCTATGACTTGTTTGATCTTGTATACGTGATCATGAATGGCATAATCATGTATGGGTTTACCATACAAATTTGGCTATCGTATTAGATGTCATGGGGAACAGAACCCTAACTTCTCATTGATTATTGGAAATCCTGTAGTCATCGTACACGTTATTTACTTTACTTTAGGAATTTAGTTTGAAACATCAAAAACCCTCATTCACTTCATGCATTTTTATTTTTGGAATAGAAATTACATATGAAAAGGGGTACTAATAGATTTATTCTTACGCATTCCCTGTGGTACCGACCTCAACTCTTGTTGAGTTCTATATTTGACCAACGATCGCTTTACTATTTCTTTTGGAGTGCAAATTTGGGCGTATCAACCATCTTATGCTTTCGGGTATGGGAAAGAAGAAACTGTAGGTTATATGGGAGCCATACATTGCTTATTTTCTAAATTTTTTCAGTTCTACAACTTAATGAGATGTAGAGTGTGAAACAAATTTTTAGCTCTATGTGGAACTCTCTTTATCCAGGTCATCCTCCTTCCAAAGTTAGATGTATGAGTTTTCATGGCTATTGCTTGATACTACTGAATATTTACTTTTCTTGCTCTTTTAACACTAAATTAGACTTCAATTGTCCGGTAAAAATGCCCACTAAATCATGCCCACCATAATGTTTTCTGTAGGCTAATAAAAAATCAAATTAAAATTTGAGTGAACAAGAAATTTCAATGAGGCATTTCACTTCTTGTGCCTATAAGTGTAATTAATTCAACAATACCATACTAAGAAGGAAGCATATATAATGACCATTTTGAGTTGTAGTGATGATCAATGAACAAAAGCAAAAGTAAATGTCATATTACTAAAATACGTATGTAACATTTATAGTGTAAACATGGAAATTAATATATATGATTGTCATGACTCGATTTTCAACCAAGAGTTGATCAAGACATATATCAACTCAATTTTTACAATATGAGAGAAGCTAATAAAACATACAGCTCCAAAGTTGAATTATTAATAAATATAAAGTCGAATAACAATGTGAAAGCAAAAGAATTTCCCATGTGGTTTACGAGCTATTGCATAAGAGCCGGAGTTTACCCTATGTGCATCCAAATGGTAGCAGCTGCGGGTTCCCGTTGTCATCAAAAAAATAATCTCCCCAGAAGTGGTGTTATATTGTCATGAGAAAAATTAAATAGACATGTACAAATAACTCAACTAGGACAAAGAGCAACACTGGAAATGCAAAAACATAAATCTAGAAAGGGGTTATGTTTGTTTTCTTGAGATAAATATGGAATTTGAACCAAAATTACTCATTTCATCCAAACATATATGGCATCAATATAGTTGCACCATCATACATAGCCAACCAACAAATTCACAAACCAGATTGCAGGTAGCAGCCGAAACGATTTCTGTTAAAGAGCTAAGTGCCTTTTTGGATTGGCTTATTTTAGGTGCTTTTAAGACAATATAACTTTTATATAGTTTTAAAGTGTTTTGGTAAAGTTAAAAAGTGCTTATGAACACTGATTTGTAAAGCAAAATAACAAAAATAAGTTAAAAGCTATAAGTTAGGATTCCTAACTTATGACATTTGGCTTATAAGTCATACGTCAAAAGTCAATTCAAGTGGCCTCTAAATCAAAGCCATTTCTAAAAGTAGTTGTTGACAACAGTGTCCAGCGCACTACATTTCTCCAGCTATCATGTCTATCTCTATATCAATCACTTTATTGCTGCCCCCTTTAGCACACTGCACATCCATTTGTGTCATTATATTACTGCCCCTTCAGTACATCCATCTGTGTCTTGTCCCGTGGCGTAAAATAATTTCCATAGGAAGTGCTTGTTGTTCCATCCTGCAAGAACAACCACAAGGTGAAAAACAGCTCTACAATTATCGCATAGTTTATCTTTTATAGAGCATAATCATACATATATATTATCAAAAAAATCATTGAAAATGAAAAAAGAATATAGAGATTATTGACGTACATTGAAAATCACTACGCGGGGCTGTGGATGCAAGTATAAGCAGCTCAACATCATTTATAAGCATTCTCATCACCAAATCTTCCCTACGCATGAACTCTACCCGAGTAATGTACATATCAAACCTACATATAATAGCAAATGCAAATCAATTTCTAGTAAAAATATTTCTGGTCAAGGGCTCACTTCTACTTTGCATCCCTTTCCCCTTTACAGATAGATATATAAGGAAGAAGCTGACCTTTCTTTCTCACTTGTAAAGAAATATAGCCTATATCTTCTTTACCCGGAATATGATTGTTGAATAGACTTGCCCAGTTATTCATATAGGGAACAAGTTGAAATTTAAGAGTAGCAAGAAAAAGACGTGAGTACTCCTACACCATATGTCTATCTTTTTTTTAGAATCAAAAGAAGTTAGACATGTGTATGAGTACTCACATCTTTTGCCTGCTACTCTTAAATTTCAAGTAGTTTCCCGTGGTAATATCTGGGCAAGTCTATTCAACAATCATATTCTGGGTAAATAAGATATAGGACTATATTTCCTTACACGCGAGAAAGAAAGGTCAACTTTTCTAAGGGCCAAAAAAGACTCGGACATTCAGTGCAAATCAAAAAGAAGAGAAAGGCCAACTTTTACCTTATATATCTATCGGTAAAGGGGAAAGGGATGCAAAGTAGAAGTGAACCCTTGCTAAGGAATGTTTTATTAGAAATTGATTTGCACACACCATATTGCTAACTCTTTGTTTTAGACAGTTCTTTTTGCTTAAGAACTCTTTTCAAGGAATATGTCCCTTTTTCTTTTGGTATATAATATTTGGGTTTGTTCACCCCTCACTACTATCTTTCTTATTTTTCTGCATTTTTGTTTTTTCTTAATTATACCAAGAGGGAGAAATAGGTACTCTACATGGAGCATGGAGTATGGAGCAAGAGGGAGCATAAACCCGACATAAAGCAATGGGGACCACCAAGATCTTCAAGTAGGGAAGTCAACAATAAACATTATCGTTAAATATCATTATCAAAAATTGGTGAGATTGTTAGCATCTGAAGAATTTTGAATAATGAAATTTCAGGTACAAAGAGGCAACAATTGAGGGATATAGAAATAAAAAAGGAAAGAGAGTAAATTAAAGAAGGAATTAATCAAGTCAATGAAGACAAAGAAGTAAGGATCGCATGGAAGGCAGCAAATAAAGGAAAGACTCCTTAAATTTGGGCTACAAGATATCAAATTCAACGCAAATCAAAGAGAAGAAGATTTTAAGAATTGGTGATTTAACACTCTGTACAAGGCAAAGTTTTGGCCATGCTTGGAAAGATTCACAACAAAATAGGAACATATCTAATATGGATGTGTATTCTCAATCAAGGAATCATTATGAATCCTTGATTGATAGAAAGTCTCTTGGGTGTTCCTAATAGAGCTTCAATGGCTGACTCTCAAAAGCCATTATAAGAAAGCCCCCTCATCATTGTTATTAATTATGCCCTATTCTTGAACTTGTAATGATATTTTCTTTCATCTTACAAAAAGATTGTACTCATTGAGTGAATTTTTTTTTAAAAAAAGGAAATAGAATACTCTAGAATAGGTTATACAGGTAAAGGTATGTCAAAAGAAGTATGATTGTGTATCAGACAAGTTGATAGATTGTAAAAAATTATAAACTCCATAACCCTCATCAATCTCAAAAGGAAACCCTTGTAACCTAAGGGAACTGGACTAGGTATCACATCAGGGATCTGAACTGGTATAAAAATTTTCGGTCTATCCTTTATTTAACTTATCGTTTGTTATCTATTGAACAAACTTGCAAGTGAGCTGACTATCCCCTTTCGAATGTCGACTAAAAGAAAATTTCAATCCACCCCCCTTTTGATTATCAAATTTTATTTTTAAAAGCTTCCAATTTCATGTCAAAATTAAAAGAATTGAAAAAATTCAAACAATGCCACATAGATACTCATGAAACAAGGTTTACCGTGTACGCTTGACGAATGCTACGTCGTCCCTTTTTCCCCCAAGAGTAAGTGGCCATTTCTACTCTACAGACAAAGAAAAAAAATTTTAGTAGTACCTATATATCGCACAATTTTGGAGTATTAAACTTTAATTTCAAATAAAAAATCATGTTCAAACTTTATAAGATGAAAATAAAATCTAATAAAGAAGCGACAATTCTCCTTTTCAGGAAAAACGTGTAAAAACATGTACTGTAAAGTAGATATGCTTTTACTCGTGTATTTTGAGATAATAATTTAAATATGGGATTCGTCCGTTAGATATGAGATTGTTTAACTTTATTTAAAAATTAATATTTGGCCATAAAAATTGACAAGACAACCTAATTTGGAAAATATTGAAAAAATAATTCACTTTCATTTTTAAAAATATATTTTTTCAAATTTACCCTAGTTTTTTATTTTTCTAAAACATCTCATTTAAATTTTATTTCATATTTTTAAAAAGTACATTCTATGAGTTTTGCTGTGAAGTCAAGGTAAACTGCCCCAGAACGAAATTCCAGTTGTTCCATTTGCTCCAGAATAAAAAAATTAGGCTAGAAGCATAGTCGATTTGAGTACCGAGGTTTTTGGTGTTTGTTTAGACCGAGTTTTGTATTGTATCCTTAAAAATAGGCCAATAGTTGACCTATGCGCCCCAAGTCTACACCATGGATGTGGTTGGCACTCGAAAACCATTGTTGGTCCCCAAGAAAACCCTTGGCTTGGCTGACTTACTCAACTTGAAATTTTAACATACATGTAGAAGTTTTACATGATGAACCTTTTAAAATATTTAATAAAACAGAAAAAATTTCAATCATGCTTTATACCGAGTCTAAAAATATCTTTTCATACAATTAGTAGTATTGCTTAAAATATCTGAATGAAAAGACTAGACTGACTTACTAACTCTGTCCATGAAGCTTCTAATATATTGAAGATAGGTGCTGCAACAAGACTCATGGCTACCTGACTGTAAAATAAAATACATAAGCTAAACTAACTAGAGTACTCTGAAAGCGAAGAGGTCTCACCAATTGCTTCTGGAAAATTGTCTTACTGAATGTCTGCTATCATGTGGACACCTGAATCTGCATCATAAAATGATGCAGCACCAAAGGGCGTCAGTATGTGGAATGTATGATATGTAAAATGATCAAAACAGAAAAACTCGGGATTCATTGCTCAAAATCATAGGCTTAATGCTGAAAATAATTCAATAACATAAGTAATGCATTATAGGAAAATATCTGATTTAATGCATAAATAAATGCAACTTTGTCTGTGTCTGAAAGTAATGTCTACTGTAACTTGGGGAGTTTCTCTAACCAATAACCATCACTGTGAGCCTCATGATGATACAATGTCTTGCCCACATTGCTAGAGCCATCTCATACCTTGTCGGGGTAAGGGATGAAGTGTTGGGGATCCATATAAACTGCTCCATGTTAGTGGCATATGAGGAGTTGTACATCTGGTACAACCCTATCCTACGCTGGCTACGTAGTTTATGAGGTTGGAGTTATCTGAACTCATACCCACATCGGTGCTCAATACTACTCTCAAAACAAGCACTGTGCTCAATAACTGAGAAAATGTCCCACTTTAGGGGAAAATTTAAAATCTGCGACTTAGAGCCGTGGCTCAACGTATTTTCTATATATTGGCTTTGCTCTCTCAAAACTGATGACGCTTTCTCATAACTGGTAATGCTTTCTTTTAAAAAGAAAGTAGTCATGCTCTTTACTGACAAAAATATTAATAAAACTTGTGTCTTTTCTTCAACTCAGTCTCTAGATAAACATTTAGAATATATGCTCAATCTCAAACTCATTTGACTCAAATTATGCTGAAACTCTATGTAAACATTGTAAGAAAATAGACATTCTTCAATTCAAGCAAGACATGACTATAATGATTTCAAAACTCCTTTAGGGTTCTTGTAATTATAGTAATACTTCAAGAATTTAAAGAGATATACTCAATAATAAAGTTCTTAGCATAATAATAATAAAATAACAAGAATTTCACGACATGATTCTAGAATTTCTCCATAAGATCATAGGAATATAATTGACTTGACTCTTGACTAGAAATCTTGATAAGAAATATAAATAGAATTTTAGATGACCTTACATTCCTGGCAACAATTTTTTTTTTTGAAAAATTGGAGAGACTTTCTCAATCCCTAGCCATTCTCCTTTTCAACCTGATCGCTATTCTCTGAAGGAATTACGTGAAAGTGAAAAGAATGGCATTGGTTATTGATTTTAGGGAGAAAACGACCTCAAAACGATGGGGTTATGGTCTAGGATGGGTGGGAAAAAGACTAGAATGCCCTTACTTTTAAAAACTAAATGTCAAGTACCGTGGTGGAGCATGTCTACGACGCGGACTTATCGCGCTCCAGTTCATTTTGTTGACGAAAACTTATAACGGGTTCAGAAACTACTTTTTACAAAAATAACACATAAATTGCAAATTTGCGTTTTATGTGTAATTTTACGTAAATCATTTTTCAATCGATTTTCTAATCCCGTAGAAATAATGGGACCACAATTAAGTGCAAGTCTGCGACGTGATATATCGCGTACTTTTCTAGAATTGCATTTTTGCCTCGAAAAATTATCTTTCGGTCTGATTACTCTAAAAATTAACCAAGATCATTTTTTCACACAATTTTTCGTGCTAATCGTGTTTTCAGCCTCAAATTTGCCAAAAGAGTTTGAAAAGATGCGTTATTCGAGCAATTTTTGTCTAGGAGTATTTTCGTAATTGCTAGGGTGTTCATGACCTTAGTCAACATTCTTGGAAAACATACCCAAATAAAACTTTTGACACTGCGGTTAGCTTTGAAATGATGAATTTGTTCTAGAATGACCTTTTGTTTGGTTGTTGAGTCTTCTGGGTGAGTTTTGGGCCACTCGGTGGAAATTGACTAAATTCGACTTTGAAAAGTAGGATCTACATTTGATCGTAATGACCACATATGGGAATTTTGGCTTCGCCATTAGATCTAGGATGTCAATTTTGGTGCAGTTATATAGTTCGTTTACATGCATTTTATTCCGAACGAGTTCTAGACACCCCGTCAGGAAATTTTGAAATAGTTGAATCTAGTGTAGGCACCACAGTGCTCCGCGACCTTGGAGCCCTTGGTCGCATTTGCAGAGGCCATCTACCTAACAAATCCCGATCTCTGGGTTATTGATGTTGTAGAGCTAACCGTAATGGATTGGAGATCTTATGTGTTTGAGGTTTTGTGTCTTTTGGTTTGAGTCCTCTAGATAGAGAATCCACTCATTATTTAAGCCTTTTGATATGATATAAAATTTGTTCAAAATGAATTTCATCTGTGATCTGAAGAAAGGCCAAATTTTATAACGCAATATGCTGAATTAGGAGTGTGCATCGATCGGTTCGGTTCGATTTTATACATTATGAGTTCGATTTATCGGTTATCGATTCTTAAATATACTAAATCAATAACAAACCAATAAAATAATTATTATCGGTTTTCAGTTTATCAGTTTTAAGTCCTTAATGGTTTGGTTTTTGGTTTACCCAATAAGGATGATGATGAGAATTTGCATTAATAAAAACAGATGGAGTACGAAAGAGTAAAGATTAAAGACTAAATACTAGAGTGGATGACTAATCAATTTAGTACGATAAAAATTAAAATAGGTAAAATACTATTATAGTGTCCTATTACTATTAAATTACTAATATTTAATATTCACGAAGGGGTAAAATAGTAAAATATTATAATCTTATTGGGTTATCGGTTTATCTAATAACCCAATAATAAAAATCGATATCAAACCGATAACCCAATAATTTTTTTTTCAAAACCATTAAAAACTGGATAATCTAATAAACCATTAACACTAAATTAATAACATTTTTATCGATCGATTTGATTTTGGCACACCCCTATACCTAATGACCTTTTATTGTAATAAATGACTTATCTTTTTGCATAGGCTATTTTTTTTATAAGAAATATAACCTAATTGACATCTTATCAAATTTGCCCTTTTTTAGTGAACATATCAAATCCAAGTATAACAAATACAAGTGATTGAGGTAGTATCGGACCTACTGCAATATTTATCAAAGTTTATTAGTACTCACTTTAGTCAATTTTATTTGTCTATTATTTTAGAAATAAATTTATATTTTCACTTTTAACATATCACAAAAAGGATTATTATATTTTCTCTGTCTTACTCTTAGCATCAATATTAAATATCAATTAAGAAGTGGGGTGCTAAAATAGTCATATCGATTATTATTTTTTAGAAAAGGGGCTTGATATACACGTCAACTTTGTCATTTAGAGGTAATATACCCCTTGTTACAAGAATGACTCACATATATGAAAGGCCCCAGATCATGACGTCGCTTTCAGGCCCACAGCTTTGCCCGGAAACCTGCCAGGTACTATCCCACGGAAGGACCTACACGGTCCGTGTGGCCTCCCGTGGGGTGACACCTGGGAGGTGTAGGGGAAAACGGGCCACCACACGATCCGTGTGAAGCCACACGGTCCGTGTGGCAGGTAAATGGGCAGGGTCACGGTCCGTGTGACCCTATATGATCCATAGGTCCGGAAAATTTGTAGGAGGAAAAATTTAAGTCTAGGGCCACGGCACGACAAACGGTCCATGTGGCCCCAGACGGACCGTCAACCGGTCCGTATGCCTCAGAAGGACCAATTTCTACTCCGTTTCATTAATGACATTTTTGTAATATTAGCTCATTCCAATGAAAATTTAGTCTTTTCCCAGCCTTCCTAGCCCCCTATATAAGGAAACACCCTCAATTTTTCAGCATTTACACACACTCTCTCTCTAAAGTATATCGCTCAAGACTCTCCATCCTCTCTCTAAGATTATTCAAGCTAAGGGCCAAGGTTGTGAGCCTATTTTCTTCTCAAATTTGTCTACAATCAGGTATGTGGGTGTTGATTCTTGGTCTCTTCCAACCAAGAAGACCAAAATTCCTTCTTAAACTACTCTATGAACTTGGTTACTTGAAATATGAATTTTCTACTTGATCTTGATACCTTGAACCATGCATGTGCTATATTATGTTCTAAAACTTGAGTTATGATGAGTTTAAGTATGATGAACTATGTGGATTATGAAAATGTGAACATGCAAGTCCCTTTTAAGGTTTTACCATACATGGGTGATCTATACTACATTTTATATGAATTTTGTTATGGATTTTTTGTCACGCCCCGGGAGGGTAAACTTGGCGTGGCCGGCACTCGGAGACTATTGCTAGCCCCCGAGCGAACCTCCTAGTCTCATCACATCATTCAATCACATACTTCTAATGACCAGCGGAAATTATATGCAAGTAATGGACACAATTCATCTAAAGTTCTCAAGATAATATAGATAAAATAACGAAGGCTAGTAGAAAGAACTAGCTCACAATCTCAACATCAATACTCGATACCTGTCTATGAAGCCTCTATCACTAAATTATGTGGTGCCAATGACAAACCCATGGCTACCCAAAGCAAGATAAGAAGATAGTCCAATCCTAACTCTAAAGCATGATGAAATAAAATAATGGTTCCTCCGGAGTAGGGGAGCGCCTGTTGATGATCTCTAGCACCTGCCTCTATATCATAAAATGATGCAGTCCAGAGTGGACGTCAGTACTTGGAATGTACTGGTATGTAAAATAGCTGAATGAAACAAAAACCGGTAGATAATATGGAAAGTAACATCGAGCAAAAATAAACATCATAATCACATTAACCGCCAGCTTGCCCATCTACGAAAAAGTACAGAGTGGACAAGTGACACACCATTATCTCAGACTCATCAAAAGTCTCAACTCATCACATGAATCATCTCTGAGGAGTTCACCCACTCTCATCACATCTCATCTAGACTCAGAGTACGGTATGAATTTTCCTGGGAGTTTCTCTTAACCGACAACACTCACTTATGAGCCAATGAATGTACAACAATCACCCTGATGTTGCCACAGTGGTCCCAAACTTGCCAGGTAAGGAACACTGGATCCCATATCAATATACCCGACATGGAATCAAACTGAACAGATCCTCTATTGCTTTCAGGGACTGTTAAACCTCGAGGGAAACCATATGTATATATGTGATGGTTTAAGCCTCTCCTACGTTTGGCGATGTAGTTAATGAGTTCGAGTGGGACTCACTCCTGCTCATTTCGGTGCTCAATACTACTCTCGACTCAATTCTCATAAAATCAACCTCAACCAGTCTCATAGGGATTCACTCCCCGTCAACGACTGCCAGTCTCATAGGGACCCACTCCCCGTCCACGACTGATATTTCACCGGGACCTTGGCGCCTTTCATCAATTACCTCATAGGGACTTCCACCCTATCATCAACATCTCATAGGGATTTTAACCCTATCATCAACACCTCCTCAATGACTCAAGATTATATAACCGTCATTAGGAAACAAGTGAATAAACACATCGATAGAGTTCATTTATAGAGACTCGTGCAACAATCAAGATTTCATCAACTCATCATCACAGTCAACAATCTCAATGCAAGGCTCTAGACTCAAGTCTCAAATCATTATGCGTGCTCTTCAAAATAGTCATGTAGGGTTATGCATATCCTCATAAAAATATTCGATTTAAGAAAACCATTAGTATAATGATCATCGACATAGAAAACATGTAATTGCAAATAAAATTATCAAGAAAAATTCCATCAAGAAATCTTGCATGTAGACTCTTCAATCATCAATTCACTATGACCTCTATGGGGCACATGACAGAACAATCCCATGTTTTAGTTTAGCCTTACATACCTGTGATGCGACTGTTCAATCGGGTGGTGTCGAGGATCTCTTCTCGTATTTCTCACCCCAAGCCTTTCTCTCCTCTCCTCAAGCCCTAGCCTTGTTATATTTTGGAATAGGACTTAGAATAGGTTTTGTTAGACTCTTTTCGTGTAGAAACGACCTTACTAGCCGTGTATTAGTGTTTAAGAGGGGTTAGGGATTGACCGGAATGCCCTCAAAATAAATTAGAAATTTCCAGTTCAGAATATACACGGTCCGCGACGCGGACCTATCGCGAACTGTACATTTTTAGAAAAGTGTTTTTAAACGAGTTTTCTCCATCCCGTCGAAAATCTGGAAAAATATATAAGTGTCCCTCCGCGGCAGGTGCGCGTCGCGCCTCTGTCGCGGACAGTCACTGTTTTGTGACTTGGATCGAAAATTTATCTTTCGATCGGGTCGTCCTAAAATTCGACCCGGACCATTTTCCCACTCTAGTTTTTATGCTGATCACGAATCCGGTCTCGGATTTGCCATACGAGCCCCGGAAGATGCGTTACGCGCGTACCCTCACTCTAGGGGCATTTTGGTAATTTTACCGAGCGTCACATCATCTCCCCCTTGGGATCATTCGTCCTCGAATGAGGAGTGGAGGTGGGGATTAAGGCACGAATAGACTTAAGACTCATTCCCACACTCAATTCAGTAAATCAATCCTCGACTCAATGATAGTAAGTCAGATAAAAGAATAGAACACTTAGCTTAGTGAAGGGTAAGGATTTTTACCTTCAGTGCTTTCACCATCAGTTGGCACGAACAGGTGCGGATACTTTGCCTTCATCTCCTCCTCAGCTTCCCATGTGGCCTCTTCAACGAAGTGATTCCTCCACAGGACTTTGACGGAGGCTATTTCTTTGTTCCTTAGTTTATGAATCTGACGATCAAGAATTTGAACCAGAACCTCTTCGTAAGATAGGTTATCCTTCACCCCAATGCTATCAATAGGGATCACTAAGGCCGGATTTCCCAAGCATTTCTTTAGCATGGACACATGGAACACCGGGTGTACCCCATCTAGCTCGTAAGGCAACTCTAACTCGTAGGCCACCTTCCCAATTCTCCTTACGATTTGATAGGGACCAACATAACGTGGGCTCAACTTTCCCTTCTTTCCAAATCTTAGGACACCCTTCATAGGTGGCACCTTCAAGTACACCCAGTCACCTACTTCGAACTCTAGGTCTCTTCTCCTCACGTCAGTGTAAGATTTTTGGCAACTCTGGGCAGTCTTTAACCTTTCTCTAATGACCTTGACCTTTTCCATCGACTGGTGAACAAGATCGGGTCCAATGAGCTTCGCTTCTCCAACCTCAAACCACCCAATGGGCGATCTACACCTCCTTCCTTACAAGGCTTCATAAGGAGCTATTTGGATGCTTGCATGATATCTGTTGTTATATGCAATATCAGCCAGAGGCAAATGATCATCCCAATTTCCTTTGAAATCAAGGACGCAAGCTCTCAACATGTCCTCCAGTGTTTGAATTGTACGCTCCGCCTGACCATCCATCTGTGGATGGAAAGCCGTACTCAGGTTCACCTTAGTACCCAAGCTTTTTTGAAATGATCTCCAGAACTGGGAGGTAAATTGAGCTCCTCTGTCCGAGATGATGGACAAGGGGACTCCATGCAACCTCACAATCTCCTGGATGTACAACTTGGCATACTCTTCCGCAGCGTTCGTTGTCTTGACTGCCAGGAAGTGAGCTGATTTAGTCATTCTGTCCAGTATTACCCATATCGAATCATGTTGCTTTCGAGACCTTGGCAGACCAGTGATAAATTCCATATTAATCATCTCCCATTTCCACTCCGGAATTTCAAAGTTCTGAGCCAATCCACATGGCCTTTGATGCTCAACCTTTACTTGTTGGCAATTTGGGCACTTCGAAACGAACTCTGCGATGTCCCTCTTCATTCCGTTCCACCAATAGACCTCCCTTAAGTCATGGTACATTTTGGTGGAGCCAGGATGAATGGAGTACCTAGTGTTATGAGCTTCTGCCATGATTTTGTCCCGTATGCCATCAGCATCTGGGACACACAATCGACTTTGATATCTTAACACTCCATCTCCCCCTTTGGAGAAGACCATCACCCTCTGATTTTGGACATCCTCCTTCAATTGGAGTAGTACAGGGTCTCGGTCATGCTTTTCCTTCACCTCCACCACTAACGAGGAAGCAGACCCATCCTGGACATTAACTCCTCCTTCGTTGTTCTCCTCGAGTCGGACTCCTAATCAAGCCAACCGGTGCACGTCCTTGGCTAACTCCCTCTTTCCTTCCTCCACATGGGTTGTGCTACCCATTGATAACCTGCTAAGAGCATCAGCCACGACGTTAGCTTTACCTGGGTGGTAGTTAATGCTCATGTCATAATCCATGAGCAATTCTAACCATCTCCTCTGTCGCAAGTTGAGTTCTTTTTGGCTAAAACCATACTGCAAGCTCTTGTGGTCAGTGAACACATCCACATGCGCTCCATACAAGTAGTGCCGCCAAATTTTAAGTGCAAACACCACTGCTGCCAACTCGAGGTCATGGGTTGGGTAGTTCCTCTCATGAACCTTGAGTTGCCTGGAAGCATAAGCTATCACTTTCCCCCTTTGCATTAATACACATTCCAATCCAACCATCGAGGCATCACAATAAATTACAAAGTCTTCGGTCCCGTCGGGTAGAGTTAGGACTGGTGCAGTAGTTAACCTTATTTTCAATTCCTGGAAACTCTTCTCACATTTTTCGGACCACTGGAACTTGACTTTCTTCTAAGTCAATTTGGTCAATGGCGCGGATAGGGAAGAAAATCCCTCCACAAACCTGCGGTAGTAGCCTGCCAGCCCCAAGAAACTTCTGATATCAGTTGGAGTGGTCGGTCGGGGCCAGTTCTTAACCGCCTCAATCTTTTGGGCATCCACTCGAATACCGTCACCGGAAACAACGTGGCCTAGGAAGGCCGCTGACTCATGCCAATTCATATTTTGAGAACTTTGCATACAATTCATGGTCTTTAAGAGTTTGGAGGACCACTCTGAGGTGGTTAGCACGCTCCTCCTCACTCCTTGAATACACCAGGATGTCGTCGATGAACACAATCACAAATAAATCAAGATATGGCTTGAACACTCTATTCATCAAGTCCATAAAGGCGGCACGTGCATTCATCAGTCCGAAGGACATGACCAAGAACTCAAAATGGCCATATCTAGTCCTGAAGGCTGTCTTTGGAACGTCACACTCCCTCACCTTCAACTGATGGTAGCCAAATCTAAGGTCTATCTTAGAGAAGCAAGAGGCGCCTTGAAGTTGGTCAAACAAATCATCTATCCTTAGGAGGGGATATTTGTTCTTTATCGTGACCTTGTTCAGTTGCCTATAATCGATACACATTCTGAGAGACCCATCTTTCTTCCGCACGAATAAAATCGGGGCACCCCATGGTGAAACACTTGGCGTAATGAAGCCCTTTTCCAGATTGCTATTTCAATTCTTTTAACTCAGCGGGGGCCATTCTGTAAGGTGGGATCGAAATAGGCTGGGTATCTGGAAGAACATCAATCCCAAAGTCAATCTCCCTCTCGGGAGAGACTCCGGGCAGATCATCAGGAAAGACTTCTGGAAACTCGCTGACAACCGGAACTGACTCAAGAGTTGGGGACTCAACATCATCAGATTTCACTCTTACCAAGTGATAAATACAACCTTTGGAACTTCCGGGCTTTGAGATATGAGATAAACCTTCCCCTAGGTGTCATTGAGTCACCCTTCCACTCTAGAACTGGTTCATTTGGAAATTGGAACTTAACTGTTTGGGATCTACAATCCACAGAGGCATAATAGGCATGGAGCCAATCCATGCCGAGGATCAAATCAAAGTCAACCATCTTTAGCTCGATCAAATCAACAATGGTGTCCCTCTGATGGATGGACACTACACAAGCTCTATAGACTCTTTCAGCTCGAATAGACTCACCCACCGCAGTAGAAATATCAAAGGGTTCAAGAAGACTCGGGGGGTTTTATCAAATTTACTGGCCACATAAGGAGTTACAAACGACAATGTGGCACCAGGATCCATCAAAACATAACAATCAAAAGTAAAGACTCGGATCATACCCGTCACGACGTCTGGAGAATTTTCCTGATCTTGGCGACTCCCCATAGCATATAAGCGGTTTGTGGCCCCGTCTGTACCTGACGTAGTGGCCCTTGGGTTCCCTCTAACCGGTGGGGCAGATGCAGCAGACTGGGGCTGGCCAGCCCGTTTTGGACAATCCTTCTTGTAGTGGCCTACTTGGCCACACCCGAAGCATGCGTCATTCCTATCGCAACATTCCCCCAATGTGCCTTTCCACAGTTGTCACACGGTGGCCTACTCTGAGAACCTTGAGCCACACTAGCTTGGGACTGGGGTCCGTGGTTCCCTGTATTCCGGAACCTTTGATCATACGTGCCTTTAGGCACAGGTGCGCTTGCAGCTGAGGGTGCTGGAAATCGATTCCCATTACCTCTCCTTCCACCCTCGTGGCTGGATGTCTTAGCCCTCTTGCGCTTGAACTCTTCCCTGTCCTGTTGTCTTTCTTCGTCAGCTTGCTGCACGAATGTCATCAGTCTCCCGATGTACATGTCACTCACAAGCATAGCTCCTCTTCCATCTCTCTTGGGTCCTCTGTTCAACCCATCTACATACATTCCAATCCTTCCCCTCATGTTAGCAACCATGTCTGGAGCATAGCGGGATAGTTGCGTGAATTTCAACCCATACTCCTGCACGGTCATGGAGCCCTGCTTCAGATTCAGGAACTCCCTCACCTTAGCCTCTCTTTTCTCCCTTGGGAAAAAGCGTCCCAAGAAAGCCTCCTCAAACACCGCCCAAGTCACATATAAAGAATCGTCCCCTCGGCCCTTCTTCCATTGGTCGAACCACAGCCTGGCCACCCCTTTGAGTTGGTAGGCAGCCAATTCAACCCTATCAGCATCAGCCACGTGCATCACTTGGAACACCTTCTCAAGTTCCTCTACATAGTTCTCGGGGTCTTCAGTAGATGCCAACCCCGTGAACTCAGGCGGGTTCATCCTCAGAAATTCTCGGGCTCTAGAGGTGCCATGAGAGTCTGTCCCACCTGCACCTTGCCTCACAGCAGGTGCTGCGACAGCCTGGGCCAAAGTTTGAATGGCTTGGCGTAGCTCAGCATTCGAGATCTCATCTTGAGGGGGTTGCCCAACAGGGACAGCTGGATCTACGGGCCCCTCGGGTACTTGAGGCTCAGGTGGGTTGATAACTTGCTTGGCAGGACGTCCCCTTCCTCTAACAGCTCTTCTGGGAGGCATGTTATCGATTCTGCACGTGTAACGCACGAATTAGAGGATAGTTTTCATAGAGCTCCGCTCTTTCGCACGAAAGGGAATAAGAAAGAAGTGTAACTATTCCTAATGTCCCATAGCCTCCTGCTTATGAAGTGTGGTCGACAACACACCCATAAACAAGACTACTAGACACGGCTTCATAGACTCCCTAGGACACTTGAACTCTGTGCTCTGATACCAAGTTTGTCACGCCCTGGGAGGGTACCGTTGGCGTGGCCGGCACTCGGAGACTATTGCTAGCCCCCAAGCGAACCACCTAGTCTCATCACATCATTCAATCACATACTTCTAATGACCAGCGGAAATTATATGCAAGTAATGGACACAATTCATCTAAAGTTCTCAAGATAATATAGATAAAATAACGAAGGCTAGTAGAAAGAACTAGCTCACAATCTCAACATCAATACTCGACACTTGTCTATAAAGCCTCTATCACTAAATCATGTGGTGCCAATGACAAACCCATGGCTACCCAAAGCAAGATAAGAAGATAGTCCAATCCTAACTCTAAAGCATGATGAAATAAAATAATGGTTCCTCCGGAGTAGGGGAGGCTCACCAAATCAGCTTCGGATCTTTGATCTTCAATGGAGCGCCTGTTGATGATCTCTAGCACCTGCCTCTACATCATAAAACGATGCAGTCCAGAGTGGACATTAGTACTTGGAATGCACTGGTATGTAAAATAGCTGAATGAAACAGAAACCGGTAGAAAATATGGAAAGTAACATCAAGTTAAAAATAAATATCATAATCACATTAACCGCCAGCTTGCCCTTCTATGAAAGAGTACAGAGTGGACAAGTGACACACCATTATCTCAGACTCATCAAAAGTCTCAATTCATCACATGAATCATCTCTGAGGAGTTCACCCCCTCTTATCACATCTCATCTAGACTCAGAGTACGGTATGAATTTTCCTGGGAGTTTCTCTTAACCGACAACACTCACTTATGAGCCAGTGAATGTACAACAATCACCCTGATGTTGCCACAGTGGTCCCATACTTGCCAGGTAAGGAACACTGGATCCCATATCAATATACCCGACATGGAATCAAACTGAACAGATCCTCTATTGCTTTCAGGGACTGTTAAACCTCGAGGGAAACCATATGTATATATGTGATGGTTTAAGCCTCTCCTACGTTTGGCGACATAGTTAATGAGTTTGAGTGGGACTTACTCCTGCTCATTTCGATGCTCAATACTCCTCCCGACTCAGTGCTCATAAAATCAACCTCAACCAATCTCATAGGGATTCACTCCTCGTCAACGACTGCCAGTCTCATAGGGACCCACTCCCCGTCCACGACTGATATTTCACCAGGACCTTGGTTCCTTTCATCAATTACCTCATAGGGACTTCCACCCTATCATCAACATCTCATAGGGATTTTAACCCTATCATCAACACCTCCTCAATGACTTAAGAGTATATAACCGTCATTAGGAAACAAGTGAATAAACACATCGGTAGAGTTCATTTATAGAGACTCATACAACACTCAAGATTTCATCAACTCATCACCACAGTCAACAATCCCAATGCAAGGCTCTAGACTCAAGTCTCAAATCATTATGCATGCTCTTCAAAATAGTCATGTAGGGTTATGCATTTCCTCATGAAAATATTCGATTCAAGAAAACCATTAGTATGATGATCATCGACATAGAAAATATGTAATTGCAAATAAAATTATCAAGAAAAATTCCATCAAGAAATCATGCATGTAGACTCTTCAATCATCAATTCACTATGACCTCTATGGGGCACATGAGAGAACAATCCCATGTTTTAGTTTAGCCTTACATACCTGTGATGCGACTGTTCAACCGGGTGGTGTCGGGATCTCTTCTCGTATTTCTCACCCCAAGCCTTTCTCTCCTCTCCTCAAGCCCTAGCCTTGTTAGATTTTGGAATAGGACTTAGAATAGGTTTTGTTAGACTCTTTTCGTGTAGAAACGACCTTACTAGCCTTGTATTAGTGTTTAGGAGGGGTTAGGGATTGACCGGAATGCCCCTCGAAATAAATTAGAAATTTCCAGTTCAGAATATACACGGTCCGCGACGTTGACCTATCGCGAACTGTACATTTTTGGAAAAGTGTTTTTAAACGAGTTTTCTCCATCCCGTCGAATATTTGGGAAAATATATAAGTGTCCCTCTGCGGCAGGTGCGCGTCGCGCCTCTGTCGCGGACAGTCACTGTTTTGTGACTTGGATCGAAAATTCATCTTTTGATCGGGTCATCCTAAATTCGACCCGGACCATTTTCCCACTCTATCTTTCATGCTGATCACGAATCTGGTCTCGGATTTGCCATACGAGCCCCGGAAGATGCGTTAAGCACGTACCCTCACTCTATGGGCATTTTGGTAATTTTATCAAGCGTCACATTTTTGGTCTTTTCATTATATTGCTATTTTGATATACTCTACATTACCCATGCCACTCTCCCACCATGCATTGCATCACATTCATGATATTTATATATGGAAATTCCGGAAATGTGGGGTTAAGCCTGATTTTGTCCTAAAAAGGAAGTATAATGTTAATTTTGGTAAGACATGGGATACGACAAGGAGGTGATCACCGATATGTCTATGATTTTGGCTCTTTGAGCAATATGGGTGCTTGCACCATTTTGGTACATGTGTAGATGAGCTATCCTTGCATGAGAATTATGATCATAAATTTTGTAATTGGCCTTTGAACCTACTCGTATAATCACGTTTTGAAATGGATATTTGATCCTCTTGAAAGCATATATATATGTATAAGTATTCTAGTGGGATATGTACTTAGCACCGATGGATTGGGGGCATTAGGGATATCCCCAAGGTCCCTCTCCCTTTCCTTGAACTATGTGCCATCATAGGAGCCCTTCCGAAATAGGGGTTGCCCGTAAGGGATGGCTATTCGTTTGTACGTTATGATGTGATTATGAAAACCCTTTTGAAATAGGGGTTGCCCGTAAGGAAGGTGGCCATCCACCGAAATAGGGGTTGCCCGTAAGGTTTGATGTAGATTACCTTTGTCAAGTAATCTTCTCCCTGTCGATGGGAGGTCCAAATCAGTCCAGTTCATGTAATAGCTTGCATGGATTAGGTTTGTCAGTTATAGTCTATCCCCATTTTATATATAGGAGTATTATTGCATTGCACGCATCACACATTCCATGGCATCTTGTATATTAAAATTTCTGTTGCTTATATGTTCCTTGTATATTACGTGCCCTTGCCACTTAACATGCCCTTGCCACTTAACATGATTATACAGGTTCGGTAAGTCACGTGCATTGCATACCCGCATACTTAGTACATTCAACGTACTAATGCATACTCTATGCCTGCATGATTTTACCATGCAGGGATCGAGCAGTTTGAGCCGTATCCGCCGGACGAGTAGCTTCCCCTTTCTAGATACTTTGTGGTGAGCCCGGTCTTTCGAGGGCATGCTTTTGTTCTTGTACGCTTTATCTATGTATATATTTTATCGAGGGAGAGCCCAAAACTTGTCTCGGCCTCCGTTCCTTGATTAGTGGCACATGTCGAAGATTGTATAAACTCTTCTCGTTTGGTTATCTATAAAATATGTTCTCCCATTTGGGTTTAGAATGTTCCCTTTTTATACTTGAATCTAAGTTCTGAAAATTTTGAGGCTTGTTTGGGGGCTTTCAGGCCCCCATTCGCCGTGTCACATCTAGGCCCTGACCCCGGGTCGTGACAAAAGGTGGTATCAGAGCCTTAGGTTTTCAATGGTCCTCGGAGCCCAACGTGCCGCGTTGAGGAGAGTCCTATTCATGGGTGTGAAGTGCACCATACCTATGAGTGGGAGGCTACGAAGACGCCTTAGGAAATTCCTCCCTTCTTTGTGTCTTGTATCGTGCTACGATTAGCATATGAAATTTTCTAACTTATTGGTGTCGTTAATCTATTTCAATAAATGCCTCGAGGAAGACCTCCACTACCTAGGCCGGCTCCGACTGCTAAAGATCGGGCCCCTCCCGAGCCTATGGAAGAGCCTATTTCAAACGGTGAATTCCGTACTACTTTCGCGATGCTTGCACAGGTGGTGAATGCTCAGGCAAGTCAAGCCAACTTGCCACGGGACCCTACACCCACTTCTACTATAAGGGATTTCACCCGGATGAATCCTCCGGAGTTCTATGGGTCAAGGGTTGATGAAGATCCTTAGGAGTTCATTGATGAACTCTAAAAAATACTGAATATTATGGGCGTCTCTTCTGAGGAAAAAGCTGGGTTGGCTGCCTACCAGTTGAAGGATGTGGCCCAGGTATGGTATATGCAGTGGGCTATGGAACGGGATGATGACGACGCTGTTAAATGGGGAGAGTTCAAAACTGCCTTCCTCGACCGCTTTTCCCACTTGAGCTGAGAGAGGCCAAAATGACCGAGTTATTAACCTCAAGCAGGGGACTATGAGTGTGAGGGATTATGCCCTCAAATTTACCAAGCTTTCTAATCCGTCCCTGGTGGCCGATCGCCGTGCAAGGATGCACACATTTTTTTCAGGTATTTTTGATTTGCTAGTGAAAGAATGCCGGACTGATATGCTGATTGGGGACATGGATATTGCCAGATTCATGGTGTATGCTGAGCAGATTGAGGGGGAGAAACTCAAGGAGAAGAGGACATATGATCCCAAGAGAGCCCGCATTGATGGTAGGTTCTCGGGTGCTAGGAATGTTGGTTTTGGTCGCTTCTAGCAAGGCAAAGGCTCGGGAGCTCGGGTGGATAATGCTTGGGCACCCCCTCCTGGGTTTCAAGTGGGTGGCGGACCCAGATATTTAATGTGCGACAAGTGTGGGAAGCCCCACACAAGTGCCTGTTGGAGAGATAGGGGACTTTGGTTCAGGTGCGGAAGTAAGGACCACAAGGTTGTTGATTGCCCTAGAAATGTACGCAGAGGCTGAGGTCAGGTAGCCTAAGGTGGGCAGGGTCAGCCGTGGGGTCCTCCAGGTGCTGCCCCGAGAAACAACAGGTTCTATGCACTCCATGCTCGCCAGGATGTCGAGGAGGTTCCAGATGTTGTGATTGGTATGTTAAAAGTTTTTGATTTTGATGCTTACATGTTGCTTGACCTAGGTGCAAACTTGTCTTTTGTGACCCCGCTGTTGGCTGTTAAGTTCGGTTTGAAACCCCAGATTCTAAGAGAGCCTTTCTCGGTCTACACCCCCGTGGGTGAATCTATTGTTGCTCATAGGGTCTATTATGGGTGTCCTGTTGCTGTGTTGCATAAAATCTTTCCATGCGATCTTGTGGAACTTGAAATGTTTGATTTTGATGTGATTCTTGGAATGGATTGGCTGCATGCATCTTATGCCTCCATAGATTGTAGAACCCGGAAAGTCTAGTTCCAACCTCCCGGTGAGCCAGTTCTTGAGTGGAAGGGTAGTAATTCCTCTATTAAAGGCAGGTTTATTTCCTACCTCAAGGCACAGAAAATGATTTCTAAGGGGTGTATCTACCATATGGTAAGGGTCCGAGATGCAGATTCTGAGGTGCCTACTCTCGAGTCAGTCCCTGTGGTGAATGAATTTTCGGATGTGTTCCCCGAGGACTTACCGGGAATTTCTTCGAATAGAGAGATAGATTTTGGCATAGATCTTCTTCCAGATACTCAACCTATTCCTATCCCACCGTATCGGATGGCCCCGACAGAATTGAAAGAGTTGAAGGAGCAATTAAGGGACTTATTAGAGAAGGGCTTTATTTAGCCTAGTACGTCACCGTGGGGTGCTCTCGTGTTGTTTGTGAGGAAGAAGGACGGGTCCCTCCGTATGTGTATAGATTACAGGCAGCTAAATAAAGTGACTGTTAAGAACAAGTACCGTTGCCGAGGATTGATGATTTGTTTGATCAGCTACAAGGTGCCACTCACTTCTCAAAAATTGATCTCCGATCCGAATACCATCAGTTGAAGGTTAGAGAGTGTGATATCCCCAAAACAGCTTTTCAGACAAGGTATGGACATTTCGAATTTATGGTGATGTCGTTTGGTCTAACTAATGCTCCGGCCGCTTTTATGGATTTGATTAACAAAGTGTTTAAGCCTTTCCTGGACAGCTTTGTGGTAGTGTTTATCGATGATATCCTCGTTTACTCCCGAAGTGAACAAGTGCACGGGAATCATTTGAGGATGGACCTCCAAACTCTAAGGGAAAAGAAATTGTATGCCAATTTAGCAAGTGCGAGTTCTCGTTGGGCGAAGTGGCTTTCCTCGGGCATGTGGTGTCCGGGGATGGTATCAAGGTAGATCCGAGGAAGACCGAGGCTGTGAAAAATTGGCCTAGGCCGTTGACTCCTTCGGATATCCGCAGTTTTCTTGGGTTGGTCGGGTACTATAGAAGGGTTGTAGAAGGTTTCTCCTCTATTGCATCTCCGTTGACCAAGTTGACCCAGAAGCAGGCTAAGTTTGTATGGTCAGATAAATGTGAGAGGAGTTTCCAAACTTTGAAGGATCAACTTACATCGGATCTTGTCTTGACCTTGCCGAGTGGTTCGAAGGGTTCATGGTGTATTGTGATGCCTCGCGGTTTGGATTGGGTTGTGTGCTTTTGCAGAATGGTAAGGTGATAGCGTACGCATCAAGACAGTTGAAGGTGCATGAACGAAACTATCCCACTCACGACCTTGAATTGGCGGCGGTGGTGTTTGCCTTACAGATTTGGAGGCATTATTTATACGGGGTCCATGTTGATGTATTCACCGGTCACAAAAGTTTGCAATATGTGTTCACCCAGAGGGATCTTAATCTCAGGCAGAGGAGGTGGTTGGAGTTTTTATAAGATTATGACATGAGTGTGTTGTATCATCCGGGCAAGGCCAATGTCGTAGCCGACGCTCTTTGCAGGTTGTCTATGGGGAGTGTCGCGCATATTGAATATGAGAAAAAGGAGTTGGCAAGGGATATTCACCGGTTGGCTAGGTTGGGTGTCAAGTTGACTGATTCTAGCACAGGCGATATTCGGGTTCAGAACGGGTCAGAATCTTCCGTGGTGAATAAAGTGAAAGCTAAGAAAGATCTAGATCCGCCTTTATGTGAGTTAAAGAAGTTGGTTGCTGCAAAAGAGATTGAGGCTTTCTCCCAAGGGGGAGATGGTGTACTTCGGTACCAAAACCGGCTTTGTGTTCCCGATGTGAATGACCTTAGGAAGGTGATTATGAGTGAGGCCTACAACTCTCACTACTCTATTCACCCAGGGTCTACTAAGATGTACCGGGATCTGAGAGAGATTTATTGGTGGCATGGTATGAAGAGAGATATTGCCAAGTTCGTGTCTGAATGCCCGAGTTGTCAGCAGGCAAAGGTTGAGCACCAGAGGCCCAGTGGTTTGGCCCAGGATATTGAAATTCCCACCTGGAAGTGGGAGGATGTGAATATGGACTTTGTGATTGGATTGGCTCGAACCCGAAGGCAATTTGACTCCATTTGGTTGTTGTGGATCGGATGACGAAATCGGCTCACTTTCTACCGGTCAAGACCACCTACAGTGCCGAGGATTATGCGAGGTTGTATATTCAAGAGTTGGTGAGGTTGCATGGCGTACCTAGATCTATCATATCGGATCATGGTACTCAATTCACCTCCCACTTTTGGAAATCTTTTATAAAGGGCCTTGGGACCAAAATTAAGTTGAGTTCCGCTTTTCATCCTCAAATCGATGGTCAAGCGGAGCGGCCTATTCAAACTTTGGAAGACATGTTGAGAGCAGGTGTGTTGGAGTTTAAAGGGAATTGGGATGATCATCTTCCACTTATCGAGTTTGCTTATAATAATAGCTTCTATGCTAGTATTGGCATGGCGCTGTTTGAGGCCTTGTATGGGAGAAGGTGTAGATCCCCGGTGGGGTGGTTTGAAGTGGGGGAAATGGCCTTGGTTGGCTCGGATTTGGTGATGGATGCTATGGATAAGTTAAAGGTGACTAGGGAGAGACTGAAAGCGGCCCAAAGTCGCCAAAAGTCCTATGCGGATAGTAGGAGGAGGGACCTCGATTTTCATGTCGGAGATTGGGTTTATGTGAAAGTCTCTCCTATGAAGGGCGTTATGCGTTTCGGCAAGAGAGGCAAGTTGAGCCCCTGGTATGCTGGCCCTTATGAAATTGTTGAGCGGATTGGAGTTGTGGCCTATAAGTTAGAGTTACCTCCGGATTCGGGTTCCATCCATCCGGTCTTTCATGTAGCTATGTTGAGAAAGTTTGTTGGCGATCCTAGCTCCATTGTGCCTTTGGAGGGGATTGAGGTTGAGGAAAATTTGACTTATAAGGAGATGCCGGTGGCAATCTTGGATAAGCAAGTGAAACGGCTTCGCAACAAGGATGTGGCTTCGGTAAAGGTACTTAGGAGAAATCAACTAGTGGGGAGTGCTACTTGGGAGGCGGAGCTGGACATGATGAAACGATACCCCCATCTTTTCCAATCTACTCAAGCCTAAGGTACTAGGAATCTTTCCTTATCAATTGTGTCGTCTCCTTGTCCTCTTGAGTCTCATGACATGACACGCACATGTGTATACTAAAGGATTTTCCATTTTGGAAAATAAATTGAATGCAAATTTGACATGAGTTGGTTTTGAACTATAATGTGATTTGTGGCCAAAAAAAGCTTTTATGTACAAACCTTGCAAATTGAGTTGAGTTGTGCATTGTGTTGGGGCAATGAAGTTTTGATGATTGACAGGATGCAAATGAAACAAGTTGTTTTTCCAGGTTCTTTCACATACTAAACCCCTGGCAAGCATCGAGCGATCCAAAGAGGATAAAAGGCTTTGGAAATAAAAGACCAATAAGAAGTTAGTTGGTGCTAAGAAGGATTCCTATTGAAATACAACTCTAACACAACAAGAAGTCTAAATAGAGGAGTTCCATGCGAAGAAGGAGTTGGAAGTGCAAGAGGAGTTCCATGCGAAGAAGGAGATTGATGCCGAAAAGGATTCCACTGGGAATTATCACTACAAGAGTTCTGGGGCAAACAGAATTGGGAAGGCAACTATAAATTAGGGCAGGCCATCGAGACAACGGTTGCGCAGAACGAGAAAACAAAAGCTACGGCATATTCACAACAAGAAGAATTGTTAAAATCTATTGAGTAGCTTTCTGCAGTAAAGTTTTATCTTTGAGTCTTGATAGTTGAACATTGTAACCTCTCAGTACTTATAAACTGAGAACTAGTTTTAGTCTTCAAGTTGAGGGCTCGAAGACACGGGGAACATAATCCTAGGGAGGTTTATGTGTAGCTAATAGGCTAGGAAGATTGTGGTGAAGTTTAGATTACTAGAGATTGTAATCGTTTGTTGAAGGCTCACGTTGAACTAGTGAAGTTGGGAGTAAATCCTGTAGAGGTACAGGTCGTGGTTTTTCACCTTTTGTGAGCCGGGTGTTTCCATGTAAAATTGTTGCGTTCCAGTTTATTTCCGCATCATTGGAACACGTCGGCCAACCTGTTCCAACAATTAGGAAAATCCGTAGGGGGCGAATCTATCACATTGTGTCTTGTGTCAGATGTATCTTGTCTTGACTTTAACTTTTCCAGCCTTGTTCTTGCATATTCGAGGACGAATGTTCCCAAGGGGGAGATGATGAAAGGCCCCGGATCATGACATCGCTTTGAGGCCCACAGCTTTGCCCGGAAACCTGCCAGGTACCATCCCACGGAAGGACCTACACGGTCCGTGTGAAGCCACACGGCCCATGTGGCCTCCCGTGGGGTGACACTTGGGAGATGTAGGGGAAAACGGGCCACCACACGGTCCGTGTGAAGCCACACGGTCCGTATGGCAGGTAAACGGGCAGGGTCACGGTCCGTGTGACCTCAGACGGTCCATTTACCGGACCGTGTTGTGATACTTGGTCCGAAAAATTTGTAGGAGTAAAAATTTAAGTCGAGGGCCACGGCATGGCAAACGGTCTATGTGGCCCCTGATGGACCGTCAATCGGTCCGTATGCCTCAGACGGACCAATTTCTGCTCCGTTTCATTAATGGCATTTTTGTAATATTAGCTCATTCCAATGAAAATTTAGTCTTTTCCCACCCTTCCTAAGCCCCCTATATAAGGAAACACCCTCAATTTTTCAGCATTTACACACACTCTCTCTCTCTAAAGTATATCTCTCAAGACTCTCCATCCTCTCTCTAAGATTATTCAAGCTAAGGGCTAAGGCTGTGAGCCTATTTTCTTCTCAAATTTGTCTACAATCAGGTATGTGGGTGTTGATTTTTGGTCTCTTCCAATCAAGAAGACCCAAATTCCTTCTTAAACTACTCTATGAACTTGGTTACTTGAAATATGAATTTTCTACTTGATCTTGATACCTTTAACCATGCATGTGCTATATTATGTTCTAAAACTTGAGTTATGATGAGTTTAAGTATGATGAACTATGTAGATTATGAAAATGTGAACATGCAAGTCCCGTTTAAGCTTTTACCATACATGGGTGATCTACACTACATTTTATATGAATTTTATTATGGATTTTTGGTCTTTTCATTATATTGCTATTTCGATATACTTTACATTACCCATGCCACTCTCCCACCATGCATTGCATCACATTCATGATATTTATATATGGAAATTTCGCAAATGTGAGGTTAAGCCCGATTTTGTCCTAAAAAGGAAGTATAATGTGAATTTTGTTAATACATGGGATACGACAAGGAGGTGATCACCGGTATGTCTATGATTTTGGCTCTTTGAGCAATATGGGTGCTTGCACTATTTTGGTATATGTGTAGATGAGCTATCCTTGCATGAGAATTATGATCATAAATTTTGTAATTGGCCTTTGAGCCTACTCATATAATCACGTTTTGAAATGGATATTTGATCCTCTTGAAAGCCTATGTATATGTATAAGTATTCTAGTGGGATGTGTACTTAGCACCGATGGATTGGGGGCGTTAGAGATATCCCCAAGGTCCCTCTCCCTTTCCTTGAACTATGTGCCAGCATAGGAGCCCTTCCGAAATAGGGGTTGCCCGTAAAGGATAGCTATTCGTATGTACGTTATGATGTTATTATGAAAACCCTTCCGAAATAGGGGTTGCCCGTAAGGAAGGTGGCCATCCACCGAAATAGGGGTTGCCCGTAAGGTGTGATGTAGATTAGCTTTGTCAAGTAATCTTCTCCCTGCCGATGGGAGATCCAAATCGGTCCGGTTCATGTAATAGCTCGCATGGATTGGGTCAGTTATAGTCCATCCCCGTTATACATATTTAGAAGCATTATTGCATTGCACGCATCACGCATTCCATGGCATCTTGTATATTAAAATTTATGTTGCTTATATGTTCCTTGTATATTACGTGCCCTTGCCACTTAACATGATTATGCAGGTTCAGTAAGTCACGTGCATTGCATACCCGTATACTTAATACATTCAACGTACTAACACATACTCTATGCCTGCATGATTTTACCATGCAGGGACCGAGCAGTTTGAGCAGTATCTGCCGGACGAGTAGCTTCCCCTTTCTAGATACTCTGTGGTGAGACCCCTCTTTCGAGGGCATGCTTTTGTTTTTGTACGCGTTATTTGTGTATGTATTTTATCGAGGGAGAGCCCAGAACTTGTCTCGGCCCTCGTTCCTTGATTAGTGACACATGTCGAATATTGTATAAACTCTTGTCATTTTGTTATCTGGAAAATATGTTCTCCCATTTGGGTTTAAAATGTTCTCTTTTTACACTTGAATCTAAGTTCTGAAAATTTTGAGGCTTGTTTTGGGGCTTTCAGGTCCCCATTCGCCGTGTCACATCTAGGCCCCGACCCCGGGTCGTGACAATATACCATCACTTCGATTCTATAAAAATGGCTCATGTATACCCCTACCATTACAAAAATAGCTCACATATATCCCCACCATTACAAAGAGACTTACATATACCCTTTTAGGAGACGGAAGTGAAAAAATTAATTTAATTTTTTATTTTAGAAAAAATCATATGGGGTATATATGATCTTTTTCACATATTAAATTTTTTGACTTGATTAACTATCATTACTTGAGTTTATTATTCTCAATTTTTTTCCTTTTTTCTTGTAACAATATGAGGGAAAAAAAGTGTGGATGAAGAAAGAGAAAAAAAGTGTGGAATTTTTTTTAAACCAATTATTTTCTGGATACATTGTAATTTAGATTTTGTATTTGTAAAAAAATTAAGGCATATATAATAAATTTTATGGGGAAGTTAGAAAAACAAGACTTTGACTATCAAAATAACAAAATTAAACTAACTGTTGAATTAAAAAAATCTAACATAAATATGTGTGAGAAGTATCAGATATATCCTTAAATGAATATTTTACTTTACTACTTTTATATAGGAGAATAATTCAACAACTTTAGATCGTGCTGCTTGCTTGAGCAGCTACTGATTGCCATGCCCACTCCACCTGTTAAAAGCAGTAGCTGATTGTTGACGTGTCTACTTTTATTCGTTTTCGTATTTTCTTCATTTTGATTTATTTTTTATTTTTTAGAATATATAATTTTTAAAAAATTATGTAAAGATATTATAAATCATAATTAGTAAGTATAAAAAAGTACTATAAATTACAATAATTAGCAACTTAAATTCGAATGGAGGAAGTAGCATATATTATTTGAAATGATATAAAAGGTGCAATCAATCATAATAATTACTAGCTTAAAAATTTAAAAGGCATATATAAATATTTGAATAACTCTTGAATTTTATCAGTGTTATATAAATTGGGATAAAGATTGTAACATACAATATTTGAAATTTATGTAAATGGTACTATAAATCATAATAATTAATAATTTAAAATATTTAAGATAGAAATAAAATTTTGATTAACTTTCAAAAAAATTTATGTGCGACATAAATCAGAACAAAATAAGGAACAAATAATATTTAAAAATGACATAAAACATATTATAAGTTATAAAAGATACACACTAATTATAAAATTTAGCTTACGTAAACATGAGTTATATACTGATTGTACATAACGACCAGAACGCGTTAAATAATAATGCCGCATGACTATTTATTGTAATAAATGACTTTTTTTAAGTAGACTATCTTTTGTATAAGAAATATAACCTAGTGGATATTTTGTCTAATTGTCCCTTTTTTTTTAAAAAAAAGGAAAACTAAGCATATGGCCTTCTGAACCAAACTATTTATATTTATATACCCCAGTATATTTTAGGCTCCTTTACTATTAAAATATGCCCTCCTACTATTAAAATTCGCATGTTGTTGTCATGCGTTAGCACCCATCTTGTATCATATATCAATAGGATATACATATACTGACATGGTATCACAAAGGATTACGCTCAGCCCTATATGATATCGATATGGTATCAATATACCGATAGAGTATCACAAAGAATATATTTTTTATTAATTTAGAATTTAATAAATAAGTTTGTAACTTTAATAATTTTCTCTTAATTATGTTATTTATTAAAAAAAAGTGCTCAAAATTATATGATACCGACAGGGTATCAATATACTGATGGGTATCACGAGAATATATTTTCTACTAATTTAGAATTTAATCAATTATTTTCTAATCTTATACGATACCGATATGGTATATGATATCGATATGGTATCAATATACCGATAGAGTATCACAAAAAATATATTTTCTATTACTTTATAATTTAATAAATAAGTTTGTAACTTTAATAATTTTCTCTCGATTATGTTATTTATTAAAAGAAGTGCTCAAAATTATATGATACTGATAGAGTATCAATATACTAATGAAGTATCACGAGAATAGATTTTCTACTAATTTAGAGTTTAATTAATAATTTTCTAGTCTTATACGTAACCGATATGGTATGAATATACCAATGAAGTATCACAACAGATATATTTTCTACTAATTTAGATTTTAATAATATTTTTATTTGTTTCTTATTTCTTTTTTCTTAAAACATAATCCTATATGATACCAATTGGGTATCAATATACCACCTGAGTATCACAAAGGATTGAACTCATTCTATATGATATCATTATAATGTATATATATCACCGGAATATTACAGAGGATTATTTCATAGTATTTATGCTGATATTAGCATGACATCAACATAACGTCAGGCAAAATAAAAAGAAAAAAGTGGAGTAAAAAGGTAAATAATTTGATCCATAGATTTATTAAAGTAAATAATTTGAATTGAGTCTAGTAAAAAAACAATTTAACATTAAGTATATTAAAGGAAATTAATTTAACATTAGGTCTACTTTATGTATCTATTCTACCAACAAAACTTTTTTTGCTTCCTTTGTCGGTGTGCCGCCAGCGAGCTCAAATGGCGACTCACTAACTTTTGCTTCTTTCTTTGTTGGTGTGCCGCCATTCATCAGACCCTCATGGTATAATTCCACTATTTGTTTGTTTTTCCCCATAGCTAAGAATTGTTCATCCACTCTTTCTTTATTTTTCCCTATAGCTAAGAATTGTTCATCTGTTTAGGGATTTGTATGACCTGAATCAGTGTTGAGTTGAAATTATAGGATATCTGATAAAATTATGTAAAAATTGATAATTAACGTTTCATCAAATTGAATTTGTTTTCTTTAGATGATATAACTTGTTCTGTTCATCCAATTAAGTTGGAATTTGTTCCCTTTGCTGCAACGAATGGACAAATTGACTGGAGAGAATTATTTTGTACATCAAGGTTTATGCTCTACATACAACAGGTTGTCTTCTTTCCTGTCCAAAAGATTTAGGGTTAAATAGCATTGGAGATTAAGTACAACTCAGTGGTATTGGAGATTAGGTTCCACCTAAAGAAGATATATTTATTCTTTCATTAGCATGTTGTGGCAGTTAATTCTCTTAAATATAGCCGGTATCTTTTATGCATATATAGTCATCTTTCCTGTTTTAAACAATTCTGCTTTTCTCTCCTTTCAGATATTGTGTGCTTTGGTATTATGAAGAATGTGATATTGGCAAGGGGGTAATATCTTCATCACGTGTATCAGGAAATGAACAGAGGGATCCAAGTTACATGACTGTGCAAAGAATTGTCGGAGTACTATGCCACCGAAGAAACAAAGTAAGATTCGTGGTGGGCATTGTATTGATGAGGTACAACCCTGGAAAAGTGAGTTATCTACCTATTGAAGCACTTGGTATAAATATTGTCTCTGTTGTGTCAACCAAATCCATGGCAACCTAAAGCTCAAATTTCAAATTCTTTTCGTGAAAAGAGCATAGCACAGTGGTCTTTAGGATTAGAAGGATATAGGAAACGTTAGAACCATCTAAATGCCAAAATCACTTCACGGAGCAAACAATCAGTACAATCATCTAAAGGTTAAGCATTCACTAACATCCTTAGTATTCATTACTTGGTTTGGTTTGTCCTCTTCTTAAACCTAGATTCTTCATAAATTTCATTTTCTATCATATACTCTATTTTAAAAAAAATGATATTGATGTATCTAGAGTTGATATCTAGAGTTGATATTATCTTTCAAAATGATTTTTGTTACACTATCAATATCTGAAAGCTATCATAGCGAAATTTATTAAATTTTATACTTCTATGCAATTGATGTAGCCTATTTCTTAGGTTTGATGGTTTTACCATTTTGGGACATATGAGTCTCGAGGCTGCGAAAGAGAGTTGAATGATGAATCCATTTACGACATATATAATACATGTAGTTAATAATGTTGGTTCTTCAGGAGACGACCTAGTTTCTAAGGCATAGGAGTAACAACTTAGAGGTTTTAGGTTAGAGTCCCAGTTGCAACAACTGTTGCACCTATCTGGTCTAGCCATGCGGGCAGCATTACCTTGTCAGGACGAGCATTAACCGAGAGTTGCTCCCTGTTTACCTCGTGACTTGTTTGATGCCAGCAAGTTAGACTTTTCATATGGGTTTTAAGAAGTTCCTTCGGTGGGATGGACAGGTTGCCCAAAAAATTAGCTTGGGTGGATGCAAGCTCTTGGGACGCCAGTAGTATCACTAAAAAAATGAATAGGACACTTTAGAATGTATGACCAACTATGGAAAAAGTTCTGTTCATACATAGTTGCGAGTTGTGGCATAACGATAATCTGATCAGATACTACGTAGTGAGATGGTAGTAAACTTGATTCCCCATTAGGGATAAATTCCTTGAGTACTTGAAGTTACTGCCACTCTTATGGACCGTTGATGAGTCGTGGAAATACAACTCTTGTAACGCTTTAAACATAAGATTTTTGCGCGTTCTCAAGCAAATTTATTAGTTTGATGTGTGTGTTTTTATTATTTTTCAAGAGCATGGTGGAGGCATGGAGTAAGGGGCAAAGTACAAGAAAATGATTGAGGAAAAAGGCACAAGGGTCACCATACGGAGACCTCCGCGGCCCGTGCAACATTACACGGACCGTGAGAGGCCACGTGGGATTGGCCTGAGGGAAGGAGTCAAGAATGGAGCTAAGTAGAGGAACACGAGCATCCGCGCGGTTCATATAACACGAGACGGACTGTGTGGTGCACCGTAGCCCCACACTTAGTTTGCTAAAGTGCGGATGGAGTAAAGAAGCCAAGGCAACTCTCATGATCCCTTTTCATGGGCCATGGGAATTGACAAGGACCGTGCCCCTCATCGTGAAAGTGATGTAAGTTGAAGAGTCATCGTCAAAAATAACAAAAATCATACTAGTGGAGAAAGGCGGGGCTCGTCACGGGCCGTGTGACTAACCACGGATCGTGATATGGGCCGTGAAGCTAAAAGATCAAAGTGCTTGCGTGAAAATCATTAAGGCAAGGGTCACGGGCCGTTTTACAAACCGTGAACCCTCACACAGGCCGTGCCAACGCACGTGGGGACGCAACACAATTATGGGCTCACGGACCATTTCACAGTTCGTTGGACCCTCACGGTCTATGTAGTGACCCATACCCAAGCTGACGTCTATTTTCCTATTTTAAGTTGGGTTAGGTTTTTCCTTGTATATATATATATATATATATATATATATATATATATATATATATATATATATTATTCTGTTTTCATTATCATTGGACAGTTGGAGATAGAGAACAAGAGGAGAACACTATTTTGCACTAATTTACATTGAGTTCTTGGATTTGAATCATCTCTTTAGAGATTGTAACACATGGATTCATTACCTTATCTATTAGTAAGTTCTTTATCATGATTCCTTTATATTGTTGTGGGCGATTTATTTTGAATATGCTAGGCTAAACCCACAACTAGGGTTGTGGAACCATGAAAAATCAATAAGATAACAAATTTGGGGGGTGAACCTTGGGATTGATTATCGTATACATTGTAGTATTCTTTGCTTTAACTTCTTCCTTAATAAGTTGACGCGTTAGGGTAATCCTGTTTTTGTTACATGCCTGGGAGGGATGTAGTGATTAGGAAAAGAATTCTACAATAGAAATTCGGGGTTTGTAACCTAGTCTAAGTACTTGAGAGCGAAAGGTGAGAGTATTCTGAGATCTAGAACAAGGGTTAAAATTATACCCATTCTGAGATCGGAAGGCGATGAGTGATACATCTAAGAAGGACCGGAATGTGAACTAGGTGTTCTATAACTTGTTTGATCTAGTATACGTAATCATGAATGGCATAATCATGAATGGATTTACCACACAAATTTGGCTATCGTATTAGACGTTATGGGGAACACAACCCTAACTTCTCATCAATTATTGGAAGTCCAGTAGTCATCGTACACGTTAGTTACTTTACTTTAGGAATTTAGTTTGAAACATCAAAAACCCCCATTCACTTCATGCATTTTTATTTTGGGAATAGAAATTACATCTGAAAAGGGGTACTAATAGAGTTATTCTCACGCATTCCCCGTGGGATCGACCTCAACTCTTGTTGAGTTCTATATTTGATCAACGATCACTTTACTATTCCTTTTGGAGTGTAAATTTGGGCGTATCAACCATCTTATGATTTCGGGTATGGGAAAGAAGAAATTGTAGGTTATATGGGAGCCATACATTTATTTTCTAAATTCTTTCAGTTCTACAACTTAACGAGATGTAGAGTGTTCAACAATTTTTAGCTCTATGTGGAACTCTTTTTATGTTTTTATGGTCTGAGGAATTGCTTTACTGATCTTTTTTGTGTCCTTGAAACTCGATTACCCCTTTCATTATGCTTCAAAAAGCAGAGAAGTTTGCCTTTGATTATTCTACATATACGAATATATGTATATATGGAAGATCTCTTTTACTTGAAGAATTTGCACCACTTAATTGGAATCCAGGTTCTCTTCCATATGATTATTAGTGTTTTCTCCTCCTTTGCAATTTAGGGTAAGTGTTTGACATCTTAGGTGCTCTGGAACTTGCACTTGGGATATTCAATAACTGTATCCAGGTCATCCTCCTTCCAAAGTTAGATGTAAGATGTATGAGTTTTCATGGCTATTGCTTGATTCTACTGAATATTTACTTTTCTTGCTCTTTTAACACTAAATTAGACTTCAATTATCCGGTCATGCACACCATAATGTTTTCCGTAGGCTACTAAAAACTCTAATTAAAATTTGAGTGAACAAGAAATTTCGATGAGGCATTTCACTTCTTGTGCCTACAAGTGTAATTAAATCAACAATACCAGACTAAGAAGGAAGCATATATAATGACCATTTTGAGTTTTAGTGATGATCAATGAACAAAAGCAAAAGTAAATTAATATATACGATTGTCATGACTCGATTTTCAGCCAAGAGTTGATCAAGACATATATCAACTCAATTTTTACAATATGAGAGAAGCTAAAACATACAACTCCAAAGATGAGTTATTAATAAATATAAAGTCGAATAAAAATGTGAAAGCAAAACAATTTTCCATGTGGTTTACGAGCTATTGCATAGGAGCGGGGGTTTACCCTATGTGCATCCAAATGGTAGCGGCTGCGAGTTCCCGTTGTCATAAAAAAAATAATCTCCCCAGAAGTGGTGTTACATTGTCATGAGAAAAATTAAATAGACATATACAAATAACTCAACTAGGACAAAGAGCAACACCGGAAATGCAAAAACATAAATCTAGAAAGGGGTTATGTTGTTTTCTTGAGATAAATATGGAATTTGAACCAAAATTACTCCTTTCATCCAAATATATATGGCATCAATATAGTTGAACCATCATACATAGCCAACCAACAAATTCAATAACTTGATTGCAGGTCGCAACCGAAACGATTTCTGTCAAAGAACTAAGTGCCTGTTTGGATTGGCTTATTTTAGGTGCTTTTAAGCCAGTATAACTTTTATATAGTTTTAAAGTGTTTTTGGTAAAGTTAAAAAGTGCTTATGAACACTTATTTTTAAAGAAAAATAACAAAAATAAGTTAAAAGACATAAGTTAGGATTCCTAACTTATGACATTTGGCTTATAAGTCATACGTCAAAAGTCAATTCAAGCGGCCTCTAAATCAAAGCCATTTCTAAAAGTAGTTATCGAGACAACAGTGTCCAGAGCTCTACATTTCTCCAGCTATCATGTCTATCTCCATATCAATCACTTTATTGTTGCCCCCTTTAGCACACCGCACATCCATTTGTGTCATTATGTTGTTGCCCCCTTCTGCACATCCATCTGTGTCTTGTCCAATGCCGTAAAATAATCTCCACAGGAAGTGCTTGTTGTTCCATCCTACAAGAACATCCACAAGGTGAAATACAGCTCTACATTTATCGCATAGTTTATCTTTTATAGAAGATAACCATACATATGTATTACCAAAAAAATCATTGAAAATGAAAAAAGAATATAGAGATTATTGACATACATTGAAAATCACTACGCAGGGCTGTGGATGCAAGTATAAGAAGCTCAACATCATTTATAAGTATTCTCATCACCAAATCTTCCCTACGCATGAACTCTACCCGAGTAATGTACATATCAAACCTACATATAATGGCAAATGCAAATAAATTTCTAGTAAAAACATTTCTGGTCAAGGGCTCACTTCTACTTTGCATCCCTTTCCCCTTTACTGGTAGATACATAAGGAAGAAGCTGACCTTTCTTTCTCACTTGTAAAGAAATATAGTCTATATCTTCTTTACCCGAAATATTATTTTTGAATAGACTTGCCCAGTTATTCACATGGGGAACAAGTTGAAATTTAAGAGTAGCAGGCAAAAGACGTGAGTACTCCTACACCATATGTCTAACTTTTTTTTTAAGAATCAAAAGAAGTTAGACATGTTGATGAGTACTCACGACTTTTGCCTGCTACTCTTAAATTTCAACTAGTTTCCCGTGTTAATATCTGGGCAAGTCTATTCAACAATCATATTGGATAAATAAGATATAGGACTATATTTCCTTACACGCGAGAAAGAAAGGTCAACTTTTCTAAGGGCCAAAAAAGACTCGGACGTTCAGTGCAAATAAAAAATAAGAGAAAGGGCAATTTATACCTTATATATCTATCAGTAAAGGGGAAAGGATGCAAAGTAGAAGTGAACCCTTGCTGGGGAATGTTTTTAGTAGAAATTGATTTGCACACACCATATGTCTAACTTTGGAAGGAGGATGAGCCTGGATACAATTATTGAACATCCTAGGTACAATTTCTGGAGCACCTAAGATATTAAAGCTTCCCGAAAATGCAAAGAGGAAGAGAGATTAATAAATTATAGGGACGTAAATTTCTTCTTGTTGAATGGTGCCAATTCCTTATATATATATATATATATATATATATATATATATATATATATGTATGTACACACACACATATGTATATTCCGCAAAATAATTACTATTTTGTTTAACCACAATCATATATATATGTATTACCAAAAAATTCATTGAAAATGAAAATTGAATATAGAGATTATCGACGTAATTTGACAATCACTGCACAGCGCTGTGCATGCAAGTATAAGCAACTCAACATCATTTATAAGCATTCTCATCACCAAATCTTCCCTACGCATGAACTCTACCAGAGTAATGTACATATCAAACCTACATATAATGGCAAATGCAAATCAATTTCTAGTAAAATCATTTCTGGGCAAGGGCTCACTTCTACTTTGCATCCCTTTCCTTTTAATTGATAGATATATAAGGAAGGCAAGGGCTCACTTGTACTTTGCATCCCTTTCCTTTTGACTGATAGATATATAAGGAAGAAGTTGACCTTTCTTTCTCACTTGTAAAGAAATATAGTCTGTATCTTCTTTACCCGGAATATGATTGTTGAATAGACTTGCCCAGTTATTCATATGGGGAACAAGTTGAAATTTAAGAGTAGCACATGGGAACTAGTTGAAATTTAAGAGTAGCAGGAAAAAGATGTGAGTACTCATACACCATATGTCTTAACTTTTTTTTATTCTGAAAAAAAAGGTTAGACATATGGTGTAACTTTTTTTTAACTAATTTCTGATTATATTATCTTGGGCCATGAGTTGATTATAGGTTATGGTAGGAAAGGAATCTCACTGAGGTGCATGCTAAAAGTGGATACGCAAATGGCATATGACTCAGTTGAATGGTCTCCAATTTCCCACCAAGTTTATTACTTGGATCTTATTGGTTGATATTGGTTGATCTTATTGGCATATGGGTTACATATTGGTTGATAAAAAGTGACACAAGAAGGATTCTTTCAATTCTAAGGTGATGCTCCTAAGCTTACCCATGGTTTTTCTGACTCGACTGTCTAGCTTATCAAGGAAGCAGAGGACAACAAAGCTCATCTTACCTCTCTCAAGTCAAACATGCAAGTCATGTAGGAAGCTATTAGGAAGATCTTACACTGAACAAGGACAACAACACCGATATAGGAAAACTCTGCCTTAAAGTAGATGGTCTAAAGAAGAATGGGGTCTGACAACCAACAAACTTATCTAGCAAGTTCACTCCATGAAGGCTGGAACTGACTCCTCCAACAATGATCTTGATGTCTCTGTTCAAACCTCCAACTCGAACTTCTCTAAGAATGTTGAGTGTTCCTATACTACTTTTCCGTAGGAACTTGCTCAACACTCTTAAGTATTTCCTTGATGATTGCTAACTCTTTGTTTAAGACAGTTCTTTTTGCTTAAAAACTCTTTTTCCAAGGAATATGTCCCTTTTTCTTTTGTTTTATAATATTTGGGTTTGCTCACCCCTCACTACTAGCTTTCTTATTAAGGCGTTGTAATTAGCTGTATACTCTATGTTGCATGCTTACTTTTCTGCATTTTTTGTCTTTTCTTTTGTTTTTTCTAATTATACCAAGAGGGAGAAATAGGTACTATACATGGAGCATGGAGTATGGACCAAGAGGGAGCATAAACCTGACATAAAGCAATGGGGAGCACCAAGATCTTCAAGTAGGGAAGTCAACAATAAACATTATCGTTAAATGTCATTATCAAAAATTGGTGAGATTGTTAGCATCTGAAGAATTTGGAATAATGAAATTTCAGGTACAAAGAGGCAACAACTCAGGGATATAGAAATAAAAAAGGAAAGAGCATAAATTAAAGAAGGAATTAATCAAGTCAATGAAGACAAAGGAGTAAGGATCGCCAGAAAGTTAGTAAATTAAGGAAAGACTCCTTAAATTTGGACTACAAGATATCAAATTCAAGGAAATCAAAGAAAAGAAGATTTTAAGAATTGGTGATTCAACCCTCTGTACAAGGCAATGTTTTGGCCATGCTTGGAAAGATTCACAACAAAATAGGAACATATCTAATATGGATGTGTATTCTCAATCAAGGAATCATTATGAATCCTTGATTGATAGAAAGTCTCTTGGGTATTCCTAATAGAGCTTCAATGGCCGACTCTCAAAAGCCATTATAAGAAAGCCCCCTCATCATTATAATTAATTATGCCCTATTCTTGAACTTGTAATGATATTTTCTTTCATCCTACAAAAATATTGTACTCATTGAGTTAACAATTCTGTAAAAAAAAAAAGGAAAGAGAATACTCTAGAATAGGTTATACAGGTAAAGGTATGTCAAAATAAGTATGATTTGTGTATCAGACAAGTTGATAGATTGTAAAAGCTTATAAACTCCAAAACCCTCATCAATCTCAAAAGGAAGCCCTTGTAACCTAAGGGAACTGGACTAGGTATCACATCAGTGATCTGAATTGGTATAAAAATTCTCTGTCTATCCTTTATTTAACTTATCATTTGTTATCTATTGAACATACTTGCAAGTGAGTTGACTATCCCTTTCGACTGTCGACTAAAAGAAAATTTCAATCCACCCCCCTTTTGATTATCAAATTTTATTTTTAAAAGCTTCCAATTTCATGTCAAAATTAAAAGAATTGAAAAAATTCAAACAATGCCACATAGATACTCATGAAACAAGGTTTACCTTGTATGCTTGACGAATGCTGCGTCGTCCCTTTTCCCCCCAAGAGTGAGTGGCCATTTCTGCTCTACAGACAAAGAAAAAAAATCCTAGTAGTACCTATATATCGCACAATTTTTGAGTAATAAACTTTAATTTCAAATCAAAAAATCATGTTCAAACTTTATAAGATGAAAACAAAATCTAATAAAGAAGCAACAATTCTCCTTTTCGGGAAAAACGTGTAAAAACTTATACTGTAAAGTAGATATGCTTTTACTCGTGTATTTTAAGATAATAATTTAAATATGGCATTCGCCCGTTTGATATGAGATTGTTTAACTTTATTTAAAAATTAATATTTGGCCATAAAAATTGACAAGACAACCTAATTTGGAAAATATTGAAAAAATAATTCACTTTCATTTTTAAAAATATATTTTTTCAAATTTACCCTAGTTTTTTATTTTTCTAAAACATCTCATTTAAATTTTACTTCATATTTTTAAAAAGTACATTCAAATTGTAAATATTTATTTCAAAATTTATCTTCAAACACAATTTCAATTTTAGCTTCAAACAAATGACAAATGATAGATTTTGATAGTCTTTGATGTGATTAGAGTTGTCATACCAGCCAAGAAGTAAATTTAACAAACCAAGATTTATTATGAATTTTTTATAAAATAGTATGTGAAAACCATATATGTTAACTAATAAAGCTTTAACTGAATTTCACTTAAAATAAAGATAAAGAGCGCATATGAAATGAACAAAATTAAAATAAACATTGTTATCTTAAAAATTGAAATTCAAATCTCAAACATCCAACAAATCTACTGTAGGCACCACAGTTCGCCGACCATGGAGCCCTTGGTCACATTTGCAGAGGCCATCTACCCAACAAATCCCGATCTCTTGCCACCCGACCGCATTCGTGGAGGTCAGATGGGTTAGCACTGTGCGTTCGTGGAAGTCAACTTTACCTTATGCTTCGCGTTCACGGAGGACTGCGATGAGGTCATTTATGTTGTATTATAGTTCACTGCGATCGCGGAGAACAAAATGAGGTGATATATACATGATCTATTTCCAAATTTGACGAGGGATAGAGGGAAAAATTAAATTAGCGATAAACTAATCATCCAAAACCCAAATAGAGTGATTCAAAAGGCTAACTTGGTGGAATTTCAAGAAGAACATCGTGAACATGTTGAAAATTGTATTTGGCGTGCTGTTTGAGGTAAGTTTTGTTGTTTTACTGCTTCGTATAGATGTTAATTATCATAAACTTTGAAAATTGATTACCCAATCATTTTGGAACCGATTGTACTAGCTATATATATATATATATATATGACTGTCTGCATAGTTGTGTAACATGCTGAGGACACTTGTGAGTGGTATATTGACGGCCTGTTGTACTCATGATTATCTGAGATTGACAGAGTACTTGTTGATATGTTGAGGGTACCTGTGATTGGTGCATTGATTGTCTACCAAATGTATGACTAGCCATTACTATCAGGTTTTAATCTAGGCTTAGGCTAGTGATTGCTCTAGATTTGCACTGGTTAGGATCAGTAGATTGCTATACTTATACATATTACAATAGACATCGGATAAAAAAATCACCCAAGTCTGCGACGCGGACTTGGTTCTTGACAAGAGTTTTGTTGAAGGTGAAACAAGTCCATGATGAGGACTTATTGCGAACTTATCGTGGACTCTATGTGTTAAAGAAAATTTCGCGGATAAAAATTCTTGTCCACGTCGTGGACTTGGTTCACCTCATTCATTTTTAATTTTTTTTCTTATTTTGGGCTAATCTCAGCTAGAATAGTATGAGATATTACACTCATTGTGATCTAGATAAGTTGAGAATATGAGATTCTTTTTCTCAACATACACGTTGTTTGAGACTTATTTATGTGAGAATGACATATGCATTGCCCGATAATCATATATACAAATATCAAGTATAAAAGGAAAATTGCTAATTGAAATGTTAGCTCACATATATCCTCACCGTTACAAAGAGACTTACATATACCCTTTTAGGAGACGGAAGTGAAAAAATTAATTTTATTTTTTATTTTAGAAAAAATCATATGGGGGTATATATGATCTTTTTCACATATTAAATTTTTTTGACTTGATTAACTATCATTACTTGAGTTTCTTATTCTCAATTTTTTTTTCATTTTTTCTTGTAAAAATATGAGGGAAAAAAGTGTGGATGAAGAAAGAGAAAAAAAGTAGGAAATTTTTTTTAAACCAATTATTCTGGATACATTGTAATTTATATTTTGTATTCGTAGAAAAATTATATAATAAATTTTACGGGGAAGTTAGAAAAAAAGATTTTGACTATCAAAATAACAAATTTAAACTAACTGTTGAATAAAAAAATCTAACATAAATATGTGTGAGAAGTATCAGATATATTCTTAAATGAATATTTTACTTTACTACTTTTATATAGGAGAATAATTCAACAACTTCAGATCGTGCTGCTTGCTTGAGCAGCTACTGATTGCCATGCCCACTCCACATGTTAAAAGCAGTAGCTGATCGTTGACGTGTCTACTTTTATTCGTTTTCGTATTTTCTTCATTTTGATTTATTTTTTATTTTTTTGAATATGCAATTTTTAAAAAATTATGTAAAAATATTATAAATCATAATTAGTAAGTATGAAAAAGTAATATAAATTACAATAATTAGCATCTTAAATTCGAATGGAGGAAGTAGCATATATTATTTGAAATGATATAAAAGGTGCATTCAATCATAATAATTACTAGCTTAAAAATTTAAAAGGCATATAAAAATATTTTAATAACTCTTGAATTTTATCAGTGTTACATAAATTGAGAAAAAGATTGTAACATATAATATTTGAAATTTATTTAAACGGTACTATAAATCATAATAATTAATAATTTAAAATATTTAAGATAGAAATAAAATTTCGGTTAACTTTCAAAACAATTTATGTGCGACATAAATCAGAACAAAATAAGGAACAAATAATATTTAAAAATGACATAAAACATATTATAAGTTATAAAAGATACACACTAATTATACAATTTAGCTTACGTAAACATGATTTATATACTGATTATACATTACGACCAAAACGCGTTAAATAATAATGCCGCATGACTATTTATTGTAATAAATGACTTTTTTTAAGTGGACTATCTTTTGTATAAGAAATATAACCTAGTGGATATTTTGTCTAATTTGTCCATTTAAAAAAATGGAAAACTAAGCATATGCCTTTTTGAATTAAACTATTTATATTCATATACCCCAGTATATTTTAGGCTCCTTTACTATTAAAATTTGCCCTCCTACTATTAAAATCCGCATGTTGTTGTCATGCGTCAACACCCATCTTGTATCATATATCAATAGGGTATACATATACCGACATGGTATCACAATGGATTAAGCTCAGTCCTTTATGATATCGATATGGTATCAATATACCAATAGAGTATCACAAAGAATATATTTTTTATTAATTTAGAATTTAATAAATAAGTTTGTAACTTTAATAATTTTCTCTTAATTATGTTATTTATTAAAAAAAAGTGCTCAAAATTATATGATACCGATAGGGTATCAATATACTAATGGAGTATCACGAGAATATTTTTTCTACTAATTTAGAGTTTAATCAATAATTTTCTAATCTTATACGATACCGATTTGGTATATGATATCGATATGGTATTAATATACCGATAGAGTATCACAAAGAATATATTTTCTATTAATTTATAATTTAATAAATAAGTTTGTAACTTTAATAATTTTCTCTTAATTATGTTATTTACTAAACAAAGTGCTCAAAATTATATGATACGGATAGGGTATCAATATACTGATGAAGTATCACGAGAATATACTTTCTACTAATTTAGAGTTTAATTAATAATTTTCTAATCTTATACGTTACCTATATGGTATGAATATACCAATGAAGTATCACAACAGATATATTTTCTACTTCAGTGTTACTATTCTTCCCGGCGTCTTCTCTCTCTCTCCAGCGTCTTCTCTCTCTCTCTCTCCGGCGTCTTCTTCCATCGTCACGCGTCAATCGGAGTTTCAACTTCGATCTTCTTCCAGATCTATGAAGATCGGAGACGATCGCCTGCGTGTTCGATCGGATTTGTCTGCCGGTCACCTTTTCCGGCAAACTCGATCTTCTTCCAGATCTGTGCTTCTTCTCTGTAACGCCGGGTAGAATTACCAAAATACTCCTAAAGTGAGGGTAGGCGCGTAAGCATCTTCCAAAAGCGCGTATGGCGAATCCGAGACCGGATTTGGAATCAGCATGAAAAATTGAGTGGGAAAGTGGTCTCGGTCGATTTCTAGAGCGACCCGATCGAAAGATAAATTTTTGATCCAAATCAGAAAACAGTGACGGTCGGCGACAGAGGCGCGTCGCGGACCTGTCGCGGAGAAGCACTTGTGCGATTTCCAAAATTTTCGACGGGATGAAGAAAATTCGTTCAAAAACGTTTTTCTAAAAATACCCTGTTCGAGATAGGTCCGCGTCGCCGACCGTGTATTTTTCGGATTGGAAATTTCCAAATAATTAGAGGGGCATTTCAGTCAATCCCTTACCCCTCCTAAACTCTAATACACGACTAATAACGCCGTTTCTATGTGAAAAGGGTCTAAAACCCTCATTCTAAGCCTTATTCCCTAAACTAACAAGGCTAGGGCTTGAGGAGAAGAGAGAAGAGCTTGTGTGAGAAATTCGAGAGGAGATCCTAGATGTATTCGGTTGTTAGCCGCACCACAGGTATGTAAGGCTAAACTAGAATATGAGATTGTTCTCTCATGTGCCCTATAGAGGTCATAGATGAGTTGATGATTGAGGAGTCTACATGCATGATTTCTTTGATGGTTTTTCTTGAAAATTATATTTGAAATTACTTGTTTTCTGTGTTGATGATCATCATACTATTTGTTTTCTTAAGTTGAATATTTTCATGAGAATTTGCATAACCCTACATGATTAATTTGAAAAGCATGCATAATGAACTTGAGGATTGAGTTTAGAGTCTTGAGTTAAGATTGTGATTGTGATGAGAGAATGTTGATGAGCTGATAGAGTTTGATTGTGTTATGAGTCTCTATAAATGAACTCTACCGATGTGTCTATTCATTTGATCCTTAATAATTGTTCTTAATTTTGAGTTATTCATGAGATTGATTGATGAAAGGGTTAAAGCCCCTATGAGATACCGATCGTTGTCGGGGAGTGAGTCCCAATGAGATTGGTTGAGGATTGATATGGAGGTTTTATGAGCATTGAGTCGGGAGGAGTATCGAGCACCGAAATGGGTTAGAGTGAGTCCCATTTGAACTCATTAAACTACGTCGCCAAGTGTAGAAGAGGTTTTCCTCTTGAGTTTATGTCCCTGAAAGCAATAGCGGACTTGATGAGTTTTCTGACTCCATATTGGGTGAGCTGATATGGTTTTTGATTCGTTCTCTACCTGGCAAGTACAGAACGGCCGTGGCAACACCGGCGGGATGTTGTACAATCACTGGCTCATAAGTGGTTGTTGTCGGTTAAGAGAAATTCCCACAAACTTCGTATCTTACTCCGAGTCTAGATGGGATGAGAGGGGGTGAGCTCCTCTGTGTTGAGTTTGAGATGAGTTGAGACTATTGATGAGTCTGAGTCAATGATGTGTCATTTGTCTACTCTTTATTCTTGCATAGATAGACATTTGACTAACGATATGATGTGATGTTTATTTTGAGTTGTTATTGTTTCCATATTATCTACCGGTTTCTGTTTCACTCATCTATATTACATACCAGTACATTCCAAGTACTGATGTCCCCTCTGGACTGCATCATTTTATGATGCAGAGGATGGTACTCGGGATGTCGACAGGCGCTTCGTTGAGGATTCGAGATTGCAGCTGCTTGGTGAGCCTCCCCTACTCCGGAGGATTCACTCTTTTATTTCATCATGCTTTAGAGTTAGACTGGATTGTTTCTTTTGCTTTGATTTGGGTAGCCATGGATTTGTCATTGGCAGCACATGATTTGTAATAAAGGCTTCATAGACGATAGTCGAGCATTTGATGTTGAGATTGTGAGCTAGTTCTTTCTACTAGCCTTTATTTTTATAGATATGTACTCCTTTGAGACTTTGGATGAGATGTGTCCACCAGACTTATATTTTCCTGCTATCCAGTAGAGTTATTTGATTGAATGATGTGATGGAGCTAAGTGGTTCGCTTGGGGACTAGCAATAATCTTCGAGTGGCGGCCACGCCTAGGGTACCCTCATGGGGCGTGACAAACTTGGTATCAGAGCACAGAGTTCAAGTGTCCTAGGGAGTTTATGAAGCCGTGTCTAGTAGAGTCTTATTTATGGGTGTGTTGTCGACCACATTTCATAAGCAGGAGACTATTGGACATTAGGATTGGTTACCCTTCTTTCTTATTCCAATTCGTGCGATAGAGTTAAACTCTATGAAAACTATATTCTAATTCGTGCTCTACACGTGTAAAGATCGATAAATATGCCTCCCAGAAAAGCTGTCAGAGGAAGGGGACGTCCTGCTAGGCAAGCTGTTAATCCACCTGAACCCCAAGTATCTGAGGGGCCCGTGGATCTAGCTGTCCCTGTTGAACAACCCCCTCAAGATGAGGTTTCCAATGCCGAGTTACGCCAGGCTATTCGAGCTCTAGCCCAGGCTGTTGCGGCACCCCCAGTGAGACAAGGAGCATGCAGACTAGACACTCATGACACCTCTAGAGTCCGAGAATTTCTGCGGATGAATCCGCCTGAGTTCACGGGGTCGGCATCTACGGAAGACCTTGAGAACTATGTAGAGGAACTTAAGAAGGTGTTCCAAGTAATGCACGTGGCTGATGCTGATAGGGTTGAACTTGCCGCTTACCAACATAAGTGTGTGGCCAGGCTGTGGTTCGACCAATGGAAGAAAGAAAGGGGAAATGATGCCCCGCATGTGACTTGGGCAGTGTTTGAGGAGGCCTTTTTGGGACGCTTCTTCCCAAGGGAGAAAAAGGAAGCTAAGGTGATGGAATTTCTGAATCTAAAATAGGGCTCTATGATCGTGCAAGAGTATGGCTTGAAATTCACACAATTATCTCGCTATGCTCCGGACATGATTGCAGACATGAGGGGAAGGATGGGAATGTATGTCGATGGGTTACATAGAGGACCCAAGAGGGATGGTAGGGGAGCGATGCTTGTGAGTGATATGGACATCGGGCGACTGATGAGATTTGTACAACAAGCTGATGAGGAAAGGCAGCAGGACAAGGAGGAGTTCAGGTGCAAGAAAGCCAAAACATCTAGCTATGAGGTTGGAAGGAAGGGCAATGGTAACCGGTTTCCAGCACCATCATCTGCTAGTGCACCCACTCCTAGGATCAGGGATGAATAGAGGTTCCAGAATGCTAGAGCCCATGGGTCCCAGTCGCAAGCTAGTGTGGCCCAAGGATCGCAGGGTAAACCGCCGTGTAGTAATTGTGGCAAGTTGCACCTCAGAAGATGTCGTGAAGGGGATAATGGGTGTTACAAATATGGCCAAGTGGGTCACTATCAGAGAGATTGTCTGCAATGGGCTGGCCGAGCTCAATCCACTGCATCGGCCCCACCAGTTAGAGGGAACCAGAGGGCCACTACGTCAGGTACGGGCGGAGCGACAAACTGCTTGTATGCCATGGGTAGTCGCCAAGATCAGGAGAACTCCCCAGACGTGGTGACGGGTATGATTCGAGTCTTTACTTTTGATTGTTATGTTTTGATGGACCCTGGTGCCACACTGTCATTTGTATCTCCTTATGTGGCCAGTAAATTTGGTAGGACCCTTGAGAGTCTTCTTGACCCCTTTGATGTTTCTACTCCAGTGGGTGATCTATTCGAGCTGAGAGAGTCTATAGAACTTGTGTAGTGTCCATCCATCATAGGGGCACTCTTGTTGATTTGATTGAATTGGAGATGGTTGATTTTGATTTGATCCTTGGCATGGATTGGATCCACGCCTGTTATGCCTCTGTTGATTGTAGATCCCAACTGTCATGTTCCAATTCCCAAATGAACCGGCTCTAGAGTGGAAGGGTGACTCTGTTACCCCTAGAGGAAAGTTTATCTCATACCTTAGAGAAAGGAAATTGATTTCTAAAGGCTGTATCTATCATCTTGTGTGAGTGAGATCAGACGATGTTGAGTTCCCAACTCTTGAGTCAGTTCCGATTGTTAATGAATTCCCAGAAGTGTTTCCTGACGATTTGCCTGGAGTCCCTCCTGATAGGGAGATTGACTTTCGGATTGACGTTCTTCCTGATACCCAACCTATTTCGATCCCACCTTATAGGATGGCCCCCACTGAGTTAAAAGAATTGAAAGAGCAACTAAAGGATTTGCTAGAAAAGGGCTTCATTAGGCCAAGTGTTTCGTCTTGGGGTGCTCCTGTCCTATTTGTGCGAAAGAAAAATGGGTCCTTCAGAATGTGTATTGATTATAGGCAACTAAACAAGGTCATAGTAAATAATAAGTATCCCTTTCCAAGGATAGATGATTTGTTTGACCAACTTCAGGGAGCCTCCTGTTTCTCTAAGATAGACCTCAGATCTGGCTACTATCAGCTGAAGGTGAGGGAGTGTGACATTCCAAAGACAGCCTTTAGGACTAGATATGGCCATTTTGAGTTCTTGGTTATGTCCTTTGGGTTGACAAATGCACCTGCACCCTTTATGGACTTGATGAATAGGGTGTTCAAACCATATCTTGACTTGTTTGTGATTGTATTCATCGACGACATTCTGATTTATTCAAAGAGTGAAGAGGAGCATGCTAATAACCTCAGAGTTGTCCTCCAAACACTTAGGGACCATGAGTTGTATGCAAAATTCTCAAAGTGTGAGTTCTGGCTTAAGTCAGCAACCTTCCTAGGCCATGTTGTTTCCGGCGAGGGTATTCGAGTGGATGCCCAAAAGATTGAAGTGGTTAAGAACTGGCCCCGACCGACTACTCCGACTGACATTTGAAATTTCTTGGGGTTGCAGGCTACTACCGCAGGTTCGTCAAAGGATTTTCTTCCTTATCCGCGCCATTGACCAAACTGACTCAGAAGAAGGTCAAGTTTTAGTGGTTCGAAAAATGTGAGAAGAGTTTCCATGAACTAAAAACAAGGTTGACTATTGCGCCAGTCCTAACCTTACCTGATGGAATCAAAGACTTTGTAATTTATTGTGATGCCTTAAGGGTCGGATTGGGATGTGTACTAATGCAAAGAGGGAAAGTGATAGCCTATGCTTCCAGGCAACTCAAGGTTCATGAAAGGAACTACCCAACCCATGACCTCGAGTTGGCAGCAGTAGTGTTTGCACTTAAAATCTGGCGTCACTACTTGTATGGAGTGCATGTGGATGTGTTCACTGACCACAAGAGCTTGCAGTATGTTTTTAGTCAGAAAGAGCTCAACTTGCGATAAAGGAGATGGTTGGAGTTACTCAAGGATTATGACATGAGTATTCACTACCACCCAAGTAAAGCTAATGTTGTTGCTGATGCTCTTAGCAGGTTATCAATGGGTAGCACAACCCACGTGGAGGAAGAAAAGAAGGAGTTAGCCAAGGACGTACACCGGTTGGCTCGATTAAGAGTTCGACTCGAACAAAACAATGAAGGAGGAGTTAATGTGGAGATCGGGTCTGCTTCCTTGTTAGTAGTGGAAGTGAAGGAAAAGCAAGATCAGGACCCAGTCATACTCCAATTGAAGGAGGACGTCCATAGACAGAAGGTGATAGTCTTCTCCAAAGGGGGAGATGGAGTGTTGAGATATCAAAGTAGATTGTGTGTTCCGATTGTTGATGGTATTCGGGACAGGATCATGGGGAAGCCCATAACACTAGATATTCCATTCATCCTGGGTCCACCAAAATGTACAACGACTTGAGAGAAGTCTATTGGTGGAATGGGATGAAGAGGCACATTGTGGAATTCGTTTCAAAATGCCCAAACTACCAACAAGTGAAGGTTGAACATCAAAGGCCATGTGGATTGGCTCAGAACTTTGAGATTCCAGAGTGGAAGTGGGAGATGATCAATATGGACTTTATCATTGGTCTGCCAAGGTCTCGAAAACAACATGATTCGATATGGGTGATCATGGACAGAATGACTAATTCAGCTCACTTCTTGGCAGTTAAGACAACCAACACTGCGGAAGAGTATGCCAAGTTGTACATGCAGGAGATTGTGAGGTTGCATGGAGTTCCCTTTTCCATCATCTCGGACAGAGGAGCCCCATTTACCTCCCAGTTCTGGAGATCGTTCCAGAAAGGCTTGGGTACTAGGGTGAACCTGAGCACAACCTTTCATCCCCAAACGGATGGTCAGGCAGAGCGTACAATTCAAACGCTTTAGGACATGTTGAGGGCGTGTGTCCTCGACTTCAAGGGGAATTGGGATGATCACCTACCACTGATCGAATTTGCATACAACAATAGTTATCATGCGAGCATTCAGATGGCTCCGTATGAAGCCTTGTATGGGAAGAGATGTAGATCACCAATTGGATGGTTTGAGGTTGGAGAAGCTGAACTGATTGGGCATGATCTTGTTCACCGGTCGATGGAGAAGGTCAAGGTCATTAGAGAAAGGTTAAAGACTGCCCAGAGTCACCAAAAATCTTACACTGACGTGAGGAGAAGAGATCTGGAGTTCGAAGTAGATGATTAGGTGTACCTGAAAGTATCACCTATGAAGGGTGTCTTAAGGTTCGGGAAGAAAGAAAAGCTAAGTCCACGTTATGTTGGACATTATCAGATTGTAAAGAGGATTGGGAAGGTTGCTTACGAGTTGAAGTTGCCTTCCGAGCTAGATGGAGTCCATCCGGTATTTCATGTATCGATGCTAAAGAAATACTTGGGAGATCCCGCCTTGGTGATCCCTGTTGATAGCGTTGGAGTAATGGATAACCTATCTTACGAAGAGGTCCCAGTTCAAATCCTTGATCGTCAGATTCGCAAGTTGAGGAACAAAGAGATAGCCTCAGTCAAAGTCCTGTGGAGAAATCAGTTCGATGAAGAAGCCACATGGGAAGCTGAGGAGGAGATGAAAGAAAAATATTCGCACCTATTCGTGCCAACTGATGATGAAGATATTGAAGGTAAAAATCCTTGCTCTTCACTAAGCTGATTGTTCTATTTTTTTTATGTGGCTTACTATTATTAAGTCGAGACGTGATTTGTTGAATTGAGTGTGGAAATGAGCCTTGAGTTTATTCGTACCTTAACCCCCATCTCTATTCATCATTCGAGGACGAATGATCCCAAGGGGGAGATGATGTAACGCCCGATAAAATTACCAAAATACCCCTACAGTGAGGGTAGGCGCGTAACGCATCTTCCGAAGCTCGTATGGTGAATCCGAGACCGGATTTGTAATCAACATGAAAAATTGAGTAGGAAAGTGGTCTCGGTCGATTTTTAGAGCGACCCGATCGAAAGATAAATTTTCGATCCAAATTAGAAAACAGTGACGGTCCGCGACAGAGGCGCATCGTAGACCTGTCGCGGAGAAGCACTTGTGTGATTTTCAAAATTTTCGACGGGATGGAGAAAACTCGTTCAAAAACGTTTTTCTAAAAATACCCTGTTCGCAATAGGTTCGCATCGCGGACCGTGTATTTTTCGGACTGGAAATTTCCAAATAATTACGAGGGGCATTCCGGTCAATCCCCCACCCCTCCTAAACTCTAATACATGACTAATAACGACGTTTCTACGTGAAAAGGGTCTAAAACCCTCATTCTAAGCCCTATTCCCTAAACTAACAAGGCTAGGGCTTGAGGAGAAGAGAGAAGAGCTTGTGTTAGAAATTCGAGAGGAGATCCTAGACGTATTTGGTTGTTAGCCGCACCACAAGTATGTAAGGCTAAACTAGAATATGAGATTGTTCTCTCATGTGTCCCATAGAGGTCATAGATGAGTTGATGATTGAGGAGTCTACATGCATGATTTCTTTGATGGTTTTTCTTGAAAATTGTATTTGAAATTACATCTTTTCAATGTTGATAATCATCATACTATTTATTTTCTTAAGTTGAATATTTTCATGAGAATTTGCATAACCCTACATGATTAATTTGAAAAGCATGCATAATGAACTTGAGGATTGAGTTTAAAGTCTTGAGCTAAGATTGTGATTGTGATTATGATGAGAGAATGATGATGAGTTGATAGAGTTTGATTGTGTTATGAGTCCCTATAAATGAACTCTACCGATGTGTCTATTCATTTGATCCTTAATGATTGTTCTAAATTTTGAGTTATTGATGAGATTGATTGATGAAAGGGTTGAAACCCCTATGAGATACTGATCGTTGACGGGGAGTGAGTCCATATGAGATTGGTTGAGGAATGATATGGAGGTTTTATGAGCATTGAGTCGGGAGGATTATCGAGCACCGAAATGGGTAAGAGTGAGTCCCATTTGAACCCATTAAACTATGTCGCCAAGCGTAAAAGAGGTTTTCCTTTTGAGTTTATGTCCCTGAAAGCAATAGCGGACTTGATGAGTTTTCTGACTCCATTGGGTGAGCTGATATGGTTTTTGATTCGTTCTCTACCTGGAAAGTACAGAACGGCCGTGGCAACGCCGGCGGGATGTTGCACAATCACTGGTTCATAAGTGGTTGTTGTTGGTTAAGAGAAACTCCCACAAACTTCGTATCTTACTCCGAGTCTAGATGGGATGAGAGGCGGTGAGCTCCTCTGTGCTGAGTTTGAGATGAGTTGAGACTATTGATGAGTCTGAGTTAATGATGTGTCATTTGTCTACTCTTTATTCTTGCATAGATAGACATTTGACTAACGATGTGATGTGATGTTTATTTTGAGTTGTTATTGTTTCCATATTATCTACCGGTTTCTGTTTCACTCATTTATATTACATACCAGTACATTCCAAGTACTGATATCCCCTCTGGACTGCATCGTTTTATGATGCAGAGGCAGGTACTGGGGATGTCGATAGGCGCTTCGTTGAGGATTCGAGATTGCAGCTGCTTGGTGAGCCTCCCCTACTCCGGAGGATTCACTCTTTTATTTCATCATGCTTTAGAGTTAGACTGGATTGTTTCTTTTGCTTTGATTTAGGTAGTCATAGATTTGTCATTGGCACCACATGATTTGTAATAGAGGTTTCATAGACGATAGTCGAGCATTTGATGTTGAGATTGTGAGCTAGTGCTTTCTACTAGCCTTTATTTTTATATATATACTCCTTTGAGACTTTGGATGAGATGTGTCCACCAGACTTATATTTTCCTGCTATCCAGTAGAGTTATTTGATTGAATGATGTGATGGAGCTAAGTAGTTTGCTTGGGGACTAGCAATAGTCTTCGAGTGCCGGCCACGCCTAGTGTACCCTCCCGGAGCATGACATTCTCCACTGCGCATCTTTTCCACTGCGCTGCGTCTCCACTGTGCTTCAGAGAAGACACAATTATTGCAGGTATTCAGTCGGCAAAACTCCGGCTACAAGAGTTTCCGATCAACATCAGTCATATTCCGGCGACTCCGGCGTATAGTTTCCGAGCAGAGGCAGAAATTCGGCGACCATTTTTCGGCGAAAATCAGCCTAGGTTCTATCATTCCTCCCTATTCTGTACTTCTTGGCTACACTATCTCATTTTGTGAATCCTTTTCCTTTTCTTTTCTACTGATCAGTCTCTGATACTATTGCTTGAGTCATTTGAGTGTAATCTTTCAATTTCTTGATTAGTTGGTTATTAGTATATCTCTTACATATTGATTCCTGATTTGATGTTGATCTGCTGAATATCCGGGGAGTTGCTGACTTTGTGTTTTGGATATAGTTGTAGAGTTGTTGGTTTGTTTGTTTGTCAGTATAGTACTTGTTCGTGATTGGGTCCCTAGCGATTTTATGAGCGCTTATTGAGAGTATTTCGTAGTTGGTGGCATCCGAATCTGATGGTGGAGTAGGGTCATGTCGTCGGTTGGGGTCAGGGGTAAAAGGTAGGGGTGGTAAGAAAGGCACATGCTTATCTAAATTAAAAGTAGGATCGTGGAATATAGGTACACTTACACGGAAATCTATAAATCTAGTAAAGTGTCTTAAGAGGAGACAAATTAATATAGCGTGTCTTCAGGAGACTAGATGGGTAGGGACCAAAGCTTGGGATGTAGACGGGTTCAAGCTATGGTACTTGGGTGGTTCTAGGGATAGAAATGGTGTAGGTATACTAGTAGATGAGGGCCTTAGGGAGTATGTGGTGGAGGTTAGGAGGTTTAATGATAGGATGATGTCTATTAAACTTGTGGTGGGTAAGCACATAGTGACTGTAGTTAGTGCCTATGCGCCTCAAGTGGGTCTAGACGAGGAAGTCAAGAGGCTCTTTTGGGAAGACTTGGATGAGGTGGTGAGGGGCATACCAGTGACGAAAAAACTTTTCATTAGGGGAGATGTTAATGGACATATTGGGGCTACCAGTAGCAGGTTTGAAGATGTCCATGGAGGCTTTGGTTTTGGGGAAAGGAATGGGGGTGGAATGTCTCTCTTGGATTTTGCCAAATCCTTTGAGTTAGTTATTGCTAACTCATGTTTCCAGAAGAGGGAAAATCACTTGATAACCTTTCAGAGTGTGGTGGCTAAAACTCAAATTGATTACCTACTTCTCCGGAAGGGTGATAGAAGCCTTTGTAAGAATTGCAAAGTTATTCCAAGTGAAAGTATTTCCACTCAATATAGGCTTCTAGTAATGGATTTAGAGATTAAGAGAGAAATGAAGAGGAAGATTGCCTATGCCCAACCGAAGATTAGATGGGGAGGCCAGACTCCTGCCCTTTCTCATAAGATGGAAGAAAAGCTGAGAAACTTAGAGGCTTGGAATAGTGGCGGAGATGTGAATAATATATGGGACAATACTGCTGGTTGCATTAGAAAGGTAGCTTCTGAGATACTAGGGGTACCGAGAGGACCCTTCAATGGACGTCAGGGTGATTGGTGGTGGAATGAAGAAGTTCAAGGCAAAGTGAAAGCTAAGAAGGTGGCCCATACGAAGTGGTTGGAGTGTAGGGATGAGGATGAAAAACAAAGTCTTAAGGAGATTTATAAGACGACTAAGTCAGACGCAAAGATGGCAGTGACGAGTGCTAAGACATCAACGTTTGAGCGTCTCTATGAGGAGCTAAGTGATAAAGGCGCAGACAAGAGAATGTATAGGCTTGCTAAAGAAAGAGAAAGGAAAGCTTGAGACTTGGACTAAGTGAAGTGCATCAAGGATGAGGAGGGTGAGGTGTTAGTGGATGTGACCTCCATTATACAAGGTGGCAAGCTTAATTTCGTAAACTCTTAAACGAAAAAGGAGATAGTGATATTGAGCTGGGTGAGTTGGCTCATTCCAAGAGTCATCGAGATTTTGGTTATTGCAGGCGGTTCAGAGTTGAGGAGGTTAGAAGGGCGATTAGTAGGATGAAGAGAGGGAGGGCGATCGGACTTGATGAGATTCCGATAGATTTTTGGAAGACCATGGTCAAGGATGGCATAGAGTGGTTGACTAGATTGTTCAATACTATCATGAAACCTGCCAAGATGTCGGATGAATGGAGGAGGAGTACAATGGTTCCACTGTAAAAGAACAAGGGTGATATTCAAAACTGCAATGATTACAGGGGTATCAAGTTGTTAAGTCATACTATGAAGGCATGGGAGAGAGTGGTGGAGATGAGGGTGAGAAAAGTAGTGTCTATTTTAGAAAACCAGTTTGGATTCATGCTAGGGCGATCGACTACTAAAGCAATTCACCTTGTTCGGAGATTAGTGGAGAAATATAGAGAAAGAAAGAAGGACCTTCATATGGTGTTCATTGATCTTGAGAAGGCCTATGACAAAGTCCCGAGGGATGTCCTGTGGAGGTGTTTGGAGGTGAAAGGAGTCCCAATGGCATATATTAGAGTGATAAAGGACATATACGATGGAGCCAAAACCCGGGTAAGAACGGTGGGGGGAGATTCAGAATATTTTCCCGTTAAGATGGGACTTCATCAAGGATCTGTGTTGAGCCCTTTTCTGTTTGCGTTGGTGACGGATGAGCTGACGCGATCTATCCAGAAGGAGGTCCCATGGTGTATATTTTTTGCAGATGACATAGTACTGATTGATAAGACCCGGACCAAAGTTAATGATAGGTTGGAGGTTTGGAGACCCACTTTGGAGTCCAAAGGATTCAAACTGAGCAGGACCAAAACAGAATACTTGGAATGCAAATTTAGTGTGGCGAGGGATGAAGCGGACATTGATGTTAGACTTGCCGCTCACCCTATTCCCAAGAAGGAAAGCTTTAGGTATCTGGGGTCCATCATCCAGATTAGTGGGGATATCGACGATGATGTCACACACCGTATTGGGGCGGCTTGGACAAAATGGAGGCTGGCCTCTGGAGTATTGTATGACAAGAAGATACCACCAAAACTCAAAGGCAAGTTCTACAGAATAGTGGTTAGACCTTCTTTGTTGTATGGGGTGGAGTGTTGGCCAATAGAAAATGCACATGTTCAGAAAATACAGGTCGAAGAAATGAGGATGTTAAGATGGATGTGTGGTCACACCAGGAGTGATAAGATTAGGAATGAGGCCATTCAGGAGAAGCTAGAGGTGGCACCTGTAGCAGACAAGATGAAGGAAGCGAGACTGCGATGGTTCGGACATGTGCAGAGAAGGAGTACCGCTGCCCCTGTTAGGAGGTGTGAGAGGCTAGATTTGGGAGTTACACGGAGAGGTAGAGGTACACTAAAGAAATATTGGGGGAGGTGATTAGGTAAGATCTGGTGAAACTTGATCTTACCGAGGACATGACCTTAGATAGGAAGGAGTGGAGATCGCGAATTAGAGCAGCAGGCTAGGTTACATAGGAAGGAGATGTTAATTGTATGCCTTTTATATGCTATATATCTGCCTTTTGTATGTTAATTATCCCGTATTTACCGCATGTGCACTTTCTCTTTCTTTCATGTTTATCATATCTAGCTTATTCTGCTCATGGGTTTTGTGAGGGGTTTTCCAAGGAAACAGCCTTTCTACCGCTATGAGGTAGTGGTAAGGTCTGCGTACATTCTACCCTCCCCAGACCCCACTTGTGGGATTTCACTGGGTATGATGTTGTTGTTGATGTTTGTTTCTTATTTCTTTTTTAAAAAAAACATAATCCTATATGATACCAATTGGGTATCAATATACCACCTGAGTATCACAAATGATTGAACTCATTCTATATGATATCATTATAATGTATATATATCACCGGAATATTACAGAGGATTATTTCATAGTATTCATGCTGATATTAGCATGACATCAACATAACGTCAGGCAAAATAAATAGAAAAAAGTGGAGTAAAAACTTTTTATGCTTCCTTTGTCGGTGTGCCACCATGGAGCTCAAATGGAGACTCACTAACTTTTGCTTCTTTGTTTGTTGGTGTGCCGCCGTTCATCAGACCCTCATGGTATAATTCCACTGTTTGTTTGTTTTTCCCCATCGCTAAGAATTGTTCATCCACTCTTTCTTTGTTTTTCCCTATAGCTAAGAATTGTTCATTGTTTGGGGGTATGTGTGACTTGAATCAGTGTTGAGTTGGAATTATAGGATATCAGGTAAAATTATGTAAAAATTGATAATTAACGTTTCATTAAATTGAATTTGTTTGCTTTAGATGATATAACTTGTTCTGTTCATCCAATTAAGTTGGAATTTGTTCCCTTTGCTGCAATGAATCGACAAATTGACTGGAGAGAATTATTTTGTACATCAGGGTTTATGCTCTACATACAACAGGTTGTCTTCTTTCCTGTCCAAAAGATTTAGGGTTAAATAGCAGCATAAATAGTAAAAGATTAAGTACAACTCAGTGGTATTGGAGATTAGGTTCCACCTAAAGAAGATACATTTATTCTTTCATTAGCATGTTGTGGCAGTTAATTCTCTTAAATATAGTCGGTATCTTTTATGCATATATAGTCATCTTTCCTGTTTTAAACAATTCTGCTTTTCTCTCCTTTCAGATATTGTGTGCTTTGGTATTATGAAGAATGTGATATTGGCAAGGGGGTAATATCTTCATCACGTGTATCGGGAAATGAGCAGAGGGATCCAAGTTACATGATTGTCGGAGTACTATGCCACTGAAGAAACAAAGTAAGATTCGTGGTGGGCATTGTATTGATGAGGTACAACCCTGGAAAAGTGAGTTATCTACCTATTGAAGCACTTGGTATAAATATTGTCTCTGTTGTGTCAACCAAATCCATGGCAACCGTGAGTCGAGGGATTTTAGCAAGCCTAAAGCTCAAATTTCAAATTATTTTCGTGAAAAGAGCATAGTACAGTGGTCTTTAGGATTAGAAGATATAGGAAACCTTAGAACCATCTAAATGCCAAAATCACTTCACGGAGCAAACAATCAGTACAATCATTTAAGAGTTAAGTATTCATTACTTGGTTTGATTTCTATCATATACTCTGTTTTAAAAAAATTGATATTGATGTATCTAGAGTTGATATTATCTTTCAAAATGATTTTCGTTACACTATCAATATCTGAAAGCTATCATACCGAAATTTATTAAATTTTATACTTCTATGCAATTGATGTAGCATATTTCTTAGGTTTGATGGTTTTACCATTTTGGGACATATGAGTCTCGAGGCTGCAAATTAGAGTTGAATGATGAATTCATTTACGACATATATAATACATGTAGTTAATAATGTTGGTTCTTCAGGGGACGACCTAGTTTCTAAGGCATAGGAGTAACAACTTAGAGGTTTTAGGTTAGAGTCCTATCTGGTCTAGCCTTGGCGGGCAGCATTACCTTGTCAATACGTGCTATGGCCTTCTGTTTCCACACTCATAGCATTGTGTTGAATATTGCTCCCTGTTTACCTCGTGACTTGTTTGATGCCAGAAAGTTAGGCTTTTCATATGGATTTTAAGAAGTTCCTTCGGTGGGATGGACAGGTTGCCCAAAGAATTAGCTTGGGTGGATGCAAGCTCTTGGGACGCCATTAGTATCACTAAAAAAATGAATAGGACACTTTAGAATGTATGACCAACTATGGAAATAGTTCTGTTCATACATAGTTGCGAGTTGTGGAATAAGGATAATCTGATCAAATACTACTTAGTGAGATGGTAGAAACTTGATTCCCACTAGGGATAAATTCCTTGAGGACTTGAAGTTACTGCCACTCTTATGGACCGTTGATGAGTCGTGGAAATACGACTCTTTGTAACACTTTAAACACAAGATTTTTGCGCGTTCTCAAGCAAATTTGTTAGTTTAATGTGTGTGTTTTTATTATTTTTCAAGAGCATGGTGGAGGCATGGAGTAAGGGTCAAAGTACAAGAAAATGATTGAGGAAAAATGCACAAGGGTTACCATACGGAGACCTCCACGACCCGTGCAACATTACACGGACCGTGAGAGGCCACGTGGGACTGGCCTGAGCGAAGGAGTCAAGAATGGAGCTAAGTGGAGGAGCACGAGCGTCCGCGCGGCCCGTGTAACACGAGATGGACTGTGTGGTGCACCGTAGCCCCACACTTAGTTTGCTAAAGTGCGGATGGAGTAAAGAAGCCAAGGCAACTCTCACGATCCCTTTTCATGGGACGTGGGAATTGACAAGGACCGTGCCCCTCATCGTGAAAGTGATGTAAGTTGAAGAGTCATCATCAAAAATAACAAAAATCATACAAGTGGAGAGAGACGGGGCTCGTCACGGGTCGTGTGACTAACCACGGATCGTGATATGGGCCGTGAAGCTGAAAGACCAAAGTGCTTGGGTGAAAATCACTAAGGCAAGGGTCACGGGCTGTTTCACGAACCGTGAACCCTTACACAGGCCGTGCTAATGCACGTGGGGATGCAAAACAATTATGGGCTCACGGACCATTTCACGGTTCGTTTGGACCCTCACGGTCCTTGAAACTCGATTACCCCTTTCATTATGCTTCAAAAAGCAGAGAAGTTTGCCTTTGATTATTCTACATATACGAATATATGTATATACGGAAGATCTCTTTTACTTGAAGAATTTGCTCCACTCAATTGGAATCCAGGTTCTCTTCCATATAATTATTAGTGTTTTCTCCTCCTTTGCAATTTAGGGTAAGTTTTTGACATCTTAGGTGCTCTGGAACTTGCACTTGGGATATTCAATAACTGTATCCAGGTCATCCTCCTTCCAAAGTTAGATGTAAGATGTATGAGTTTTCATGACTATTGCTTGATTCTACTGAATATTTACTTTTCTTGCTCTTTTAACACTAAATTAGACTTCAATTATCCGGTAAAAATGCCCATAAATCATGCACACCATAATGTTTTTGCGTAGGCTAATAAAAACTCTAATTAAAATTTGAGTGAACAAGAAATTTCAATGAGGCATTTCACTTCTTGTGCCTACAAGTGTAATTAAATCAACAATACCAGACTAAGAAGGAAGCATATATAATGACGTAGTGATGATCAATGAACAAAAGCAAAAGTAAATGTCATATTACTAAAATACTTATGTAACATTTATAGTGTAAACATGGAAATTAATATGTATGATTGTCATGACTCGATTTTCAACCAAGAGTTGATCAAGACATATATCAACTCAATTTTTACAATATGAGAGAAGCTAAACATACAACTCCAAATTTGAATTATTAATAAACATAAAGTCGAATAACAATGTAAAAGCAAAACAATTTCCCATGTGGTTTACGAGCTATTGCATAGGAGCGGGGGTTTACCCTATGTGCATCCAAATAGTAGCGGCTGCGAGTTCCCGTTGTCATCAAAAAAATAATCTCCCCATAAGTAGTGTTACATTGTCATGAGCAAAATTAAATAGACATGTACAAATAACTCAACTAGGAAATGCAAAAACATAAATCTAGAAAGGGGTTATGTTTGTTTTCTTGAGATAAATATGGAATTTGAACCAAAATTACTCATTTCATCCAAACATATATGGCATCAATATAGTTGCACCATCATACATAGCCAACCAACAAATTCACAAACTAGATTGCACCATCATCATATCAATCACTTTATTGTTGCCCCCTTTAGCACACTGCACATCCATTTGTGTCATTATGCTGTTGCCCCCTTCAGCACATCCATCTGTGTCTTGTCCCATGCCGTAAAATAATCTCCACAGGAATTGCTTGTTGTTCCATCCTGCAAGAACCCCCCACAAGGTGAAAAACAGCTCTACAATTATCGCATAGTTTATCTATTATAGAGCATAACCATACATATGTATTACCAAAAAATTCATTGAAAATGAAAAACGAATATAGAGATTATTGACGTACATTGAAAATCACTCGCAGGGCTGTGGATGCAAGTATAAGCAGCTTAACATCATTTATAAGCATTCTCATCACCAAATCTTCCATACGCATGAGCTCTACCCGAGTAATGTACATATCAAACCTTCATATAATGGCAAATGCAAATCAATTTCTAGTAAAAACATTTCTGGTCAAGGGCTCACTTCTACTTTGCATCCCTTTCCCCTTTACTGATAGATATATAAGGAAGAAGCTGACCTTTCTTTCTCACTTGTAAAGAAATATAGTCTATATCTTCTTTACCCGGAATATTATTGTTGAATAGACTTGCCCAGTTATTCACATGGGGAACAAGTTGAAATTTAAGAGTAGCAGGCAAAAGACGTGAGTACTCCTACACCATATGTCTATCTTTTTCTTTTTTAGAATCAAAAGACGTTACACGTGTATATGAGTACTCATGTCTTTTGCCTGCTACTCTTAAATTTCAACTAGTTTCCCGTGGTAATATCTGGGCAAGTCTATTCAACAATCATATTCTGGGTAAATAAGATATAGGACTATATTTCCTTACACGCGAGAAAGAAAGGTCAACTTTTCTAAGGGCCAAAAAAGACTCGGACATTCAATGCAAATCAAAAAGAAGAGAAAGGTCAACTTTTACCTTATATATCTATCGGTGAAGGGGAAAGGGATGCAAAGTAGAAGTGAACCCTTGCTAAGGAATATTTTTAGTAGAAATTGATTTGCACACACCAAATGTCTAACTTTGGAAGGAGGATGAGCTTGGATACAATTATTGAACATCCTAGGTAAAATTTCTGGAGCACCTAAGATATCAAAGCTTCCCGAAAATGCAAAGAGGATGAGAGATTAATAAATTATAGGGAGTAAACTTCTTCTTGTTGAATGGTGCCAATTCCTTATATATATATATATATATATATATATATATATATATATATATAGACACACACACACACATATGTATATTTAGTCCGCAGAATAATTACTATTTTGTTTAACCACAATCAAATATATATGTATTACCAAAAAATTCATTGAAAATGAAAAAAGAATATAGAGATTATCGACGTACTTTGACAATCACTGCGCAGGGCTGTGGATGCAAGTATAAGCAACTCAACATCATTTATAAGCATTCTCATCACCAAATCTTCCATATGCATGAACTCTACCCGAGTAATGTACATGTCAAACCTACATATAATGGCAAATGCAAATCAATTTCTAGTAAAAACATTTCTGGTCAAGGGCTCAATTCTACTTTGCATCCCTTTCCCCTTTACTGATAGATATATAAGGAAGAAGCTGACCTTTCTTTCTCACTTGTAAAGAAATATAGTCTATATCTTCTTTACCCGGAATATGATTGTTGAATAGACTTTCCCAGGTATTCCCATGGGGAACTAGTTGAAATTTAAGAGTAGCAGGCAAAAAATGTGAGTACTCATACACCATATGTCTTAACTTTTTTTTATACTGAAAAGAAAGGTTAGACATATGGTGTAACTTTTTTTTAAAGAAAAAGAAGTTATACATATGGTTATGAGTACTCACGTCTTTTGCCTGCTACTCTTAAATTTCAACTAATTCCCCGTGGGAATATCTGGGCAAGTCTATTCAACTATCATATTCTGGGTAAATAAGACATCAGACTATATTTCTTTACACGCTAGAAAGGAAGGTCAACTTTTACCTTATATATCTATCAATAAAGGAGAAAGGGATACAAAATAGAAGGGAGCCTTTGCTCAGGAATGTTTTTACTAGAAATTAATTTGCATACACTATATGTCTAACTTTGGAAGGAGGATGAGCCTGGATACAATTATTGAACATCCTAGGTACAATTTCTGGAGCACCTAAGATATCAAAACTTCCCGGAAATGCAAAGAGGAAGAGAGATTAATATATTATAGGGACGAAAACTTGTTTCTATTGAATGGTGCCAATTCGTAAATAAAAGAAAGATCATCATCATTATATATATATATATATATATATATATATATATATATATATATATATATATAGACACACACACACACGAGCATATGTATATGTAGTCCGCTGAATAGTTACTCATGTTGTTAACTAAAAAGTATTATATATCTATCTTTACTTATCAATAGGAAAATTACAAAGAGGAGGTTAATGAGTTAAAAATTACCCATATACATATATCGATCCATATCCCCAAATCTTAAAAATTAGATCATGAAGGATCCGACCTCTAAATCAGCACATGTATCGGCCACCCGCACCCAAGTCTGAGCAACTTAGAGTATAGAAGTAAATGAATTCTGCTAGGAAAGATTTGCATATATTGATGGTGTAAGGGAGATCACTATTTTGAAAGATAATATCAACTCTAGACTTGATATATTAATGGCATTATTTTTAAAAAAATTAATAAGAGTATGTGATGGAAAATGAAAGTTTTGATGAATAAAAATATAAGAAGAGGATAAATCTGAACAAGTAATGATTATCAGAGATATTGGTGACACTTAACCTTTATATGATTGTACTTGTTTTTGCTCTGTTAAGTTATTTTGATATTTGAAAAATTGTGAGGTTTCATATATCCGGTTGATTTTAAAGAATACTGCACTGTTCTCATTTTAGGAAAAGAATTTGAAATTTGAGTTCTAGTTTTTGCTTAAATTCCCCCGAGTCGCAGTCGCCATGGATTTGGTTGATACAACTCTTGAAAAGACAGTTTTCTTCCCTTGACATCCATATTTCTTTATGCTTGATGATAGACTGAGTGCTTCTTCAACAGGTATATAATTCGTTTTTCCGATCTATACCTCTTTTTCCCGGTTAATACAATGCCAACCAGGATACCTCATACGTTTCTTCGGTGGTAGAGTACTCTCAGAAGTCTTTGGAGATGCATGTATCTTTGATCCCTCAGAGTACTCATTTTCTCATTTTCTGATTCACGTAATGAAGAAATAATCGCCTTGCCTTTTTCACATTTTTCACAACTCCAATCCACTGGTGCAGCTACAAAATAGCCTATAACACAATACCTGAAAGAATAGAAAAAACAGAATTTTTGAAAAAAGGGGACGACTTCGTGTACATTAAAAATACAGACAGTATTTTTGAGGTTTACAAAGAACATACAGGTACGGCGCAAGGTGATAAAGTAAGTACAGATCAGAGAGTCATGACTTCCAGCACGCCTGACTGATTGTCCACCCTTTCATGCTAAAAAGTGTGTGTATGTGAGAGAGCGAACTTACCGATGCACATCAGCATCTTTACAATGATGGCAGTTAATAATTGCTTTTTGGAAAGCTACATCACTGCAAATTTCACAAATCTTTTTCCGCAAGTTCATATAGATAACTAAAGAAATACAGAAGCTGACTGACTCTTGAACAAAATGAAGAATGAGGAGACAAAATGTCATCAGGTACACAATGCTATATCATAATCAACAAAATTAAGTTCTCGTCTTCTTTTAGCTAACTGCTTATCTTTCATATAAATCATCCTTTTACAGCAGAAGTACATCCATCGGTGCATTATCCAAACAAATTATTTTCCTAGAAAGCTAGTGTCTGTACAATCCCAGTTTTCTTCTTGCAATTGTAAATAAATGACAAGCAATTGATCTGCTTCTCTTTTGGTTATCAGATGACAGTTCATCTCTATACTCATTCTATTTACGTTTGTTGTTTTGTGTTGCTGAAAAATAATTAATCTGTATATATATGTTTAAAACCCGTTTAAATACAATCTGCCAGACACGTAGTAAAACAGATTGCACAGTTTAAATACAAGAGCTTTAAAAAACAGTAACGTATAGAATTAAAAGATGAACAGGGAAGAAAAAACTTTCAGAATATAATCGAGCCCACTTAATTCAAAGTGTATCCTTAAGGAAATTATTCCCCTTACAGTACTCGAGGTTGATGGAATATCCCCTCCCAGGATAGAACGATTATCTTACCAGAATAGTAGTACTCCAAATTCTGGTAGTGGCGAACCACTCAACAATTGTATATCACACAGAATAAAGAAAGAGAGAATTTTGAGAGGAAGTTTGATTTCAGAATTTTTTTTTTGAATTCTGGAAACAAATTGGAATTTATAGAGTTGGAGGTACTGATTCTGAATGTCTGCAACCATTCAGATCAGTCACCAGTTGTTGGAGGTACTGATTCTGAATGTTTGCAACCATTCAGATCAGTCATCAATTTTGGAGGGAAATTCGAAAAAGAAAAAATCAGGGAAACAGAAAACGGACCGGGTCGGTCATGCGGGTCACGCGCGGGTCAGGATTAATCCGTTGGATTTTCTATTTAATTAAATAATTAATTGATTAATTAAATAATCAAAGAAAAGTTTGTCCAAAAAGATAATCAATCAATCTTTGCCAAATCCAAATCCAAATCCAAATCCAAATCCAAAGCCGAAGCCAAATCCAAAGCCGAAGCCGAAGTCGAACCGAGCGAGCGACGACGGCGGCGCGAGGGGTCCCTGCCCCCTCAACCCTTTTAGCAACTAGATAAGGTGTAATGTAATAAATACACCTTTCTTTTCCTCTCTTTTTTTCCTATGTGGGACAAATGCATTAACCAAAGCAAAAGGAACATTCCCAAAGCAAAAGGACCTTTTATATTCCTTTCACTTTCCATCCCATCATTTCCCATTCACCAATATCAAAACCCAACAATCCCCCACATGAATGGGGAATGGCCATAAAATAATGGATACGCGGACGAGTGTGATATACTGGCGAAGATTGACTGCATCTGGATAAGTAGGTTTCCCTTTGAACTTTCCGTAGTGAACTTATATCGGATATACTCGATCAATCGATAGATTTGATATCTTTGAACCGTTGAACTTTGTTGTATATCTAGACAACATAAGTCACACAATCAACCCTCAATTGTTTATGGTTTTCACGGTTGTGTTCGTTTCAGCCATGAACACCACCTGGTTTCATGAGAGCATAGAGAATGGGCCTTCACTGTCATTCCCCTTAAAAACGGCTTACACTTAACCCTCACATAGGTGATTTCTAAACATGTGGTTCTTTAGTCACATTATCTGGTCATTCACTGCCAGATTTAGATAATCATTAAAAAACTTTAATGCTTTGTTGAGCCATAAAGTTTTATCCTTATTTCTGAACATTGTCTTCATCCGAGAATGGGTTGATTTATTTGACAATATTGAACCGTCAATCACAACTTTGTTTGATCTCTTTGAACCTAGCTCTTGGGATCTCCAGTCTACTAGGTAGAGTTACCGCCATGATGACTTGTCCTCGGCCTTAACCCCATTCCCATTGATGATCTACTAACTCCTTCTCTAGTTAAGCCTTTTGTAAGCGGATCCGCTATGTTATCTCTTGACTTTACATAGTCAATCGTGATAACGCCACTAGAGAGGAGTTGTCTAACGGTATTGTGTCTCCATCGTATGTGACGAGATTTTCCGTTATACATTACGCTCCCTGCCCTACCTATTGTTGCTTGATTGTCACAATGTATACAAATAGGAGCCAAAGGTTTAGGCCAGAATGGAATATCTTCTAGGAAATTCCGGAGCCATTCAGCTTCTTCACCAGCCTTGTCTAAAGCTATAAATTCAGATTCCATAGTGGAACGGGCAATGCAAGTCTGTTTGGATGATTTCCAAGACACTGCTCCACTTCCAATTCTGAAAACATATCCACTTGTGGATTTAACTTCAGACGATCCAGTGATCCAGTTTGCATCACTATATCCCTTAATGACTTGGAGATATTTATTATAGTGCAAAGCATAGTCTTGAGTATGTTTCAGATACCCCAAAACTCGTTTCATTGCCATCCAATGCGTGTGGTTGGGATTACTTGTAAACCGACTCAGTTTGCTAATAGCACATGCTATATCTGGTCGTGTACAATTCATGATATACATCAGACTTCCCAACACTGTCGCGTAGTCCCCTTGTGATTTACTTTCACCTTTATTCTTTTGAAGTGCGTAACTCACATCAATTGGAGTTCTGGAAATTTTGAAATCCAAGTACTTGAACTTGTCAAGTATTTTCTCTATGTAGTGAGACTGTGATAATGCTAAACCTTGTGGAGTTCTATGAATTCTGATTCCTAAGATTACATCAGCGACTCCTAAGTCTTTCATGTCAAATTTGCTTGTCAGCATGCGCTTTGTAGCATTTATATCTGCCATATCTTTGCTCATTATCAGCATGTCATCAACATATAAACAAACAATGACTTCGTGGCCTGGAGTGGTTTTAATGTAAACACATTTGTCACACTCATTGTTTTTAAATCCATTTGCTAACATGGTTTGGTCAAATTTCGCATGCCATTGTTTGGGTGCTTGTTTAAGTCCATAAAGTGACTTTACAAGTTTGCACACTTTCTTTTATTTACTAGGAACAACAAATCCCTTGGGTTGTTCCATGTAAATTTCTTCCTCCAAATCACCATTTAAGAAAGCTGTTTTAACATCCATTTGGTGAATTTCAAGACCATACAAGGCTGCCAGAGCCACCAACACACGAATAGACGTTATTCTTGTTACAGGCGAGTATGTGTCAAAATAATCAAGACCTTCCTTTTATCTATAACCTTTGACCACAAGCCTTGCCTTATATTTGTCAACGGTGCCATCAGCTTTCATTTTCCTTTTAAAAATCCATTTAGAACCTAAAAGATTGTTTCCAAGAGGAAGATCAACCACTTCCCATGTGTGGTTATCTAAGATTGATTGAATCTCACTATTGACTGCCTCTTTCCAAAATGTTGAATCAGGAGATGACATAGCGGCCTTGAAAGTTTGAGGCTCGTCTTCAAGCAAAAATGTCACAAAATCTGGACCGAAGGAAGTAGACGTCCTTTGACATTTACTACGCTGTGGATCTCCTTCGCTAGGGGCATTCTCCTTTGGTTCTTCCCGTAGTCGTTTAAATCTTTCATTTGACGACTCGCATTCAATTTTGTACGGATAGATGTTTTCAAAGAATTCAGCATTGTCAGATTCAATTATCGTATTATTATGAATTTCGGGATTGTCAGAATCATAAACCTAAAATCTACATTCTTTACTGTTTGTTGCATATCCAATGAAAACATAGTCCACGGTTTTTGATCCTATTTTCACCCTTTTGGGTAAAGGAACTTGTACCTTTGCTAGACATCCCCACACTTTAAAATATTTCAAGTTGGGTTTTCTTCCTTTCCATTTTTCATAAGGAATAAAGTGTGTTTTGCTGTGAGGTGCTCTATTGAGTATTCCGTTAGCTGTAAGGATAGCTTCCCCCCACAAATTCTGTGGTAAACCAGAACTGATTAGTAAAGCATTCATCATTTCTTTCAATGTCCGATTTTTCCTTTCCGCAACTCCATTGGATTGTGGTGTGTAGGGGGCAGTGGTTTGATGGACGATTCCATATTCTAAACATATTTCTGCAAAAGGAGATTCATATTCTCCACCCCTATCACTTCTAATCATTTTAATCCTTTTATTCAATTGATTTTCGACTTCATTCTTATATTGCTTAAATGCTTCTATTGCTTCATCCTTACTATTTAGCAAATAAACATAGCAATATCGAGTGCAATCGTCAATAAAAGTTATGAAATACTTTTTTCCACCGCGAGATGGTATTGACTTCATATCACAAATGTCAGTGTGGATTAAGTCTAAAGGATTCGAATTCTTTTGAACAGCCTTATACGATTGCTTAACAAACTTTGATTCAACACATATTTGACATTTAGATATATTACACTCAAATTTAGGCAATATTTCAAGGTTAACCATTTTTCGCAAGGTTTTGTAATTGACATGTCCTAAACGAGCATGCCACAAAATATTTGACTCCAATAAGTAAGAAGAAGAAGATTTTTCATTAATACTGTCAACAACCATTACATTAAGTTTGAAAAGACCCTCGGTGAGGTAGCCCTTTCCTACAAACATATCATTCTTACTGAGTACAAATTTATCACTAACTAGCACACACTTAAACCCATTTTTCACTAGTAGTGCGGCTGAAACTAGATTCTTCCTAATTGTTGGAACGTGCATGACGCTTTTGAGAGTCAGCACTTTTTCGGATGTCATCTTTAACAGAACTTTTCCATATCCTTCAACTTTGTTTGTTGCAGTATTTTCCATGTATAACTCCTCTTCGGGTCCAGCGGGAGTGTAGGTTGCAAATGCTTCCTTTGAGGCACATACATGTCGAGTGCAGCCAGAATCAAGCCACCACTCCTTTGGGTTACCAACCAGGTTACACTCAGACAACATTGCACACAGGTCATCAACATCTTCCACAATGTTTGCCTGGCCCTTGTTTTTCTCTTTGTTCTTCTTGGGGGCACGACAGTCGGGAGCTTTATGGCCTGCTTTACCACAATTATAACAGTTTCCCTTGAATGTTTTCTTGTTAGGATTCTTCTCCTTTGCAGAAGACCTATTCCTTTTCTTGTTCTTGTTCTTGTTCGGAGCAGCATGTTCAATGACGTTTGCCCCTTCAATCGGTGAACTCTTACGGTACTTCTTCTCAGGAATTTTGTTATCTTCCTCGATCTTGAGACGAATCACAAGATCTTCCAACTTCATTTCCTTTCTCTTGTGCTTAAGATAATTCTTGAAATCTTTCCATGAGGGTGTCAACTTTTCAATCATTGCAGCCACTTGGAATGCTTCATTAACCACCATACCTTCAGCAATAAGATCATGGAAGATAAGTTGAAGCTCTTGAACTTGGGTTCCAACAGTTTTTCCATCCACCATTTTGTAGTCTAGAAATTTGGAAACCACAAACTTCTTCAAGCAAGCATCTTCTGTTTTGTACTTCTTTTCAAGTGCACTTCATAGTTCTTTAGAGGTCTCTACTGCACTATAGACGTTGTACAAGTCATCTTCTAAGGCATTCAAAATATAGCCTTTGCACAAAAAATCAGCCTGTTTCCATGCCTCAGCAACCATAAATTTTTCATTGGTCGGCATATCAGCAGCAAGCACAGGAGGGTCTTCGTTGGTGAACTTCTACATGCCATGGGTAGTAAGCCAAAAGAACATTCTTTGCTGCCATCCCTTAAAGTTGGTACCGGTAAACTTAGCAGGTTTCTCCGCCGGTGGCACAGCGGTACGGGTTGTAGGAGTAACCGCTGGTGCAACATTCACAGAAGGAGATGCAGCCGCAGAAGGAGTAGCAGAGTCAATTGCCATTTCTTTTCACTGTGAAAAATTGACAAACTGTCTTAATAATCAGAAAAAGAAAAATCAACAACAATGAAGTTTTTATGTTCTTCAAATCGTTGTACAAGTATGAACTTTAATATTCCAACGAAGTTTTTATATCTTCAAGTCAGAATACAAAATTTCATACGGAGTAGAAAACCACACAGGTTTTAGTCTCCAAAACAGAATACAGATTATAATAATATATATCTAATTTCCTTAAGATTGTTGCTGAAAAATAATTAATCTGTATATGTTTAAAACCCGTTTAAATACAATCTGCCAAACACGTAGTAAAACAGATTGCACAGTTTAAATACAAAAACTTTAAAAAACAGTAACGTGTAGAATTAAAAGATGAACAGGGAAGAAAAAACTTTCAGAATATAATCGAGCCCACTTAGTTCAAAGTGTATCCTTAAGGAAATTATTCCCCTCACAGTACTCGACGTTGATGGAATATCCCCTCCCAGGATAGAACGATTATCTTACCAGAATAGTAGTACTCCAAATTCTGGTAGCGCCGAACCACTCAATAATTGTATATCACACAGAATAAAGAAAGAGAGAATTTTAAGAGGAAGTTTGATTTCAGAATTATTTTTTTTTGAATTCTGGAAACAAACTGGAATTTATAGAGTTGGAGGTACTGATTCTGAATGTTTGCAACCATTCAGATCAGTCACCAGTTGTTGGAGGTACTGATTCTGAATGTTTGCAACCATTCAGATCAGTCACCAATTTTGGAGGGAAATTCGAAAAAGAAAAATTTCGGGAAACAGAAAACGGACCGGGTCGGTCATGTCACGCTCGGTCAGGATCGATCCGTTGGATTTTCTACCGTTGGATTTTCTATTTAATTAAATAATTAATTATTAATTAAATAATCAAAGAAAAGTTTGTCTAAAAAGATAATCAATCAATCTTTGCCAAATTCAAATCCAAATCCAAATCCAAATCCAAATCCAAATCCAAAGCCGAAGCCAAATCCAAATCCGAAGCCGAAGCCGAAGCCGAACCGAGCGAGCGACGATGACGGCGCGAGGGGTCCCTGCCCCTCAACTCTTTTAGCAACTAGATAAGGTGTAATGTAATAAATACACCTTTCTTTTCATCTCTTTTTTTCCTATGTGGAAGAAATACTTTAACCAAAGCAAAAGGAACATTCCCAAAGCAAAAGGACCTTTTATATTCCTTTCACTTTCCATCCCATCATTTCCCATTCACCAATATCAAAACCCAACAGTTTTGTACTTTAATTTTATACCACTACACATAATCTACGCTGCTGCTCAACCTGAAATTTTAACAAATCGGTAAGTTGACTTTGGAATAAAATGTTCAAAAGACTTGCTAAATTTTAATTCCTATCGGTTAGTAGCCTAATATATACACGGGGTATTACTAGTAGAACAAGGTATAAGCAAACAGCTAGAACATTGGTATCTCATAGAAGAGAATATACTTCTTTGCTGCTATGAAGACTAGGCAATCCCAAAACCAAATCAGAAGGCTAAATGATACTACAGGAAGGTCTATCACTACTGCAGTGGAGATAGAGGAGGAGATACTTGCTTTCTGTACACAACTGTTGGCACAACACCTAATTTACCAGCTACCAGTCCCAAGGTGATGAAAGATGGTTATATACTTGCTAGAAGACAAAAGCTTGAACTCATAAGTCCTGTTACAAAGAGGAGGTGTATTTGGCTATGAAAAGCATAAATGATGATAAGGCTCCAGGATGTGATGTGTGATGCAGTGCTCTTTAAGAAGACGTGGCAGATTATTGGCGACCAAGTTACTGATGCTATAATTTGTTTTTCTTGAAAGAGGAGAAATGTATGAAGCCATCAATTTCTATTAGGAAGCAGAGGACAACAAAGCTAATCTTACCTCTCTCAAGTCAAACATGCAAGTCATGTAGGAAGCTATTAGGAAGATCTTACACTGAACAAGGACAACAACACCGATATAGGAAAACTCTGCCTTAAAGTAGATGGTCTAAAGAAGAATGGAGTCTGCACAACCAACAAACTTATCTAGCAAGTTCACTCCATGAAGCTGGAACTGACTCCTCCAACAATGATCTTGATGTTTCTGTTCAAACCTCCAACTCGAACTTCTCTAAGAATGTTGAGTGTTCCTATACTACTTTTCTGTAGGAACATTCTCAACACTCTTAAGTATTTCCTTGATGATTGCTAACTCTTTGTTTAAGACAGTTCTTTTTGCTTAAAAACTCTTTTCAAGGAATATGTCCCTTTTTCTTTTGGTTTATAACATTTGGGTTTGTTCACCCCTCACTACTATCTTTCTTATTAAGGCGTTGTAATTAGCTGTATACTCTATGTTGCATGCTTATTTTTCTGCATTTTTGTTTTTTCTTTTGTTTTTTTTAATTATACCAAGAGGGAGAAATAGGTACTCTACATGGAGCAAGAGGGAGCATAAACCCGACATAAAGCAATGGGGAGCACCAAGATCTTCAAGTAGGGAAGTCAACAATAAACATTATCGTTAAATGTCATTATCAAAAATTGGTGAGATTGTTAGCATCTGAAGAATTTTGAATAATGAAATTTCAGGTACAAAGAGGCAACAACTCAGGAATATAGAAATTAAGGAAAGAGCATAAATTAAAGAAGGAATTAATCATGTCAATGAAGACAAAGGAGTAAGGATCGCAAGGAAGGCAGTAAATCAAGGAAAGACTCCTTAAATTTGGGCTACAAGATATCAAATTCAAGGCAAATCAAAGAGAAGAAGATTTTAAGAATTGGTGATTCAACACTCTGTACAAGGCAATGTTTCGGCATGCTTGGAAAGATTCACAACAAAATAGGAACATATCTAATATGGATGTGTATTCTCAATCAAGGAATCATTATGAATCCTTGATTGATAGAAAGTCTCTTGGTGTTCCTAATAGAGTTTCAATGGCTGACTCTCAAAAGCCATTATAAGAAAGCCCCCTCATCATTGTAATTAATTATGCCCTATTCTTGAACTTGTAATGATATTTTCTTTCATCTTACAAAAAGATTGTACTCATTGAGTGAAAAATTCTGAAAAAAACCAAGGAAAGAGAATACTTTAGAGTAGGTTATATATACAGGTAAAGGTATGTCAAAAGAAGTATGATTTGTGTATCAGACAAGTTGATAGATTGTAAAAAATTATAAACTTCAAAACCCTCATCAATCTCAAAAGGAAACCCTTGTAACCTAAGGGAACTGGACTAGGTATCACATCAGTGATCTGAACTGGTATAAAAATTTTCTGTCTATCCTTCATTTAACTTATCGTTTGTTATCTATTGAACAAACTTGCAAGTGAGTAGACTATCCCCTTTCGACTGTCGACTAAAAGAAAGTTTCAATCCACCCCCTTTTGATTATCAAATTTTATTTTTAAAAGCTACCAATTTCATGTCAAAATTAAAAGAATTGAAAAAATTCAAACAATGCCACATAGATACTCATGAAACAAGGTTTCCCGTGTACGCTTGATGAATGCTGCGTCGTCCCTTTTTCCCCCAAGAGTGAGTGGCCATTTCTGCTCTACAGACAAAGAAAAAAAATTCTAGTAGTACCTATATATCGCACAATTTTTGAGTAATAAACTTTAATTCCAAATCAAAAAATCATGTTCAAACTTTATAAGATGAAAACAAAATCTAATAAAGAAGCGACAATTCTCCTTTTCGGGGAAAAACATGTAAAAACATGTACTGTAACGTAGATATGCTTTTACTCGTGTTTTTTGAGATAATAATTTAAATATGGCATTCGCCCGTTAGATATGAGATTGTTTAACTTTATTTTAAAAATTAATATTTGGCCATAAAAATTGACAAGACAACCTAATTTGGAAAATATTGAAAAAACAATTCACTTTCATTTTTAAAAATATATCTTTTCGAATTTACCCTAGTTTTTTATTTTTCTAAAACATCTCATTTAAATTTTATTTCATATTTTTAAAAAGTACATTCTATGAGTTTTGCTGTGAAGTCAAGGTAAACTGCCCCAGAACGAAATTCCAGTTGTTCCATTTGCTCCAGAATAAACAAATTAGGCTAGAAGCATAGTCGATTTGAGTACCGAGGTTTTTGGTATTTGTTTAGACCGAGTTTTGTATTGTAGCCTTAAAAATAGGCCAATAGTTGACCTATGCGCCCCAAGTCTACACCATGGATGTGGTTGGCACTCGAAAACCATTGTTGGTCCCCAAGCAAACCCTTGGCTTGGCCGACTTGCTCAACTGGAAATTTTAACATACATGTAGAAGTTTTACATGATGAAACTTTTAAAATATTTAATAAAACAAAAAGAATTTCAATTTTGCTTTATACCGAGTCTGAAAATATCTTTTCATACAATTAGTAATAATGCTTAAAATATCTGAATGAAAAGACTAGACTGACTCACTAACTCTGTCCATGAAGCCTCTAATATATTGAAGATAGGTGCTGCAACAAGACCCATGGCTACCTGACTGTCAAATAAAATACATAAGCTAAACTAACTAGAGTACTCTGAGAGCGAAGAGGTCTCACCAATTGCTTCTGGAAAATTGTCTTACTGAATGTCTGCTATCATGTGGACACCTGAATCTGCATCATAAAACGATGCAGCACCAAAGGGCGTCAGTATGTGGAATGTATGATATGTAAAATGACCAAAATAGAAGAACTCGGGATTCATTGTTAAAAATCATAGGTTTAATGCTGAAAATAATTCAATAACATAAGTAATGCGTTATAGGAAAATATTTGATTTCATGCATAAATAAATGCAACTTTGTCTGCATCTGAAAGTAATGTATACTGTAACTTGGGGAGTTTCTCTAACCGATAACCATCACTGTGAGCCTCATGATGATACAACATCTTGCCCATATTGCCAGAGCCATCTCATACCTTGTCGGGGTAAGGGATGAAGTGTTGGGGATCCATATAAACTGCGCCATCTTAGTGGCATATGAGGAGTTGTACATCTGGTACAATCCTATCCTACGCTGGCTACGTAGTTTATGAGGTTGGAGTTATCTGAACTCGTACCCACATCGGTGCTTAATACTACTCTCAAAATATGCATTGTGCTCAATAACTGAGAAAATGTCCCACATTAGGGGAAAATTGAAAATCTACGACTTAGAGCCGTGGCTCAACGTATTTTCTATATATTGGCTTTGCTCTCTCAAAACTGATGATGCTTTCTCATAACTGGTAATGCTTTCTTTTAAAAAGAAAGTAGTCATGCTCTTTACTGACAAAAATATTGATAAAACTTATGTCTTTTCTTCAACTCAGTCTCAAGATAAACATTTAGAATATATGCTCAGTCTCAAACTCATTTGACTCAAATTATGCTGAAACTCTATGTAAACACTGTATGAAAATAGACATTCTTCAATTCAAGCAAACATGACTATAATGATTTCAAAGCTCCTTTAGAGTTCTTGTAATTATAGTAATACTTCAAGAATTTAAAGAGATATACTCAATAATAAAGTTCTTAGCATAATAATAATAAAATAACAAGAATTTCACGACATGATTCTAGAATTTCTCCATAAGATCATAGGAATATAATTAACTTGACTCTTGACTAGAATTCTTGATAAGAAATATAGATTAGGTAACAAAAATAGAATTTTAGGTGACCTTACATTCCTGGGAACAAACTTTTTTGAAAAATTGGAGAGACTTTCTCAATCCCTAGCCATTCTTCTTTTCAACCTAATCGCTATTCTCTGAAGGAATTACGTGAAAGTAAAAAGAATGGCGTCGGTTATTGATTTTAGGGTGAAAACGACCTCAAAACGACGGGGTTTTGGTCTAGGATAGGTGGAAAAAAGACTCGAATGCCCTTACTTTTAAAAACTAAATGTCAAATACCGTGGTGAAGCATGTCTGCGACGCGGACTTATCACACTCCAGTTCATTTTGTTGACGAAAACTTATAATGCGTTCAGAAACTATTTTTTCACAAAATAACACATAAATCGCAAATTTGCGTTTTATGTGTAATTTTACATAAATCATTTTTCAATTGATTTTCTAATCCCGTAGAAATAATGGGACCAAAATTAAGTGCAAGTCTGCAACAAGTCTGCGACGTGGACGTATCGCGTACTTTTCTAGAATTGCATTTTTGCCTCAAAAAATTATTTTTCGGTCCGATTACTCTAAAAATTAACCAAGATCATTTTTTCAGATAATTTTTCATGCTAATCACGTTTCCAGCCTCAAGCTTGCCAAAAGAGTTTCAAAAGATGCATTATTCGAGCAATCTTTTGTCTAGGGGTATTTTAGTAATTGCTAGGGTGTACATGACCTTAGTCAACATTCTTGGAAAACATACCCAAATAAAAATTTTGACAACGCGGTTAGCTTTGAAATGATGAATTTGTTCTAGAATGGCCTTTTGTTTGGTTGTTGGGTCTTCTGGGTGAGTTTTGGGCCCCTCGGTGGAAATTGACTAAATTCGACTTTGAAAAGTAGGATCCACATTTGATCGTAATGACCACATATGGGAATTTTGGCTTCGCCACTAGATCTAGGATGTCAATTTTTGTGCAGTTATATAGTTCATTTACATGTATTTGATTCTGAATGAGTTCTAGACACCCCGTCAGGAAATTTTGGAATAGCTGAATCTAGTGTAGGCACCACAGTGCTCCGCGACCATGGAGCCCTTGGTCACATTTGCAGAGGCCATCTACCCAACAAATACAGATCTCTGGCCACCCGACCGCATTCGTGGAGGTCAGACAGGTTAGCACTGTGCGTTCGTGGAAGTCAAGTTAACCTTATGCTTCGCGTTCACGGAGGACTGCGATGAGGTCATTTATGTTGTATTACAGTTCACTGCGATCGCGGAGAACAAAATGAGGTGATATATACATGATCTATTTCTGGATTTGATGAGGGAAAGAGGGAAAAAATCAATTAGTGATAAACTAATCATCCAAAAGCCAAATAGAGTGATTCAAAAGGCTAACTTGGTGGAATTTCAAGAAGAACATTGTGAACATGTTGAAAATTGTATTTGGCGTGCCGTTTGAGGTAAGTTTTGTTGTTTTACTACTTTGTATAGATGTTAATTATCATAAACTTTGAATATTGATTACTCAATCATTTTGGATTGGATTTTAGTAAAATTTGGGTCTATCCTGTGTGATTTTTCTAGATGATCATGGTGGTGTTGTCGGAATCTTCTGATTGAGTTTTATTTGAGGTAAAATTACTATGAAACCTGATGCCTATTCTATATTTTCCATAAGGAAATATCATTTTTATTGGTCTATTTTGTATTAATTTGAGCATTAGATTGAGCCCTAATTGAAGTATAGGCTCGGGTAGCTGTAAAGATCATGTTGCAGGGTTTGTTTGGGATTCTGGGCGCGGGTCCTGCTTTCGTGCTTTTCAGCCCCAAGATTGTTTAAGTCTATTTCTTATAGTTTTAGTATCAAAATGATCGTATTGATGATGTGATCCTATTTTAGATAGCTTGACAATAATATGAGGCTGCTCAGAAGGCGGAATGATTTGGAGCACACATGATCAATATTTAGGTAGGCTATGGTCTCCCTTCATCTAGAATGAGTCAAATGCGTAAACCTGTTTGGGTAGCGTGAATATTGAGCAGCGGATTGGTTGGAGGCCATATATTGGTATACTGACTACCTGTTGTACTCTAGATTATCTGAGATTGAAAGAGTACTTGTTGATATGTTGAGGGTACCTGTGATTGGTGCATTGATTGTCTACCATATTTATGACTAGCCATTACTATCAGGTTTTAATCTAGGCTTAGGCTAGTGATTGCTCTAGATTTGCACTGGTTAGGATCGGTAGATTGCTAAACTTATACTTATTACAATAGACATCGGGCAAAACAAATCACCCAAGTCTGCGACGCGGACTTGGTCCTTGACAAGAGTTTTGTTGAAGGTGAAACAAGTCCATGACGAGGACTTATTGCAAACTTATAATGGACTCTATGTTTTGAAGAAAATTTCGCAGATAAAAATTCTTATCCACGTCGCGGACTTGGTTCACCTCAATTCATTTTTAATTTTTTTCTTATTTCGGGCTAATCTCAGCTAGAATAGTATGGGATTTTACACTCATTGTGATCCAGATAAGTTGAGAATATGAGATTTTTTTCTCAACATACACGTTGTTTGAGACTTAAATATGTGAGAATGACATATGCATTGCCCGATAATCATATATAAAAATATCAAGTACAAAAGGAAAATTGCTAATTGAAATGTTAGATTTTAGCTTTGATTCTCATGCCATATTTTTTTATGAGTTAGGCATTGTGTTGATGCATGGTTGATACATTACTGTTAGTTACACACCAAAAAACAAGTTTTATCTATGTATCTATTGAAATTCATGATTCAACTGTTACTCCCTCCGTCTCATATTAGATAGGCATCTTACTAAAAATATTTGTCTCTTATTACTTGATCACTTATTAAATCAGGATAGAATTAATTCATTTTTTAAAGTTCACCCGTATAATTAATATGGCCTTCGTAAGTTTAAATAAACTATGAAGATGCAAAATGTCTTCTTTCAACTGGTTGATTAATGTGAACAAAGGGCCAAATAATAAAGTTATTGATGTTGTAGAACTAACCGTGAAGGATTGGAGATCTTATGTGTTTGAGGTTTTGTGTCTTTTGGTTTGAGTCCTCTAGATAGCGAATCCACTCATTATTTAAGCCTTTTGATATGATATATAATTTGTTCAAAATGAATTTCATCCGTGATCTGAAGAAAGGACAAATTTTGTAATGCAATGTGTTGAAGGGTGTGCATCGGTCGGTTCGGTTCGATTTTATACATTATGAGTTCGATTTATCGATTATCGATTCTTAAATATACTAAATCAATAACAAACCAATAAAATAATTATTATCGATTTTCAGTTTATCAGTTTTAAGTCCTTAATGGTTTGGTTTTTGGTTTACCCACTAAGGATGATGATGAGAATTTGCATTAATAAAAACAGATGGAGTACGAAAGAGTAAAGATTAAAGACTAAATACTAGAGTGGGTGACTAATCACTTAAGTACGATAAAAATTTAAATAGGTAAAGTACTATTATAGTGTCCTATTACTATTAAATTACTAATATTTAATATTCACGAAGAGGTAAAATAGTGAAATATTATAATCTTATTGGGTTATCGATTTATCTAATAACCCAATAGTAAAAATCGATATCAAACCGATAACCCAATATTTTTTTTCAAAACCATTAAAAACTCGATAACCTAATAACCCAATAACACTAAATTAATAACATTTTTATCGATCAATTTGATTTTGGCACACCCCTATACCGAGTGACCTTTTATTGTAATAAATGACTTATCTTTTTGCATAGGCAATTTTTTTATAAGAAATATAACCTAATTGACATCTTATCAAATTTTCCCTTTTTAGTGAACATATCAAATCCAAGTATAACAAGTGATTGGGGTAGTACCGGACCTACTGCAATTTTTATCCAAGTTTATTAGTACTCACTTTAGTCAATTTTACTTGTCTATTATTTTAAAAATAAATTTATATTTTCTCTTTTAACATATCAAAGAAAGGATTATTATATTTTCTTTGTCTTACTCTTAGCATCAATATTAAATATCAATTAAGAAGTGGTGTGCTAAAATAGTCATATATATCGATTATTATTTTTTAGAAAAGGGGCTTGATATACACGTCAACTTTGTCATTTAGAGGTAATATACCCCTTGTTACAAGAATGACTCACATATACCATCACTCCGATTCTATAAAAATGGCTCACGTATACCCCTACCATTACAAAAATAGCTCACATATATCCTCACTGTTACAAAGAGACTTACATATACCCTTTTAGGAGACGGAAGTGAAAAAATTAATTTTATTTTTTATTTTAGAAAAAATCATATGGGGGTATATATGATCTTTTTCACATATTAAATTTTTGACTTGATTAACTATCATTACTTGAGATTCTTATTCTCAATTTTTTTTCATTTTTTCTTGTAAAAATATGAGGGAAAAAAGTGTGGATGAAGAAAGAGAAAAAAGTAAGAATTTTTTTTTTAAATCAATTATTTTCTGGATACATTGTAATTTAGATTTTGTATTCGTAAAAAAATTATATAATAAATTTTACGGGGAAGTTAGAAAAAAAGACTTTGACTATCAAAATGACAAATTTAAACTAACTGTTGAATAAAAAAATCTAACATAAATATGTGTGAGAAGTATCTGATATATCCTTAAATGAATATTTTACTTTACTACTTTTATATAGGAGAATAATTCAACAACTTCATATCGTGCTGCTTGCTTGAGCAGCTACTGATTGCCATGCCCACTCCACCTGTTAAAAGCAGTAGCTGATCATTGACGTGTCTACTTTTATTTGTTTTCGTATTTTCTTCATTTTGATTTATTTTTTATTTTTTAGAATATGCATTTTTTAAAATATTATGTAAAAATAATATAAATCATAATTAGTAAGTATAAAAAAGTACTATAAATTACAATAATTAGCAACTTAAATTCGAATGGAGGAAGTAGCATATATTATTTGAAATGATATAAAATGTGCAATCAATCATAATAATTACTAGCTTAAAAATTTAAAAGGCATATAAAAATATTTGAATAACTCTTGAATTTTATCAGTGTTACATAAATTGAGATAAAGATTATAACATATAATATTTGAAATTTATGTAAACAGTACTATAAATTATAATAATTAATAATTTAAAATATTTAAGATAGAAATAAAATTTCGGTTAACTTTCAAAAAATTTTATGTGCGACATAAATCTAAACAAAATAAGGAACAAATAATATTTAAAAATGACAAAACATATTATAAGTATTAAAAGATACACACTAATTATACAATTTAGCTATATTGATTATACATTACGACCAAAACGCGTTAAATAATAATGCCGCATGACTATTTATTGTAATAAATGACTTTTTTTAAGTGGACTATCTTTTGTATAAGAAATATAACCTAGTGGATATTTTGTCTAATTTTTCCCTTTAAAAAAAAAGGGAAAACTAAGCATATGCCCTTCTGAATTAAACTATTTATATTCATATACCCCAGTATATTTTAGGCTCCTTTACTATTGAAATTTGCCCTCCTACTATTAAAATTCGCGAGTTGTCGTCATGCGTCAGCACCCATCTTGTATCATATATCAATGGGGTATACATATACTGACATGGTATCACAAAGGATGAAACTCAGTCCTATATGATATCGATATAGTATCAACATACCGATAGAGTATCACAAAGAATATATTTTTTAATTAATTTAGAATTTAATAAATAAGTTTGTAACTTTAATAATTTTCTCTTAATTATGATATTTATTAAAAGAAGTGCTCAAAATTATATGATACTGATAGGGTATCAATATACTGATGGAGTATCACGAGAATATATTTTCTACTAATTTAGAGTTTAATCAATAATTTTCTAATCTTATACGATACAGATATGGTATATGATATCGATATGATATCAATATACAGATAGAGTATCACAAAGAATATATTTTCTATTAAATTATAATTTAATAAATAAGTTTGTAACTTTAATAATTTTCTCTTAATTATGTTATTTATTAAAAAAAGTGCTCAAAATTATATGATACTGATAGGGTACCAATATACTGATGAAGTATCATGAGAATATATTTTCTAGTAATTTAGAGTTTAATTAATAATTTTCTAGTCTTATACGTTACCGATATGGTATGAATATACCAATGAAGTATCACAACAGATATATTTTTTACTAATTTAGATTTTAATAATATTTTTTTCTTTGTTTCTTATTTCTTTTATTTTAAATAAACATAATCCTATATGATACCAATTGGGTATCAATATACCACCTGAGTATCACAAAGGATTGAACTCATTCTATATGATATCATTATAATGTATATATATCACCAGAATATTACAGAGGATTATTTCATAGTATTCATGCTGATATTAGCATGCATCACCATAACGTCAGGCAAAATAAAAAGAAAAAAGTGGAGTAAAAAGGTATATAATTTGAGCCATAGATTTATTTAAGTAAATAATTTGAATTGAGTTTAGTAAAAAAACTTAATTTAACATTAAGTATATTTAAGGAAATTAATTTAACATTACGTCTACTTTATGTATCTATTCTACCAACAAAACTTTTTCTGCTTCCTTTGTCGGTGTGCCGCCATGGAGCTCAAATGGCGACTCACTAACTTTTGCTTCTTTGTCTGTTGGTGTGCCGCCATTCATCAGACCCTCATATTATAATTCCATTGTTTGATTGTTTTTCCCCATAACAAAGAATTGTTCATCCACTCTTTCTTTGTTTTTCCCTATAGCTAAGAATTGTTCATCTGTTTGGGGATTTGTATGACCTGAATCAGTGTTGAGTTGGAATTATAGGATATCTGGTAAAATTATGTAAAAATTGATAATTAACGTTTCATAAAATTGAATTTGTTTGCTTTAGATGATATAACTTTACCGATATGGTATGAATATACCAATGAAGTATCACAATAGATATATTTTTTACTAATTTAGATTTTAATAATATTTTTATTTGTTTCTTATTTCTTTTAAAAAAAACATAATCCTATATGATTCCAATTGGGTATCAGTATACCACCTGAGTATCACAAAGGATTGAACTCATTCTATACGATATCATTATAATGTATATATATCACCGGAATATTACAGAGGATTATTTCATAGTATTCATGCTGATATTAGCATGACATCAACATAACGTCAGGAAAAATAAAAAGAAAAAAATGGAGTAAAAAGGTAAATAATTTGAGCCATAGATATATTAAAGTAAATAATTTGAATTGAGTCTAGTAAAAAAACTTAATTTAACATTAAGTATATTTAAGGAAATTAATTTAACATTAGGTCTACTTTATGTATCTATGCTACAAACAAAACTTTTTCTGCTTCCTTTGTCGGTGTGCCGCCATGGAGCTCAAATGGCGACTCACTAACTTTTGCTTCTTTGTTTGTTGGTGTGCCGCCGTTCATCAGACCCTCATGGTATAATTCCATTGTTTGTTTGTTTTTCCCCATAGCTAAGAATTGTTCATCCACTCTTTCTTTGTTTTTCCCTATAGCTAAGAATTGTTCATCTAGTTGGGGATTTGTATGACCTGAATCAGTGTTGAGTTGGAATTATAGGATATCTGGTAAAATTATGTAAAAATTGATAATTAACGTGTCATCAAATTGAATTTGTTTGCTTTAGATGATATAACTTGTTCTGTTCATCCAATTAAGTTGGACTTTGATCCCTTTGCTGCAATGAATGGACAAATTGACTGGAGAGAATTATTTTGTACATCAAGGTTTATGCTCTACAGACAACAGGTTGTTTTCTTTCCTGTCCAAAAGATTTAGGGTTAAATAGCAACATAAATAGTAAAAGATTAAGTACACCTCAGTGGTATTGGAGATTAGGTTCCACCTAAAGAAGATACATTTATTCTTTTATTAGCATGTTGTGGCAGTTAATTCTCTGAAATATAGCCAGTATCTTTTATGCATATAAAGTCATCTTTCCTGTTTTAAACAATTCTGCTTTCTCTCCTTTCAGATATTGTGTGCTTTGGTATTATGAAGAATATGATATTCGCAAGGGGGTAATATCTTCATCACGTGTATCGGGAAATGAGCAGAGGGATCCAAGTTACATGACTATGCAAAGAATTGTTGGAGTACTATGCCACTGAAGAATCAAAGTAAGATTCGTGGTGGGCATTGTATTGATGAGGTACAACCCTGGAAAAGTGAGTTATCTATCTATTGAAGCACTTGGTATAAATATTGTCTCGGTGTGTCAACCAAATCCATGGCAACCGTGAGTCGAGGGATTATAGCAAGCCTAAGACTCAAATTTCAAATTCTTTTGGTGAAAAGAGCATAGTACAGTGGTCTTTAGGATTAGAAGGATGTAGGAAACATCAGAACCTTCTAAATGCCAAAATCGCTTCACGGAGCAAACAATCAGTACAATCATCTAAAGGTTAAGTACTTACTATGAAAAGACCCGGACTCTGGATGTCATTTTGGATCCCAAAAAACTGCCCAGACAATGTTGCCAGGCATCACCTCACGGAAGGGCCTACACGACCCGGTTTAAGGCACACGGACCATGTGGCCATCCGTGAGATGGCACCTGGGAAGATGGAGGGAAAATGGGCCACCACACGGTCCGTGTGAAGCCACACGGTCCGTGTGGCAGGTAAACAGGCGGGGTCACGGTCCGTGTGACCCCAGACAGTCCGTTTACCGGGCCATGTTGTGGTACTTGGTTCGAAAAAATTTCAGGAGGAAAAATTTAAGTCTAGGGCCACGGCACTGAAACGGTCCGTGTGGCCCCAGACGGACCGTTTACCGGTCCGTATGCCTCAGACAGACCAATTCCTCCTCCGTTTTATTAATGGCATTTTTGTAATATTAGCTCATTCCAATGGAAATTTAGTCTTTTCCCACCCTTCTTAGGCCTCCTATATGAGTAAACACTCTCATTTTTCAGCATTTTACACTCTCACTCTCTCTCTCTAAAGTATATCTCTCAAGACTCTCCATTCTCTCTCTAAGATTGTTCAAGCTAAGGGTCAAGGTTGTGGGTCTATTTTCCTCTCAAATTTGTCTACAACCAGGTATGTGGGTGTTGATTCTTGGTCTCTTCCAATCAAGAAGACCCAAATTCCTTCTTAAACTATTTATGTATTTGGTTTCTTGAAATGTGAATCTTCTACTGGATCTTGATACTGTGAACCATGCATGTGCTATATTATGATGAGTTTAAGTATGTTGAACTATGTTGATTATGACAAAAAAATATATGAACATGCAAGCCCCTTTTAAGCTTTTACTATGAATGGGTGATCTACACTACATTTTATATGAGTTTTATTATGGATTTTTGGTCTTTTCATTATATTACTATTTTGATATGCTCTACATTACCCATGCCATTCCTACACCATGCATTGCATCACATTCATGCTATTTATACATGGAAATTTCGGAAATGTGGGGGTTAAGCCCGATTTGGTCCTAAAAAGAAATTATAATGTGAATTTTGGTAAGACATGGGATATGACAAAGAGGTGATCACCGGTATGTCTATGATTTTGGCTTTTTGAGCAGTATGGGTGCTTGCACCATTTTGGTATATGCGTAGATGAGCTATTCCTTGCATTGGCATCTTGAATATGATCTTGTGATTTGGCATTTGAGCTTACTTGTGCATTTAACGTTTTGAAATGGAAATTGGATCCTCTCGAAAGCATATGTATATGTATAAGTATTCTAGTGGGATGTGTACTTAGCACCGATGGATTGGGGGCGTTAGGGATATTCCCAAGGTCCCTCTCCCTTTCCTTGAACTATGTGCCAACATAGGAGCCCTTCCGAAATAGGGGTTGCCCGTAAGGAAGGAGGTCATTACCAAAATAGGGGTTGCCCGTAAGGAATGGCTATTCGTTATGTATGTTATGATGTGATTATGAAAACCCTTTCGAAATAGGGGTTGCCCGTAAGGAAGGTGGCCATCCACCGAAATAGGGGTGCCCGTAAGGTGAGATGTGTATTACCTTTGGCAAGTAATCTTCTCCCTGCCGATGGGAGGTCCAAATCGGTCCGGTTCATGTAATAGCTCGCATGGATTGGGTTTGTCGGTTATAGTCTATCCTCATTATGTATATAGGAGCAGTATAGCATTGCACGCATCACGCATTCCATGGCATCTTGTATAATAAAATTTCTATTCCATATATATATATCCCTTGTATATTATGTGCCTTTGCCACTTAACATGATTATGCAGGTTCGGTAAGTCACGTGCATTGCATACCCGCATACTTAGTACATTCAACGTACTAATGCATACTCTATGCCTGCACGATTTATCATGCAGGGACCGAGCATTTTAAGCAGTATTTGCCGGACGAGTAGTTTTCCCCTTTCTAGATATTCCGTGGTGAGCCCCGTCTTTCGAGGGCATGCTTTTGTTCTTTTACGCTTTATCTATGTATGTATTTTGTTGAGGGTGAGCCTGGAACTTGTCCCGGCCCCCGTTCCTCGATTAGAGGCACTTGTTGGACATTGTATAAACTCTTCTCATTTTGTTATCTATAGAATATGTTCTCCCTTTTGGTTTTAGTATGTTCTCTTTTTACTTGAATTTAAGTTCTGAAAATTATGAGGCTTGTTTAGGGGCTTACGGGTCCCCATTCACCGTGTCACATCTAGGCCCCGACTCCCGGTTGTGACAAAAGGTGGTATCAGAGCCTTAGGTTTTCGATGGTCCTCGGAGCCCAACGTGTCGCGTTGACTAGAGTCCTATTCGTGGGTATGAAGTGCGCCATACCTATGAGTGGGAGGCTAAGAAGACGTATTAGGAAATTTCTCTCTTCTTTGTGTCTTGTATCGTGCTATGGTTAGCTTATGAATTTCCCCTACTTACTGGTATCGTTAATCTATTTTAATAAATGCCTCGAGGAAGACCTCCACTACCTAGGTCGGCTCCGGTTGTTGATCAGGCCCCTCCAGAGCCTATGGAAGAGCCTATCTCAAACGGTGAATTCCGTACTGCTTTCGCCATGCTTGCGCAGGTGGTGACTGCTCAGGCAAGGCAAGCCAATTTGCCACGGGACCCTACACCCGCTTCTATTGTAAGGGATTTCACCCGGATGAACCCTTCGGAGTTCTACGGGTCAAGGCCTGACGAAGATGCTCAGGAGTTCATTGATGAGCTCTTAAAAATACTGAATATTATGGGCGTCTCTTCTGAGGAAAAAGCGGGGTTGGCTGCCTACCAGTTAAAAGATGTGGCCCAGGTATGGTATACGTAGTGGGCTATGAAGCGGGATAATGATGGTGATGTTAAATGGGGAGAGTTCAAAACTGCCTTCCTTGACTGCTTCTTTCCACTTGAGCTGAGGGAGGCCAAAATAACTGAGTTTATTAACCTCAAGTAGGGGAGTATGAGTGTGAGGGATTATGCCCTCAAATTTACCAAGCTGTCAAAATATGCTCCGTCCCTGGTGGCCGATCCCCGTGCAAAAATGCATAAATTTGTTTCAGGTATTTCTGACTTGCTGGTGAAAGAATGCGAACATCTATGCTGATTGGGGACATGAATATTTCCCGATTCATGGTGTATGCTGAGCAGATCGAGGGGGAGAAACTCAAGGAGAAGAGGGCATATGATCCTAAGAGAGCCCGCGTTGATGGTAGGTTCTCGGGTGCTAGAAATGTTGGTTTTGGTCGTTTCCAGCAGGGTCAAGGCTCAGGAGCTAGGGTGGCTAATGCTCGGGCACCCCCTCCCGGGGTTCAGGTAGGTGGTGGACTTGGATATTTGATGTGTGACAAGTGTGGGAAGCCCCACACAGGTGCCTGTTGGAGAGATAGGGGACTTTTCTTTGGATGTGGGAGTAAGGACCACAAGGTTGCTGATTGCCCTAGGAGTGTATGCGGAGGCAGAGGTCAGGTAGCCCAAGATGGGCAGGGTCAGCCGAGGGGTCCTCCAGGTGCTGCCCCGAGAAACAACAGGTTCTATGCACTCCATGCTCGCTAGGATGTCGAGGAGGCTCTAGATGTTGTGACTGGTATGTTAAAAGTTTTTGATTTTGATGCTTATGTGTTGCTTGACCCAGGTGCAAACTTGTCCTTTGTGACCCCGTTGTTGGCTGTTAAGTTCGGTTTGAAACCCCAGATTCTAAGAGAACCTTTCTTGGTCTACACCCCCGTGGGTGAATCTATTGTTGCACATAGGGTCTATTATGGGTGTCCTATTGATGTGTTGCATAAAATCTTTCCATGTGATCTTGTGGAACTTGAAATGTTTGATTTTGATGTCATTCTTGGAATGGATTGGCTGCATGCATCTTATGCTTCCATAGATTGTAGAACCCGGAAAGTCCAGTTCCAACCTCCCTGTGAACTAGTTCTTGAATGGAAGGGTAGTGATTCCTCTGTTAAGGGTATGTTTATTTCCTACCTCAAGGCGCAGAAATGATTTCTAAGGGGTATGTCTACCATATGGTAAGGGTCTAAAATGCAGATTCCGAGGTGCTTACTTTCGAGTTAGTCCCGGTGGTGAATGAATTTTTGGATGTGTTCCCCGAGGACTTACTGAGCGTTCCTCCGGATAGGGAGATAGATTTCAGCATAGATCTTCTTCCAGATACTCAGCCTATTTCTATCCCTCCGTATCGGATGGCCCCGACAGAATTGAAAGAGTTGAAGGAGCAGTTAAGGGACTTATTAGGGAAGGGCTTTATTCGTCCTAGTACATCACTGTGGGGGTGCTCCCGTGTTGTTTGTGAGGAAGAAGGACGGGTCTCTCTATATGTGTATTGATTACAGGCAGCTGAATAAAGTGACAGTTAAGAACAAGTACCCGTTACCGAGGATTGATGATTCGTTTGACCAGCTACAAGGGGCCACCCACTTCCAAATATTGATCTCCGTTCCAGATACCATCAGTTGAAGGTTAGGGAGTGTGATATCCCCAAACAGCTTTTCGGACAAGGTACGGGCATTTTGAATTTGTGGTGATGTCGTTTGGCCTAACAAATGCTCCGGCCGCATTTATGGATTTGATGAACAGGGTGTTTAAGCCTTTCCTGGACAGCTTTGTGGTGGTATTTATCGATGATATCCTCATTTACTCCCAAAGTGAACAAGAGCACGGGAATCATTTGAGGATGGCCCTCCAAACTCTAAGGGAAAAGAAATTGTATGCCAAATTTAGCAAGTGCGAGTTCTGGTTAGGCGAAGTGGCTTTCCTCGGGCATGTGGTGTCCGGGGATGGTATCAAGGTAGATCCGAGGAAGAAAGAGGCTGTGAAGAATTGGCCTAGGCAGTTGACTCCTTCGGATATCAGCAGTTTTCTTAGGTTGGGCGGGTACTATAGAAAGTTTGTAGAAGGTTTCTCCTCTATTGCATCTCCATTGACCAAGTTGACCCATAAGCAGGCTAAGTTTGTATGGTCAGATGAATGTGAGAGGAGTTCTAAACTTTGAAGGATCGGCTTACATCGGCTCCCGTCTTGACCTTGCCGAGTGGTTCAGAAGGGTTTGTGGTGTATTGTGATGCCTCGCGGGTCGGATTGGGTTGTGTTCTTATATAGAATGGTAAGGTGATAGCGTACGCATCAAGACAGTTGAAGGTGCATGAACGAAACTATACCACTCACGACCTTGAGTTGGCAGCGGTGGTGTTTGCTTTGAAACTTTGGAGGCATTATTTGTACGGGGCCCATGTTGATGTATTCACCAATCACAAAAGTTTGCAATATGTTTTCACCCAGAGGGATCTCAATCTCAGGCAAAGGAGGTGGTTGGAGTTTTTGAAAGATTATGACATGAGTGTGTTGTATCATCTGGGCAAGGCCAATGTCGTAGCTGACGCTCTTAGCAGGTTGTCTATGGGGAGTGTGGCACATGTTGAAAATGAGAAAAAGGAGTTGGCAAGGGATATTCACCGGTTGGCTAGGTTGGGTGTCAGGTTGACTGAATTCTAGCACAGGCGGTATTCGGGTTCAGAACGGGCCAGAATCTTCGATAGTGAATGAGATGAAAGCTAAGCAAGATCCAGATCTGTCGTTATGTGAGTTGAAGAAGTTGGTTGCTGCAAAAGAGATCGAGGCTTTATCCCAAGGGGGAGATGGAGTACTTCGATACCAAAATCGGCTTTGTGTTCCCGATGTGGATGACCTTGGGAAGGTGATTATGAGTGAGGCCCACAACTCTCACTACTCTATCCACCCGGGGTCTACTAAGATGTACCGGGATCTGAGAGAGATTTATTGGTGGCATGGTGTGAAGAGGGATTTTTCCAAGTTTGTGTCTGAATGCCCGAGTTGTCAGCAGGTCAAGGTTGAACACCAGAGGCCCGGTGGTTTGGCCCAGGATATTGAAATTCCCACATGGAAGTGGGAGGATGTGAATATGGACTGTGTGGTTGGATTGCCTTGGACCTAAAGGCAATTTGACTCCATTTGGGTTGTTATGGATAGGATGACAAAATCGGCTCACTTTCTAGCGATTAGGACTACCTACAGTGCCGAGGATTATGCGAGGTTGTATATTCAAGAGTTGGTGAGGTTGCATGGCGTACCTAGATCTATCATATCGGATCGTGGTACTCAATTCACTTCCCACTTTTGGAAATCTTTTATGAAGGGCTTTGGAACCAAAATTAAGTTGAGTTCCGCTTTCCATCCTCAAACCGATGGCCAAGCAGAGCGGACCATTCAAACATTGAAGGACATGTTGAGAGCATGTGTGTTGGAGTTTAAGGGGAATTGGGATGATCATCTTCCACTCATCGAGTTTGCTTATAATAATAGCTTCCATGCTAGTATTGGCATGGTGCCGTTTGAAGCCTTGTATGGGAGAAGGTGTAGATCCCCGGTGGGGTGGTTTGAAGTGTGAAAAATGGCCTTGGTTGGCCCGAATTTAGTGATGGATGCTATGGAGAAGGTAAGGGTGATTAGGGAGAGGTTGAAAACGGCCCAAAGTCTCCAAAAGGTCCTATGCGGATAGTAGCAGGAGGGACCTCGAATTTCATGTCGGAGATTGGGTTTATGTGAAAGTATCTCCTATGAAGGGCGTTATGCGTTTCGGCAAGAAGGGCAAGTTGAGCTCCCAGTATGTTGGCCCTTATGAAATGATTGAGCGGATTGGAGATATGGCTTATAAGTTAGAGTTACCTCTGGATTTGGGTTCCATCCATCCGGTCTTTCATGTAGCTATGTTGAGAAAGTTTGTTGGCGATCCTAGCTCCATTGTGCCTTTGGAGGGGATTGAGGTTGAGGAAAATTTGACTTATGAGGAGGTGCCGGTGGCAATTTTAGATAGGCAAGTAAAAAGGCTTCGCAACAAGGATGTGGCTTCGGTTAAGGTACTTTGGAGGAATCAACTAATGGAGAGTGCTACTTGGGAGGCGGAGTTGGACATGATGAAACGATACCCCCATCATTTCCAATCTACTCAAGCCTAAGGTACTAGGAATCTTTCCCTATCAATTGTGTCATTTTCTTGCCCTCTCGAGTCTCATGGCATGACATGCATATGTGTACACTAAGGGATTTTCTTTTCTTGGCAAATGAGTTGAATACAATTTTGACATGAATTAGTTTTGAACTATAATCTGAATTGTGACAAAAGCTTTTACGTGCAAGCCTTGTAAGTTGAGTTGAGTTGTGCATTGTGTCGTGTATCGGGTGTATCTTGTCTTAACTCTAGCTTTCTAAGCCTTGCTCCTGCACATTCGAGGACGAATGTTCCCAAGGGGGAGATGATGAAAGGACCCGAACTTTGGACGTCATTTTGGGTCCCAGAAAACTTCCCATAAAATGTTGCCAGGCATCATCTCACGGAAGGGCCTACACGGACCGTGTGAAGGCACACGGACCGTGTGGCCATCCGTGAGATGGCACTTGGGAAGATGGAGGGAAAACGGGCCACCACACGGTCCGTGTGGCAGGTAAACGGGCGGGGTCATGATCCGTGTGACCCCAGATAGTCCGTTTACCAGACCGTGTTGTGGTACTTGGTCCGAAAAATTTTCAGGAGGAAAAATTTAAGTCTAGGGCCACGGCACTGCAAACGGTCCGTGTGGCCCCAGACGGACCGTTTACCGGTCTGTATGCCTCAGACGGACCAATTCCTTCTCTGTTTCATTAATGGCATTTTTGTAATATTAGCTCATTCCAATGAAAATTTAGTCTTTTTCCACCCTTCTTAGGCCCCCTATATAAGTGAACACTCTCATTTTTCAGCATTTTACACTCCCACTCTCTCTCTCTAAAGTATATCTCTCAAGACTCTCCATCCTCTCTCTAAGATTGTTCAAGCTAAGGGTCAAGGTTGTGGGTCTATTTTCTTCTCAAATTTGTCTACAACCAGGTATGTGGGTGTTGATTCTTGGTCTCTTCCAACCAAGAAGACCCAGATTCCTTCTTAAACTATTTATGAATTTGGTTTCTTGAAATGTGAATCTTCTACTGGATCTTGATACCGTGAAGCATGCATGTGCTATATTATGATGAGTTTATGTATGATGAACTACGTGGATTATGAAAAAAAAATATATATGAACATGCAAGCCCCTTTTAAGCTTTTACTATTCATGGGTGATCTGTACTACATTTTATATGAGTTTTATTATGGATTTTTGGTCTTTTCATTATATTGCTATTTTGATATGCTCTACATTACCCATGTCATTCCTACATCATGCATTGCATCACATTCATGCTATTTATACATGGAAATTTCGGAAATGTGGGGGTTAAGCCCGATTTGGTCCTAAAAAGAAATTATAATGTGAATTTTGGTAAGACATGGGATATGACAAAGAGGTGATCACCGGTATGTCTATGATTTTGGCTCTTTGAGCAATATGGGTGCTTGCACCATTTTGGTATGTGTAGATGAGCTATTCCTTATATTGGCATCTTGAATATGATCTTGTGATTTGGCATTTGAGCTTACTTGTGCATTTAACATTTTGAAATGAAAATTGGATCCTCTCGAAAGCATATGTATATGTATAAGTATTCTAGTGGGATGTGTACTTAGCACCGATGGATTGGGGGCGTTAGGGATATCCCCAAGGTCCCTCTCCCTTTCCTTGAACTATGTGCCAACATAGGAGCCCTTCCGAAATAGGGGTTGCCCGTAAGGAAGGAGGTCATTATCGAAATAGGTGTTGCCCGTAAGGAATGGCTATTCGTTATGTATGTTATGATATGATTATGAAAACCCTTCCGAAATAGGGGTTGCCCGTAAGGAAGGTGGCCATCCACCGAAATAGGGGTGCCTGTAAGGTGAGATGTGGATTACCTTTGGCAAGTAATCTTCTCCCTGCCGATGGGAGGTCCAAATCGGTCCGGTTCATGTAATAGCTCGCATGGATCGGGTTTGTCGGTTATAGTCCATCCCCATTATGTATATAGGAGCAGTATCGCATTGCACGAATCACGCATTCCATGGCATCTTGTATAATTAAATTTCTATTGCATATATATATCCCTTGTATATTATGTGCCCTTGCCACTTAACATAATTATGCAGGTTCGGTAAGTCACGTGCAGTGCATACCCGCATACTTAGTACATTCAACGTACTAATGCATACTCTATGCCTGCATGATTTTACCATGCAGGGACCGAGCAGTTTGAGCAGTATCTACCGGACGAGTAGTTTACCCCTTTCTAGATATTCCGTGGTGAGCCCCGTCTTTCGAGGGCATGCTTTTGTTCTTGTACGCTTTATCTATGTATGTATTTTGTTAAGGGTGAGCCCAGAACTTGTCCCGACCCCCATTCCTCGATTAGAGGCACTTGTTGGACATTGTATAAACTCTTCTCATTTTGTTATCTATAGAATATGTTCTCCCTTTTGTTTTAGTATGTTCTCTTTTAACTTGAATTTATGTTCTGAAAATTTTGAGGCTTGTTTGGGGGCTTATGGGTCCCCATTTGCCGTGTCACATCTAGGTCCCGACCTTGGGTCGTGACACACTAACATCCTTAGTATTCATTACTTGGTTTGATTTGTCCTCTTCTTAAACCTAGATTCTTCATAAATTTCATTTTCTATATATACTCTATTTTAAAAAAAATTGATATTGATGTATCTAGAGTTGATATTATCTTTCAAAATGATTTTCGTTACACTATCAATATCTGAAAGCTATCATAGCGAAATTTATTAAATTTTATACTTCTATGCAATTGATGTAGCCTATTTCTTAGGTTTGATGGTTTTACCATTTTGGGACATATGAGTCTCGAGGCTGCGAATGAGAGTTGAATGATGAATCCATTTACGACATATATAATATATGTAGTTAATAATGTTGGTTCTTCAGGAGACGACCTAGTTTCTAAGGCATAGGAGTAACGACTTAGAGGTTTTAGGTTAGAGTCCTATCTGGTCTAGCCTTGGCGGGCAGCATTACCTTGTCAATACGTGCTATGGCCTTCTGTTTGCACACTTATAGCATTGTGTTGAATATTGCTCCCTGTTTACCTCGTGCTTGTTTGATGCCAGCAAGTTAGACTTTTCATATGGGTTTTAAGAAGTTCCTTTGTTGGGATGGACAGGTACTCCAAAAAATTAGCTTGGGTGGATGCAAGCTCTTGGGACGCCATTAGTATCACTAAAAAAATGAATAGGACACTTTAGAATGTATGACCAACTATGGAAAGAGTTCTGTTCATACATAGTTGCGAGTTGTGGCATAACGATAATCTGATCAGATACTACTTAGTGAGATGGTAGTAAACTTGATTCCCATTAGGGATAAATTCCTTCAGGACTTGAAGTTACTGCCACTCTTATGGACCGTTGATGAGTCGTGGAAATACAACTCTTGTAACACTTTAAACACAAGATTTTTTAGCGTTCTTAAGCAAATTTGTTAGTTTGATGTGTGTGTTTTTATTATTTTTCAAAAGCATGGTGGAGGGATGGAGTAAGGGGCAAGGTACAAGAAAATGATTGAGGAAAAAGGCACAAGGGTCACCATACGGAGACCTCCACTGCCCGTGCAATATTACACGGACCGTGAGAGGCCACGTGGGACTGGCCTGAGCGAAGGAGTCAAGAATGGAGCTAAGTGGAGGAGCACGAGCATCCGCGCGGCCCGTGTAACACGAGACGGACTGTGTGGTGCACCATAGCCCCACACTTAGTTTGCTAAAGTGCGGATGGAGTAAAGAATCCAAGGCAACTCTCACGATCCCTTTTCATGGGCCGTGGGAATTGAGAAGGACCGTGCCCCTCATCGTGAAAGTGATGTAAGTTGAAGTGTCATCGTCAAAAAGTAACAAAAATCATACAAGTGGAGAGAGACGAGCTCGTCACGGGTCGTGTGACTAACCACGGATCGTGATATGGGCCGTGAAGCCGAAAGACCAAAGTGCTTGCATGAAAATCATTAAGGAAAGGGTCAAGGGACGTGTCACGCCCCGGGAGGGTACCCTTGGCGTGGCCGGCACTCGAAGACTATTGCTAGTCCCCAAACGAACCACCTAGTCTCATTACATCATTCAATCATACTTCTACTGATCAGCGGAAAGTATATGCAAGCCTAAGAAATAGGCATCATAATCACATTAACCGCCAGCTTGCCTGTCTGCGAAAAAGTACAGAGTGGGCAAGTGACACATCATTATCTCAGACTCATCAAAGTCTCAACTCATCACATGGATCATCTCAGAGGAGTTCACCCCCCCCTCTCATCACATCTCATCTAGACTCAGAATAAGGTACGAATTTTTCCTTGGGAGTTTCTCTTAACCGACAACACTCACTTATGAGCCAGTGAATGTACAACAATCACCCTGATGTTGCCACAGTGGTCCCAAACTTTCCAGGTAAGGAACACTGGATCCCATATCAATATACCCGACATGGAATCAAACTGAACAGATCCTCTATTGCTTTCAGGGACTGTTAAACCTCGAGGGGAAACCATATGTATGTATGTGATGGTTTAAGCCTCTCCTACGTTTGGCGACGTAGTTAATGAGTTCGAGTGGGACTCACTCCTGCTCATTTCGGTGCTCAATACTCCTCCCGACTCAATGCTCATAAAATCAACCTCGACCAGTCTCATAGGGATTCACTCCCCGTCAACGACTGCCAGTCTCATAGGGACCCACTCCCCGTCCACGACTGATATTTCACCGGGACCTTGGCCCCTTTTCATCAATTATCTCATAGGGACTTCCACCCTATCATCAAACATCTCGTAGGGATTTTAACCCTATCATCAATATCTCATAGGGACTTTAACCCTATCATCAACACCTTCTCAATGACCCAAGAGTATATAACAGTCATTAGGAAACAAGTGAATAAACACACCGGTAGAGTTCATTTATAGAGACTCATACAACAATTAAGATTTCATCAACTCATCATCACAGTCAAGAATCCCAATGCAAGGCTCTAGGTTCAAGTCTTAAATTCAGTATGCATGCTCTTCAAAATAGTCATGTAGGGTTATGCAAATTCCATGAAAGTGTTCAATTTAAGAGAACAAATAGTATGATGATCATCAACATAGAAAACATGTAATTTCAAATATAATTTTCAAGAAAATCCATTAAAGAAATCATGCATGTAGACCTTTCAATCATCAATTCATCTATGACCTCTATGGGGCACATGAGAGAACAATCCCATGTTTTAGTTTAGCCTTACATACCTGTGATGCACTGTTCAACCGGGTGATGTCGAGGATTCTCTTCTCGTGTTCCTCACCCCAAGCCTTTCTCTCCTCTCCTCAAGCCCTAGCCTTGTTAGATTTTAGAATAGGACTTAGAATAGGTTTTGTTAGGCTCTTTTCGTGTAGAAACGACCTTACTAGCCGTGTATTAGTGTTTAGGAGAGGTTAGGGATTGACCGGAATGCCCCTCGAAATCAATTAGAAATTTTCAGTTCGGAATTTACACGGTCCGCGACGCGGACCTATCGCGCACTGTGTATTTTTGGAAAAAGTATTCTTAAACGAGTTTTCTCCATCCCATCGAAAATCTGGAAAAATATATAAGTGTTCCTCCGCGGCAGGTGCGCGTCGCGCCTCTGTCGCGGACAGTCACTGTTTTGTGACTTGGATCGAAAATTTATCTTTCGATCGGGTCGTCCTAAAATTCGACCCGGACCATTTTCTCACTCCATTTTTCATGCTGATCACGAATCCGGTCTCGGATTTGCCATACGAACCCCGGAAGATGCATTAAGCGCGTACCCTCACTCTAGGGCCTTTCGGTAAATTTACCGGGCGTCACATCATCTCCTCCTTGGGATCATTCGTCCTCGAATGAGGAGTGGAGGTGGGCATTAAGGCACGAATAGACTTATGACTCATTCCCACACTCAATTCAATAATAGTAAGTCAGATACAAGAATAGGATACTTAGCTTAGTGAAGAGCAAGGATTTACCTTCAGTGCTTTCACCATCAGTTGGCACGAACAGGTGCGGATACTTTGCCTTCATCTCCTCCTCAGCTTCCCATGTGGCTTCTTCAACGAATTGATTCCTCCACAGGACTTTGACTGAGGGTATTTCTTTGTTCCTTAGTTTACGAATCTGACGATCAAGAATTTGAACCGGAACCTCTTCGTAAGATAGGTTATCCTTCACCCCAATTCTATCAACAGAGATCACCAAGGCCGGGTTTCCCAAGCATTTCTTTAGCATAGACACATGGAACACCGGGTGTACCCCATCTAGCTCGGAAGGAAACGCTAGCTCGTAGGCCACCTTCCCAATTCTCCTTACGATTTGATAGGGTCCAACATAACGTGGACTCAACTTTCCCTTCTTCCCAAACCTTAGGACACCCTTCATAGGTGACACATTCAAGTACACCCAATCATCTACTTCGAACTCCAAATCTCTTCTCCTCACGTCAGTGTAAGATTTTTGGCGACTCTGGGCAGTCTTTAACCTCTCTCTAATGACCTTGACCTTCTCCATCGACTGGTGAACAAGATCAGGTCCAATGAGCTCCGCTTCTCCAACCTCAAACCACCCAATGGGCGATCTACACCTCCTTCCATACAAGGCTTCATAAGGAGCCATTTGGATGCTCGCATGATAACTATTGTTATATGCAAATTCAGCCAGAGGCAAATGATCATCCCAATTCCCTTTGAAATCAAGGACGCAATCTCTCAACATATCCTCTAGTGTTTGAATTGTACGCTCCGCCTGACCATCCGTCTGTGGGTGGAAAGCCGTACTCAGGTTCACCTTAGTACCCAAGCTTTTCTGAAATGACCTCCAGAATTGGGAGGTAAATTGAGCTCCTCTGTCCGTGATGATGGACAAGGGGACTCCGTGCAACCTCACAATCTCCTGGATGTACAACTTGGAATACTCTTCGGCAGTGTTCGTTGTCTTGACTGCCAGGAAGTGAGCTGATTTAGTCATTCTGTCCACTATCACCCATATCGAATCATGTTGCTTTCGAGACTTTGGAAGCCCCAGTGATAAAGTCCATATTAATCATCTCCCATTTCCACTCCGGAATTTCAAAGTTCTGAGCCAATCCACATGGCCTTGGATGCTCAACCTTCACTTGTTGGCAATTTGGGCATTTCGAAACGAACTCCGCGATGTCTCTCTTCATTCCATTCCACCAATAGACCTCCCTTAAGTCATGGTACATTTTGGTGGAGCCAGGATGAATGGAATATCTAGTGTTATGAGCTTCTTCCATGATTCTGTCTCGTATGCCATCAACATCTGGAACACACAATCGACTCTGATATCTCAACACTCCATCTTCCCCTTTGGAGAAGACCATCACCCTTTGATTTTGGACATCCTCCTTCAATTGGAGTAGGACAGGGTCTTGGTCTTGTTTTTCCTTCACCTCCATCACTAACGAGGAAGCAGACCCGTCCTGGACATTAATTCCTCCTTCGTTGTTCTCTTCGAGTCGGACTCCTAATCGAGCCAACCGGTGCACGTCCTTGGCTAACTCCTTCTTTCCTTCCTCCACATGGGCTGTGCTACCCATTGATAACCTGCTAAGAGCATCAGCCACGACGTTAGCTTTACCTGGGTGGTAATGTATGCTCATGTCGTAATCCTTGAGCAATTCTAACCACCTCCTCTGTCGCAAGTTGAGTTCCTTTTGGCTAAAAAACATACTGTAAGCTCTTGTGGTCAGTGAACACATCCACATGCACTCCATACAAGTAGTGCTGCCAAATTTTAAGTGCAAACACCACTGCTACCAACTCGAGGTCGTGGGTTGGGTAGTTTCTCTCATGAACCTTGAGCTGCCTGGAAGCATAAGTTATCACTTTCCCCCTTTGCATTAATACACATCCCAATCCAACCATCGAGGCATCACAATAGATTACGAAGTCTTCGGTCCCGTCGGGTAGAGTTAGGACCGGTGCAGTAGTTAACCTTGTTTTCAATTCCTGGAAACTCCTTTCACATTTTTCGGACCACTGGAATTTGACCTTTTTCTGAGTCAATTTGGTCAGTGGCGCGGATAGGGAAGAAAATCCCTCCACGAACCTGCGGTAGTAGCCTGCTAGCCCCAAGAAACTTCTGATATCAGTTGGAGTGGTCGGTCGGGGCCAGTTCTTAACCGCCTCAATCTTTTGGGCATCCACTCGAATACCGTCACCGGAAACCACGTGGCCTAGGAAGGCCGCTGACTCACGCCAGAATTCACATTTAGAGAACTTTGCATACAACTCATGGTCCTTAAGAGTTTGGAGGACCACTCTGAGGTGGTTAGCATGCTCCTCCTCACTCCTTGAATACACCAGAATGTCATCGATGAACACAATCACAAACAAATCAAGATATGGCTTGAACACTCTATTCATCAAGTCCATAAAGGCGGCAGGTGCATTCGTCAGTCCGAAGGACATGACCAAGAACTCAAAATGGCCATATCTAGTCCTGAAGGCTGTCTTTGGAACGTCACGCTCCCTCACCTTCAACTGATGGTAGCCAGATCTAAGGTCTATCTTAGAGAAGCAAGAGGCGCCCTGAAGTTGGTCAAACAAATCATCTATCCTTGGGAGGGGATATTTGTTCTTTATCGTGACCTTGTTCAGTTGCCTATAATCGATACACATTCTGAGAGACCCATCTTTCTTCCTCACGAATAAAACAGGGGCACCCCATGGTGAAACACTTGGCCTAATGAAGCCCTTTTCCAGCAAATCTTTTAATTGCTCTTTCAATTCTTTTAACTCAGCGGGGGCCATTCTGTAAGGTGGGATCAAAATAGGCTGGGTATCTGGAAGAACATCAATCCCAAAGTCAATCTCCCTATCAGGAGGGACTCCGGGCAGATCATCAGGAAAGACTTCTGGAAACTCGTTGACAACCGGAACTGACTCAAGAGTTGGGGACTCAACATCATCAGATTTCACTCTCACCAAGTGATAGATACAACCTTTGGAAATTAACTTCCGGGCTTTAAGATATGAGATAAACCTCCCCCTAGGTGTCACTGAGTCACCCTTCCACTCTAGAACTGGTTCATTTGGAAATTGGAACTGAACCGTTCGGGATCTACAATCCACAGAGGCATAACAGGCGTGAAGCCAATCCATGCCGAGGATCAAATCAAAGTCAACCATTTTTAACTCGATCAAATCAATAATGGTGTCCCTATGATGGATGGACACTACACAAGCTCTATAGACTCTTTCAGCTCGAATCGACTCACCCACCGGAGTAGAAACATCAAAGGGTTCAAGAAGACTCTCGGGGGTTTTATCAAATTTACTGGCCACATAAGGAGTTACAAATGACAATGTGGCACCAGGATCCATCAAAACATAACAATCAAGAGTAAAGACTCGGATCATACCCGTCACGACGTCTGGAGAATTTTCCTGGTCTTGGCGACTCCCCATATTATACAAGCGGTTTGTGGCCCCGCCTGCACCTGACGTAGTGGCCCTTGGGTTCCCTCTAACCGGTGGGGCCGATGCCGCAGACTGAGCCTGGCTAGCCCGCTTTGGACAATCCTTCTTGTAGTGGCCTACTTGGCCACACCCGAAGCATGCGTCATTCTTATCACGACATCTCCCCCAATGCACCTTCCCACAGTTATCACACTGTGGTCTACTCTGAGAACCTTGAGCCATACAAGCTTGGGACTGAGGTCCGTGGTTCCCTGTATTCCGGAACCTCTGATCATACGGGCCTTTAGGCACAGGTGCGCTAGCAGCTGAGGGTGCTGGAAATCGATTCCCATTACCCCTCCTTCCACCTTCGTGGCTGGATGTCTTAGCTCTCTTGCGCTTGAACTCTTCCCTGTCCTGTTGTCTTTCTTCGTCAGCTTGCTGCACGAATGTCATCAGTCGCCCGATGTCCATGTCACTCACAAGCATAGCTCCTCTTCCATCTCTCTTGGGTCCTCTGTTCAACCCATCTACATACATTCCCATCCTTCCCCGCATGTTAGCAACCATGTCTGGGGCATAGCGGGATAGTTGCGTAAATTTCAATCCATACTCCTGCACGGTCATGGAGCCCTGTTTCAAATTCAGGAACTCCCTCACCTTAGCCTCTATTTTCTCCCTTGGGAAAAAGCGTACCAAGAAAGCCTCCTCAAATACCGCCCAAGTTACATATGAACCATCGTCCCCTTGGCCCTTCTTCCATTGGTCGAACCACAGCCTGGCCACCCTTTTGAGTTGATAGGCAGCCAATTCAACCCTATCAGCATCAGCCACGTGCATCACTTGGAACACCTTCTCAAGTTCCTCCATATAGTTCTCGGGCTCTTCAGTAGATGCCGACCCCGTGAACTCGGGCGGGTTCATCCTCAGAAATTCTCGGACTCTAGAGGTGCCATGAGAGTCTGTCCCACCCGCACCTTGCCTCACAGCAGGTGCTGCGACAGCCTGGGCCAAAGTTTGAATGGCTTGGCGTAGCTCAGCATTCGAGATCTCAGCTTGAGGAGGTTGCCCAACAGGGACAGCTGGATCCACGGGCCCCTCGGGTACTTGAGGCTCAGGTGGGTTAACAGCTTGCCTGGCAGGACGTCCCCTTCCTCTGACAGCTCTTCTGGGAGGCATGTTATCGATTCTGCACGTGTAACGCACGAATTAGAGGATAGTTTTCATAGAGTTCAACTCTATCGCACAATTTAGAATAAGAAAGAAGTGTAACCATTCCTAATGTCCCATAGCCTCCTGCTTATGAAGTGTGGTCGACAACACACCCATAAACAAGACTCTACTAGACACGGCTTCATAGACTCCCTAGGACACTTGAACTCTATGCTCTGATACCAAGTTTGTCACGCCCCGGGAGGGTACCCTTGGCGTAGCCGGCACTCGAAGACTATTGCTAGTCCCCAAGCGAACCACCTAGTCTCATCACATCATTCAATCATACTTCTACTGATCAGCGGAAAGTATATGCAAGAAGTGGACGTAGTTCATCTAAAGTTCTCAATATAATATAAGCAAAATAACGAAGGCTAGTAGAAAGAACTAGCTCACAATATCAACATCAATGCTCGACACCGATCTATGAAGCCTCTATCACTAAATCATGTGGTGCCAATGACAGACCCATGGCTACCCAAAAACAAAATAAGATAATAGTCCAATCCTAACTCTAAAGCATGATGAAATAAAATAATGGTTCCTCCGGAGTAGGGGAGGCTCACCAAATCAACTTCGGATCTCTGATCTTCAACGGAGCGCCTGTTGAGGATCTCTAGTACCTGCCTCTACATCATAAAACGATGCAGTCCAGAGTGGACGTCAGTACTTGGAATGTACTGGTATGTAAAATAGCTGAATGAAACAGAAACCGGTAGAAAATATGGAAAATAATATCAAGTCAAAATAGACATCATAATCACATTAACCGCCAGCTTGCCTGTCTGCAAAAAAGTACAAAGTGGGCAAGTGACACATCATTATCTCAGACTCATCAAAGTCTCAACTCATCACATGGATCATCTCAGAGGAGTTCACCCCCCCCCCCTCTCATCACATCTCATCTAGACTCAGAATAAGGTACGAATGTTTTCCCGGGAGTTTCTCTTAACCAACAACACTCACTTATGAGCCAGTGAATGTACAACAATCACCCTGATGTTGCCACAGTGGTCCCAAACTTGCCAGGTAAGGAACACTGGATCCCATATCAATATACCCGACATGGAATCAAACTGAACAGATCCTCTATTGCTTTCAGGGACTATTAAACCTCGAGGGGAAACCATATGTATGTATGTGATGGTTTAAGCCTCTCCTACGTTTGGCGACGTAGTTAATGAGTTCGAGTGGGACTCACTTCTGCTCATTTCGGTGCTCAATACTCCTCCCGACTCAATGCTCATAAAATCAACCTCAACCAGTCTCATAGGGATTCACTCCCCGTCAACGACTGCCAGTCTCATAGGGACCCACTCCCCGTCCACGACTGATATTTCACCGGGACCTTGGCCCCTTTTCATCAATTATCTCATAGGGACTTCCACCCTATCATCAAACATCTCGTAGGGATTTTAACCCTATCATCAATATCTCATAGGGACTTTAACCCTATCATCAACACCTTCTCAATGACCCAAGAGTATATAACAGTCATTAGGAAACAAGTGAATAAACACACCGGTAGAGTTCATTTATAGAGACTCATACAACAATCAAGATTTCATCAACTCATCATCACAGTCAACAATCCCAATGCAAGGCTCTAGGTTCAAGTCTTAAATTCAGTATGCATGCTCTTCAAAATAGTCATGTAGGGTTATGCAAATTCCATGAAAGTGTTCAATTTAAGAGAACAAATAGTATGATGATCATCAACATAGAAAACATGTAATTTCAAATATAATTTTCAAGAAAATCCATTAAGAAATCATGCATGTAGACCCTTCAATCATCAATTCATCTATGACCTCTATGGGGCACATGAGAGAATAATCCCATGTTTTAATTTAGCCTTACATACCTGTGATGCACTGTTCAACCGGGTGATGTCGAGGATTCTCTTCTCGTGTTCCTCACCCCAAGCCTTTCTCTCCTCTCCTCAAGCCCTAGCCTTGTTAGATTTTAGAATAGGACTTAGAATAGGTTTTGTTAGGCTCTTTTCGTGTAGAAACGACCTTACTAGCCGTGTATTAGTGTTTAGGAGAGGTTAGGGATTGACCGGAATGCCCCTCGAAATCAATTAGAAATTTTCAGTTCGGAATTTACACGGTCCGTGACGCGGACCTATTGCGCACTGTGTATTTTTGGAAAAAGTATTCTTAAACGAGTTTTCTCCATCCCGTCGAAAATATGGAAAAATATATAAGTGTCCCTCCGCGGCAGGTGCGCGTCGCGCCTCTGTCGCGGACAGTCACTGTTTTGTGACTTGGATCGAAAATTTATCTTTCGATCGGGTCGTCCTAAAATTCGACCCGGACCATTTTCTCACTCCATTTTTCATGCTGATCACGAATCCGGTCTCGGATTTGCCATACGAACCCCGGAAGATGCATTACGCGCGTACTCTCACTCTAGGGCCTTTCGGTAAATTTATCGGGCATCACAGGATGTTTCACGAACCGTGAACCCTCACACAGGTCATGCCAATGCACGTGGGGACGCAATGCAATTATGGGCTCACGGACCGTTTCACCGTTCGTTTGGACCCTCACGGTCCATGTAGTGACCCGTACCAAGCTGACGTCCATTTTCTTATTTTAAGTTGGGTTAGGTTTTTCCTTGTGTATATATATATATATATATATATATTATTTTTATTCGATTTTCATAATCATTGGACGGTTGGAGATAGAGAACAAGAGGAGAACACTAATTTACATTGAGTTCTTAGATTTGAATCATCTCTTTAGAGATTGTAACACATGGATTTATTACCTTATCTATAGTAAGTTCTTTATCATGATTCCTTTATATTGTTGTAGGCGATTCATTTTGAATATGCTAGGCTAAACTCATAACTAGGGTTGTGGAACCATGACAAATTAGTAAGATAACAAATTTGGGGGTGAACCTTGGGATTGATTATCGTATACATTGTAGTATTCTTCTCTTTAACTTCTTCCTTAATAAGTCGACGCGTTAGGGTAAGCTTGTATTTGTTACATGCCTGGGAGGGATGTAGTGATTAGGAAAAGAATTCTACAATAGAAATTCGAGTTTTGTAACCTAGTCTAAGTACTTGAGAGCGGAAGGTGAGAGTATTCTGAGATCTAGAAAAAGGGTTAAATTTGTACCTATTCTGAGACCGAAAGGCGATGAGTGATACATCTAAGACGGACCGGAATGTGAACTAGGTGTTCTATAACTTGTTTGATCTTGTATACGTAATCATGAATGGCGTAATCATACATGGGTTTACCATACAAATTTGGCTATCGTATTAGACGTCATGGGGAACACAACCCTAACTTCTCATCAATTATTGGAAGTCCAGTAGTCATCGTACACGTTAGTTGCTTTACTTTAGGAATTTAGTTTGAAACATCAAAAACCCCCCATTCACTTCATGCATTTTTATTTTGGGAATACAAATTACATCTAAAAAAGGGTACTAATAGATTTATTCTCACGCATTCCCCGTGGGATCGACCTCAACTCTTATTGAGTTCTATATTTGACCAACGACTGCTTTACTATTCCTTTTGGAGTTTAAATTTGGGCGTATCAACCATCTTATGCTTTCGGGTACGGGAAAGAAGAAATTGTAGGTTATATGGGAGCCATACATTGCTTATTTTCTAAATTTTTTCAGTTCTATAACTTAACGAGATGTAGAGTGTGAAACAATTTTTAGCTCTATGTGGAATTCTCTTTATGTTTTTATGGTCTGAGGAATCGCTTCACTGATCTTTTTTGTGTCCTTGAAACTCGATTACCCCTTTCATTATGCTTCAAAAAGCAGAGAAGTTTGCCTTTGATTATTCTACATATACAAGTGTATGTATATATGGAGGATCTCTTTTACTTGAAGAATTTGCACCACTCAATTGGACTCCAGGTTCTCTTCCATATAATTATTAGTGTTTTCTCCTCCTTTGCAATTTAGGGTAAGTTTTTGACATCTTAGGTGCTCTAGAACTTGCACTTGGGATATTCAATAACTGTATCCAGGTCATCGCGGTTAGCTTTGAAATGATGAATTTGTTCTGGAATGACCTTTTGTTTGGTTGTTGAGTCTTCTGGGTGAGTTTTGGGCCCCACAATGGAAATTGACTAAATTCAACTTTGAAAAGTAGGATCCATATTTAATTGTAATGACCACATACAGGAATTTTGGCTTCACCATTAGATCTAGGATTCAATTTTGGTGCAGTTATATAGTTCGTTTACATGCATTTGATTCCAAACGAGGTCTAGACCCCGCGTCAGGAAATTTTGGGATAGCTGAATCTAGTGTAGGCACCACAGTGCTCCGCGACCATGGAGCCCTTGGTCGCATTTGCAGAGGCCATCTACCCAACAAATCCCAATCTCTTGCCACCCGACCGCATTCGTGGAGGTCAGATGGGTTAGCACTGTGCATTCGTGGAAGTCAAGTTAACCTTATGCATCGCATTCACGGAGGACTGCGATGAGGTCATTTATGTTGTATTACAGTTTACTGCGATCACGAAGAACAAAATGAGGTGATATATACATGATCTATTTTCGAATTTGATGAGGGAAAGAGGGACAAATTCAATTAGCGATAAACTAATCATCCAAAAGCCAAATAGAGTGATTCAAAAGGCTAACTTGGTGGAATTTCAAGAAGAACATCGTGAAAATGTTGAAAATTGTATTTGGTGTGCTGTTTGAGGTAAGTTTTGTTGTTTTACTGCTTCGTATAGATGTTAATTATCATAAACTTTGAATATTGATTACTCAATCATTTTGGAATGGATTTCAGTAAAATTTGGGTCTATCTTATGTGATTTTTCTAGATGATCATGATGGTGTTGTCGGAAGCTTCTGATTTAGTTTTATTTGAGGTAAAAGTACTATGAAACCTCATGCCTATTCAATATTTTCCATAAGGAAATATCATTTTTTTATTGGTCTATTTTGTATTAATTTGAGCATTAGATTGAGCCCTAATTGAAATATAGGCTCGGGTAGCTGTAAAGATCATGTTGCAGGGTTTGTTTAGGATTCTGGGCACGGGTCCTGCTTTCCTGCTTTTCAGCCCCAAGATTGGTTAAGTCCATTTCTTATGGTTTTAGTATCAAAATGATCGTATTGATGATGTGATCCAATTTTTGATAGCTTGACAATGTTCTGAGGCTGCTCAGAAGGCGGAATGATTTGGAGCACACATGATCAAAATTTTGGTAGGCTATGGTCTCCCTTCATCTAGAATGAGTCGAATGCGTAAACCTATTTGGGTAGCGTGAATATTGAGCAGGGGTTGGTTGGAGGCCATATATTCTGGAACTGATTGTACTAGTTTATATATATATATATATATATATATATATATATATATATATGTATATGACTGTCTGGATAGTTGTGTAACATGCTGAGGACACTTGTGAGTGGTATACTGACTGCCTGTTGTACTCATGATTATCTGAGATTGACAGAGTACTTGTTGATATGTTGAGGGTACCTGTGATTGGTGCATTGATTGTCTACCATATTTATGACTAGCCATTACTATCAGGTTTTAATCTAGGCTTAGGCTAGTGATTGCTCTAGATTTGCACTGGTTAGGATCAGTAGATTGCTATACTTATACTTATTACAACAGACATCGGGCAAAAACAATCACCCAAGTCTGCGACGTGGACTTGGTCCTTGACAAGAGTTTTGTTGAAGGTGAAACAAGTCCTCGATGAGGACTTATTGCAAACTTATCATGGACTCTATGTTTTAAAGAAAATTTCGCAGATAAAAATTCTTGTCCACGTTGCGGACTTAGTTCACCTCAATTCATTTTTATTTATTTTTTCTTATTTTGGGCTAATCTCAGCTAGAATAGTATGGGATATTACACTCATTGTGATCCAGATAAGTTGAGAATATGAGATTTTTTTCTCAACATACACGTTGTTTAAGACTTAAATATGTGAGAATGACATATGCATTGCCCGATAATCATATATACAAATATCAAGTATAAAAGGAAAATTGCTAATTGAAATGTTAGATTTTTGCTTTGATTCTCATGCCATATTTTTTTTATGAGTTGGGCATTGTGTTGATGCATGGTTGATACATTACTGCTAGTTGCACACCAAAAAACATGTTTTATCTATGTATCTATTGAAATTCATAATTCAACTGTTACTCCCTCCGTCTCATATTAGATAGGCATCTTATTAAAAATATTTGATTCATATTACTTGATCACTTACTAAATCCGGAGAGAATTAATTAATTTTTTTAAGTTCACCCGTATAACTAATATGGCATTCGTAAGTTTAAATAAACTATGAAGATGCAAAATGTCTTCTTTCAATAGGTTGATTAATGTGAACAAAGGGAAAAATAGTAAAGTTATTGATGTTGTAGAGCTAACAGTGAAGGATTGGAGATCTTATGTGTTTGAGGTTTTGTGTCTTTTGGTTTGAGTCCTCTAGATAGAGAATCCACTCATTATTTAAGCCTTTTGATATGATGTATAATTTGTTCAAAATGAATTTTATCCGTGATATGAAGAAAGGCCAAATTTTGTAACGCAATGTGCTGAATTAGGGGTGTGCATCGGTCGGTTTGGTTCGATTTTATACATTATAAGTTCGATTTATCGGTTATTGATTCTTAAATATACTAAATCAATAACAAACCAATAAAATAATTATTATCGGTTTTCAATTTATCAGTTTTAAGTCCTTAATGGTTTGGTTTTTGGTTTACCCAATAAGGATGATGATGAGAATTTGCATTAATAAAAACAGATGGAGTATGAAAGAGTAAAGATTAAAGACTAAATACTAGAGTAGGTGACTAATCACTTAAATACGATAAAAATTAAAATAGGTAATATACTATTATAGTGTCCTATTACTATTAAATTACTAATATTTAATATTCACGAAGGGGTAAAATTGTAAAATATTATAATTTTATTGGGTTATCAGTTTATCTAATAACCCAACAGTAAAAATCGATATCAAATCGATAACCCAATAAATATTTTTTCAAAACCATTAAAAATTGGATAACCTAATAACCCAATAACACTAAATTAATAACATTTTTATCGATCAATTTGATTTTGCACACCCCTATACCGAATGACCTTTTATTGTAATAAATGACTTATCTTTTTGCATAGGCTATTTTTTTATAAGAAATATAACCTAATTGACATCTTATCAAATTTGCCCTTTTTTAGTGAACATATTAAATCCAAGTATCACGAGAATATATTTTCTACTAATTTAGAGTTTAATTAATAATTTTCTAATCTTATACGTTACCGATATGGTATGAGTATACCAATGATGTATCACAACAAATATATTTTCTACTAATTTAGATTTTAATAATATTTTTATTTGTTTCTTATTTCTTTTTTTAAAAAAACATAATCCTATATGATACCAATTTGGTATCAATATACCACCTGAGTATCACAAATGATTGAACTCATTCTATATGATATCATTATAATGTATATATATCACCGGAATATTACAAAGGATTATTTCATAGTATTCATAATGATATTTGCATGACATCAACATAACGTCAGGCAAAATAAAAAGAAAAAAGTGGAGTAAAAAGGTAAATAATTTGAGTCATAGATTTATTAAAGTAAATAATTTGAATTGAGTCTAGTAAAAAAACTTAATTTAACATTAAGTATATTTAAGGAAATTAATTTAACATTAGGTCTACTTTATGTATCTATTCTACCAACAAAACATTTTCTGCTTCCTTTGTCGGTGTGCCGCCATGGAGCTCAAATGGCGACTCACTAACTTTTGCTTCTTTGTTTGTTGGTGTGCCGCCATTCATCAGACCCTCATGGTATAATTCCACTATTTGTTTGTTTTTCCCCATAGCTAAGAATTGTTCATCCACTCTTTCTTTGTTTTTCCCTATACCTAAGAATTGTTCATCTGTTTGGGGATTTGTATGACCTGAATCAGTGTTGAGTTGGAATTATAGGATATCTGGTAAAATTATGTAAACATTGATAATTAACATTTCATCAAATTGAATTTGTTTGCTTTAGATGATATAACTTTTTCTGTTCATCCAATTAAGTTGGAATTTGTCCCCTTTCATGCAATGAATGGACAAATTGACTGGAGAGAATTATTTTGTACATCAAGGTTTATGCTCTACATACAACAGGTTGTCTTCTTTCCTGTCCAAAAGATTTAGGATTAAATAGCAGCATAAATAGTAAAAGATTAAGTACAACTCAGTGGTATTGGAGATTAGGTTCCACCTAAAGAAGATACATTTATTCTTTCATTAGCATGTTGTGGCAGTTAATTCTCTTAAATATAGTCGGTATCTTTTATGCATATATAGTCATCTTTCCTGTTTTAAACAATTCTGCTTTTCTCTCCTTTCAGATATTGTGTGCTTTGGTATTATGAAGAATGTGATATTGGCAGGGGGTAATATCTTCATCACGTGTATCGGGAAATGAGCAGAGGGATCCAAGTTACATGACTGTGCAAAGAATTGTCGGAGTACTATGCCGCCGAAGAAACAAAGTAAGATTCGTGGTGGGCATTGTATTGATGAGGTACAACCCTGGAAAAGTGAGTTATCAACCCTGGAAAAGTGAGTTATCAACCCTGGAAAAGTGAGTTATCTACCTATTGAAGCACTTGGTATAAATATTGTCTAAAGGTTAAGTATTCACTAACATCCTTAGTATTCATTACTTGGTTTGATTTGTCCTCTTCTTAAACCTAGATTCTTCATAAATTTCATTTTCTATCATATACTCTATTTTAACAAAAATGATGTTAGGATCAAGCGCTTACCATCATGCCAAAAGCTATAGCTTATAGCAAAGGCGCAACTTTATTTCTTAACCAAGTCCACCAAGCAAGCGCCATGTTCGATCATGACTCCGGCCTGGGCTACCCCAGCCCCCTCATGGGCCTTGCCATAGGCAGGATGTTGGAATTACCCAACAATCCACCTCCCAACACCTGCCTCATGCAGCATGTTGCTCGTGGGAATCGAACCCATGACCTTGGCTTTGATACCAATTGTTAGGATCAAGTGCTTACCATCATGCCAAAAGCTATAGCTTATAGCAAAGGCGCAACTTTATTTCTTAACAAAGACCACCAAGCAAGCGCCATGTTCGATCATGACTCCTTGCCATAGGCAGGATGTTGGCATTACCCAACAAATGATATTGATATATCTAGAGTTGATATTATCTTTCAAAATGATTTTCGTTACACTATCAATATCTGAAAGCTATCATAGCGAAATTTATTAAATTTTATACTTTTATGCAACCGATGTAGCCTATTTCTTAGGTTTGATGGTTTTACCATTTTGGGACATATGAGTCTCGAGGCTGCGAAGGAGAGTTGAATGATGAATCCATTTACGACATATATAATACATGTAGTCAATAATGTTGGTTCTTCAGGAGACGACCTAGTTTCTAAGGCATAGGAGTAACAACTTAGAGGTTTTAGGTTAGAGTCCCAGTTGCAACAACTGTTGCACCTATCTGGTCTAGCCATGCGGGTAGCATTACCTTGTCAGTACATGCTATGGCCTTCTGTTTCCACACTTATAGCATTGTGTTGAATATTGCTCCCTGTTTACCTCGTGACTTGTTTGATGCCAGCAAGTTAGACTTTTCATATGGGTTTTAAGAAGTTCCTTCGGTGGGATGGACAGGTTTGCCCAAAAAATTAGCTTGGGTGGATGCAAGCTCTTGGGACGCCATTAGTATCACTAAGAAAATGAATAGGACACTTTAGAATGTATGACCAACTATGGAAAGAGTTCTGTTCATACATAGTTGCGAGTTGTGGCATAAGGATAATCTGATCAGATACTACTTAGCGAGATGGTAGTAAACTTGATTCCCATTAGGAATAAATTCCTTTAGGACTTGAAGTTACTGCCACTCTTATGGACCGTTGATGGCCCGTGTAACACGAGACGGACTGTGTGGTGCACCATAGCCCCACACTTAGTTTGCTAAAGTGCGGATGGAGTAAAGAATCCAAGGCAACTCTCACGATCCCTTTTCATGGGCCGTGGGAATTGAGAAGGACCGTGCCCCTCATCGTGAAAGTGATGTAAGTTGAAGAGTCATCGTCAAAAAGTAACAAAAATCATACAAGTGGAGAGAGACGAGCTCGTCACGGGCCTTGTGACTAACCACGGATTGTGATATGGGCCGTGAAGCCGAAAGACCAAAGTGCTTGCGTGAAAATCATTAAGGAAAGGGTCAAGGGACGTTTCACGAACCGTGAACCCTCACACAGGCCGTGCCAACGCACGTGGCGACGCAACACAATTATGGGCTCACGGACCGTTTCACGGTTCGTTTGGACCCTCACGGTCCGTGTATTGACCCGTACCAAGCTGACGTCCATTTTCGTATTTTAAGTTGGGTTAGGTTTTTCCTTGTATATATATATATATATATATATATATATATATATAATTTTTATTCCATTTTCATTATCATTGGACGGTTGGAGATAGAGAACAAGAGGAGAACACTATTTTGCACTAATTTACATTGAGTTCTTGGATTTGAATCATCTCTTTAGAGATTGTAACACGTGGATTCATTACCTTATCTATAGTAAATTCTTTATCATGATTCCTTTATATTGTTTGGGGCGATTTATTTTGAATATGCTAGGCTAAACTCATAACTAGGGTTGTGGAACCATGACAAATCAGTAAGATAACAAATTTGGAGGTGAACCTTGGGATTGATTATCATATACATTGTAGTATTCTTCGCTTTAACTTCTTCCTTAATAAGTCAATGTGTTAGGGTAAGCCTGTATTTATTACATGCCTGGGAGCGGGGATTTACCCTATGTGCATCCAAATGGTAGCGGCTGCGAGTTCTCATTGTCATAAAAAAAATAATCTCCCCAGAAGTAGTGTTACATTGTCATGAGCAAATTTAAATAGACATGTACAAATAACTCAACTAGGAAATGCAAAAACATAAATCTAGAAAGGGGTTATGTTAGTTTTCTTGAGATAAATATGGAATTTGAACCAAAATTACTCATTTCATCCAAACATATATGGCATCAATATAGTTGCACCATCATACATAGCCAACCAACAAATTCACAAACTAGATTGCAGGTAGCAGCCGAAACTATTTCTGTTAAAGAGCTAAGTGCCTATTTGGATTGGCTTATTTTAGGTGCTTTTAAGCTAGTATAACTTTTATATAGTTTTAAAGTGTTACGGTAAAGTTAAAAAGTGCTTATGAACACTTACTTTTAAAGCAAAATAACAAAAATAAGTTAAATCCTAACTTATGACATTTGGCTTATAAGCCATACGTCAAAAGTCAATTCAAGTGGCCTCTAAATCAAAGCCATTTCTAAAAGTAGTTGTCGAGACAACAGTGTCCAGCGCACTACATTTCTCTAGCTATCATGTCTATCTCCATATCAATCACTTTATTGTTTCCCCCTTTAGCACACTGCACATCCATTTGTGTCATTATGTTGTTGGCCCCTTCAGCACTACCATCTGTGTCTTGTCCCATTCCGTAAAATAATCTCCACAGGAAGTGCTTGTTGTTCCATCCGTCAAGAACATCCACAATGTGAAAAACAGCTCAACAATTATCGCATAGTTTATCTTTTATAGAGCATAACCATACATATGTATTACCAAAAAATTCATTGAAAATGAAAAAAGAATATAGAGATTATTGACGTACATTGAAAATCACTACGCAAGGCTGTGGATGCAAGTATAAGCAGCTCAACATCATTTATAAGCATTCTCATCACCAAATCTTCCCTACGCATGAACTCTACCCGAGTAATGTACATATCAAACCTACATATAATGGCAAATGATAATCAATTTCTAGTAAAAACATTTCTGGTCAAGGGCTCACTTCTACTTTGCATCCCTTTCCCCTTTACTGATAGATATATAAGGAAGAAGCTGACCTTTCTTTCTCACTTGTAAAGAAATATAGTCTATATCTTCTTTACCCGGAATATTATTGTTGAATAGACTTGTCCAGTTATTCACATGGGGAACAAGTTGAAATTTGAGAGTAGCAGGCAAAAGACGCGAGTACTCCTACACCATATGTCTAACTTTTTTTTTAGAATCAATTTTCACAAATCTTTTTCCGCAACTTCATATAGACAACTAAAGAAATTCAGAAGCTGACTGACTCTTGAACAGAATGAAGAATGAGAAGACAAAATGTCATCAGGTACACAATGCTATATCATAATCAACAAAATTAAGTTCTCGTCTTCTTTTAGCTAACATGCTTATCTTTCATATAAATCATCCTTTTACAGCAGAAGTACATCCATCGGTGCATTATCCAGACAAAATCACCTCTAGTATTCCTCCTTAAGAAACAATTCATGGAGGTAAAGAGCCAGTAAAAGCTAGTGTCTGTACAATCCCAGTTTTCTTCTTGCAATTGTAAATAAATGACAAGCAATTGATCTGCTTCTCTTTTGGTTATCAGATGGCAGTTCATCTGTATACTTATTCTATTTATGTTTGTTGTTTTGTACTTTAATTTTATACCACTACACATAATCTACGCTGCTGCTCAACCTGAAATTTTAACAAATCGGTAAGTTGACTTTGGAGTAAAATGTTCAAGACTTGCTAAATTTTAATTCCTATCGGTTAGTAGCCTAATATATACACGGGGTATTACTAGTAGAACAAGGTATAAGCAGACAGCTAGAACATTGGTATCTCATAGAAGAGAATATACTTCTTTGCTGCTATGAAGACTAGGCAATCCCAAAACCAAATCAGAAGGCTAAATGATACTACAGGAAGGTCTATCACTACTGCAATGGGGATAGAGGGAGGAGATGCTTGCTTTCTGTACACAACTGTTGGGCACAACACCTAATTTACCAGCTACCAGTCCCAAGGTGATGAAAGATGGTTATATACTTGCTAGAAGACAAAAGCTTGAACTCATAAGTCCTGTTACAAAGAGGAGGTGTATTTGGCTACGAAAATGATGCAGTGCTCTTTAAGAAGACATGGCAGATTATTGGCGACCAAGTTACTGATGCTATAATTTGTTTTTCTTGAAAGAGGAGAAATGTATGAAGCCATCAATTGCTAACTCTTTGTTTAAGACAGTTCTTTTTGCTTAAAAACTCTTTTCAAGGAATATGTCCCTTTTTCTTTTGGTTAATAATATGTCCCTTAAAAACTCTACATGGAGCATGGAGTATGGAGCAAGAGGGAGCATAAACCCGACATAAAGCAATGGGGAGCACCAAGATCTTCAAGTAGGGAAGTCAACAATAAACATTATCGTTAAATGTCATTATCAAAAATTGGTGAAATTGTTAGCATCTGAAGAATTTTGAATAATAAAATTTCAGGTACAAAGAGGCAACAACTCAGGGATATAGAAATTAAAAAGGAAAGAGCATAAATAAAAGAAGGAATTAATCATGTCAATGAAGACAAAGGAGTAAGGATCGCAAGGAAGGCAGTAAATCAAGGAAAGACTCCTTAAATTTGGGCTACAAGATATCAAATTCAAGGCAAATCAAAGAGAAGAAGATTTTAAGAATTGGTGATTCAACACTCTGTACAAGGCAATGTTTCGGCATGCTTGGAAAGATTCACAACAAAATAGGAACATATCTAATATGGATGTGTATTCTCAATCAAGGAATCATTATGAATCCTTGGTTGATAGAAAGTCTCTTGGGTGTTCCTAATAGAGCTTCAATGGCTGACTCTCAAAAGCCATTATAAGAAAGCCCCCTCATCATTGTAATTAATTATTCCCTATTCTTGAACTTGTAATGATATTTTCTTTCATCGTACAAAAAGATTATACTCATGGAGCATGGAGTATGGAGCATAGACCCGACATAAAGCAATGGGGAGCACCAAGATCTTCAAGTAAGGAAGTCAACAATAAACATTATCGTTAAATGTCATTATCTAAAATTGGTGAAATGTATAAAGCCATCAATTGTGCTACTGTAAACATTGGTGCCTAGGGTGAAGAACCCATCCACAATTAAGTAATATAGACTTATTTCCCGTTGCACTATTGTTTAACTTTATTTAAAGATTAATATTTGGCCATAAAAATTGACAAGACAACCTAATTCACTTTGGAAAATATTGAAAAATAATTCACTTTCATTTTTAAATATATATTTTTTCAAATTTACCCTAGTATTTTATTTTTCTAAAACATCTCATTTAAATTTTATTTCATATTTTTAAAAAGTACATTCAAATTGTCAATATTTATTTCAAAATTTATCTTCAAACACAATTTCAATTTTAGCTTCAAACACCTACTTGATAACAAATGACAGATTTTGATAGTCTTTGATGTGATTAGAGTTGTCATACCAGCCAAGAAGTAAATTTAACAAACCAAAATATATTATGAATTTTTTATAAAATAGTATGTGAAAATCATATATGTGAACTAATAAAGCTTTAACTGAATTTCACTTAAAATAAAGATAAAGAGCGCATATGAAATGAACAAGATTAAAATAAACATTGCTATCTTAAGGTTGAAATTCAAATCTCAAACACTCAAATCAAAGTATATTGTAATGATAAGTTTCTCTTGAGGTATTAGCGTATATATAGGTGAAAGTATGTACATAAGCAAAAAGATTAAAAAATAGAAAATAGTTAATGTAGACTCGAAACTATAATCCCAAAAGTATAAATAGATTATATAAAAAAGTAATTAATTAGTTATAACATAACTATTTGGGGCATATGGATCAAAGCGTACTAAATCAAACCGATGACTTGTGTTATATTAATGAAAAAATATTGACTTGTATCTTGATTTGGTTGATTTAGCAGTGAGAAAAAGATTTGACCACTCTTGATTTAATTTTGAACACATTTTGATAGTCTTTGATGTGATTAATATTGTTACACCAACCAAGCAATAAATATAACAAATCAAGATATACTATGAATTTTTTTTAACAAAAAATATAAATGTCAATTAACGAAATTTTGATAGAATTTCTCTTCAAATAAAAATAAAAGGAGCATAAAATTGAACATAAAAAAATAAACATTGCACCTTGAAGTTGAAGCTCTAATCTCAAATGCCCAAATCAAATTGTAATATACTTGAAGAATTAGTTTGTGTTAAGGTATATATATGTGTGAAAGTATGTGTACTGAGACAAAAAGATAAGTGGAGAAAATAGTTTTGACCCAGAAGTATAAGTAGATTATATAAAAAATAATTAACTGTAATGATCCTCCAAGTCATTTCTGCGTCTCTGTATTTTTTGCAACAGTTAGAGTATTCCTATAGCGACCCCAAGTCATTTATGACTTTCTATTAGTTCAGTTGCCTAGTCGTTCCTTTGGAAGTTGGGAAAATGAGTTTTGCTGTGAAGTCAAGGTAAACTACCTTACAATGAAATTCCAGCCGTTCAATTTGCTCCAAAATAAAAAAAAATTAGGCTAGAAGCATAGGCGATTTGAGTACCGAGGTTTTTGGTATTTGTTTAGACCGAGTTTTATATTTTAGCCTTAAAAAAGGCCAATAGTTGACCTATCACGCCCCAAGTCTACACCATGGATGTGGTTGGCACCCGAAAACCATTGTTGGTCCCCAAGCAAACCCTTGGCTTGGCTGACTTACTCAACTGGAAATTTTAACATTCATGTAGAAGTTTTACAAGATGAACCTTTTAAAATATTTAATAAAATACAAAGAATTTCAATCGTGCTTTATACCGAGTCTGAAAATATCTTTTCATACAATTAGTAATAATGCTTAAAATGTCTGAATGAAAAGACTAGACTGACTCACTAACTCTGTCCATGAAGCCTCTAATATATTAAAGATAGGTGCTGCAACAAGACCCATGGCTACCTGACTGTAAAATAAAATACATAAGCTAAACTAACTAGAGTACTCTGAAAGCGAAGAGGTCTCACCGATTGCTTCTGAAAATTGTCTTACTGAATGTCTGCTATCATGTGGACACCTGAATCTGCATCATAAAATGATGCAGCACCAAAGGGCGTCAGTATGTGGAATGTATGATATGTAAAATGACCAAAACAGAAAAACTCGAGATTCATTGTTCAAAATCATAGGCTTAATGCTGAAAATAATTAAATAACATAAGTAATGCATTATAGGAAAATATATGATTTAATGCATAAATAAATGCAACTTTGCCTGCGTCTGAAAGTAATGTATACTGTAACTTGGGAAGTTTCTCTAATCGATAACCATCACTGTGAGCTGTAACACCCCAATTTTTTTCTAAGCTAAGACCGAGTCATCCTTCATATGATATAGGATTTAATTGATGATTCTTAATTGATCATAGATGTTAAAGTTAATTTCCTAGAGTGAAAATAAAATTGGAGTTGATAAATGATCTTTTACATCAAGTCGAGTCTAAAGAATTTCTACCGACTAAGTTTTTGTGTGAGTTGATAGAAGGGTCAACTTCAAATGACTATATCTCTTAAAGTATAATGAGTTAGGTGACCCATAATATACCAAATTAAAGATCTTTGAATTAGCTTTCCAACGCATCTTATTTCGCCTTAATCAGAGTTCGGAGTAGAGAGTTATGACCATTTTACTGAAGACCTGCAGAGCTGTCTGAGATCCGCGACCGCTCCGCGTCGCGGACATATCGCGGACCCTCTCTGGATAAGCTAAACGAGGTCCTTTTATTTTATTTTGAGGGTACTTTAATCCTAAACCCTTTGGGGGTCTATTTAAGGTCTAAAAACGCATAAAACGTCAGTTTTCATAATTAAAACCCTCTCCTTCACTCCTAAACATAATTGCTCAAGAATCATCAAGAAAATCATCAAGTTAAGGATAGCTTCCAAGATTCATCATCTAGGTAAGCTACTATTCATGAATTTCAATCTATCCAATCCAAATTTCTTCATCTATTCATGAATCAATAGAATCTCAAATCATAACCTAGGGTTTCAAGAAAACGAATTCAAGAATCCTAAGAGAGGATTCATTGATTCTTCTTTTTCAAGAATTAGTGTTCTTCATCAAGAACTCTAAAGATTCTAAGTCAAGAATCCAAGAATCAAAGATGATCCCTTCAAGCAATGTCTTTCCAAGCTCTTCCACTCTAAAAGAACTACCAAGATCGAGGATTTTCTCCAAGAAACGAGTATTCATCAAGTTTTGATTTGTAATATCAAATTTCCAGGTATGTAAGGCTAAACTAAAATATGAGATTGTTCTCTCATGTGCCCCATAGAGGTCATAGATGTGTTGATGGTTGAGGAGTCTATATGCATGAACCTTTGATAGTGATTCTTGAAAATTATATTTGAAATTACATGTTTTCCATGTTGATGATCATCATACTCTTTGTTTTTCTTAAATGTACTACTTTCATGAGAATTGCATAACCCTTCATGACTAATTTGCAAAGCAAGCACATTGCACTTGAGACTTGAGTCTAGAGCCTTGAGCTGAGATTGTTGATTGTGATGATGAGTTGATGAAATTTTGATTGTTTTATGAGTTTCCATAAATGAACTCTACCGATGTGTTTATTCACTTGTTTCCTAATGATTGTTATACAATCTTGAGTCATTGATGAGATGTTGATGATAGGGTTAAAGTCCCTATGAGATATTGATGATAGGGTTAAAATCCCTATGAGATGTTTGATGATAGGGTGAAAGTCCCTATGAGATAATTGATGAAAGGGCCAAGGTCCCGGTGAAATATCAGTCGCGGACGGGGAGTGGGTCCCTATGAGACTGGCAGTCGTTGACGGGGAGTGAATCCCTATGAGACTGGTTGAGGTTGATTTTATGAGCACTGAGTCGGGAGGAGTATCGAGCACCGAAATGAGCAGGAGTGAGTCCCACTCGAACTCATTAACTACGTCGCCAAACGTAGGAGAGGCTTAAACCATCACATACATATATATGGTTTCCCTCGAGGTTTAACAGTCCCTGAAAGCAATAGAGGATCTGTTCGGTTTGATTCCATGTCGGGTATATTGATATGGGATCCGGTGTTCCTTACCTGGCAAGTTTGGGACCACTGTGGCAACATCAGGGTGATTGTTGTACATTCACTGGCTCATAAGTGAGTGTTGTCGGTTAAGAAAAACTCCCGGGAAAATTCTTACCTTACTCCGAGTCTAGATGAGATGAGATGAGAGCGGGGGTGAACTCCTCTGAGATGATCCATGAGATGAGTTGAGACTAATGATGAGTCTGAGATATTAATGTGTCACTTGTCTACGCTTTACTCTTTCATAGATAGACAAGCTGACGGTTTGATATGATTATGATGTTTATCTTGACTTGATGTTGTTTTCCATATTTTTCTACCGGTTTCTGTTTCATTCAACTATTTTACATACCAGTACATTCCAAGTACTGACGTCCACTCTGGACTGCATCATTTTATGATGTAGAGGCAGGCACTAGAGATCATCGACAGGCGCTCCGTTGAAGATCTGAGATTCGAAGCTGATTTGGTGAGCCTCCCCTACTCCGGAGGACCCACTACTTTTATTTCATCATGCTTTAGAGTTAGATTGGATTATTACTTTTATTTTGATTTGGGTAGCCATGGATTTGTCATTGGCACCACATGATTAGTGATAGAGGCTTCATAGACGATGGTCGATTGTTGATGTTGAGATTGTGAGCTAGTTCTTCTACTAGCCTTCATTGTATTATATATATATTTTTGAGACTTTAGATGAGATGTGTCCATTACATACTTATATTTTCCGCTGTTCAGTAGAGTTTATTTGATTGAATGATGTGTTGAGGCTAAGTGGTTCGCTTGGGGACTAGCAATAGTCTCTGAGTGCCGGCCACGCCAAGGGTACCCTCCCGGGGCGTGACAAACTTGGTATCAGAGCACAGAGTTCAAGTATCCTAGGGAGTCTATGAAGCCGTGTCTAATAGAGTCTTGTTTATGGGTGTGTTGTGCACCACACTACATAAGCAGGAGGCTATAGGACATTTAGAAAAAGTTTCCCTTCTTTCAGATTCCGAATCGTGCGATAGAGCTATTTCCTAAGAAATCTGCGATGATTCATGCTTTGCTCTAAATGTTTTGACTATTCCTTGTCCACGAGGAGACAGAGACGGTAATGTTCAAACTCATACAGAACGAGATCCTATGAGATGAAGTAATAAGAATGGTAGAGATACTGCACCAGGCTTGAGAGAAGCCGACTAGTGTGCGAAGTTGGTTGTCTAGAAAGAGTGCACTATTACTCAAATAAATCGTGCATTTGAGTTAGCTCTAGATGTAGCCAGACCATCTTTTTCCAAAATTTGCTTCTGACGTGACCCATGAGAGAGGAAACTTATGTCTCTAAAGAGTTAGTTGTTACCACCTAAGAGTGAGATGTGAGGTCTTCTAAACCCTGAGTAGAATCGAATCATCCCAGAGTTAGAAGGATGATGATGGAGAGAAAGGGACGAGATAGCAAGAGAGATGGCTGAGTTGATGCTTGTAGTTAGAGTTACGTATTTATTAGATAAGTAATGAGGTGGTGAGTCTATTGCCATAGTTTGATGAAAGAGTCGTGAGTACCCTATGATTTTCGTGATAAGGTATAGAGGAAGAGTTGTTGTTAGAAGTGGTAGAGAGTGCTCAAACTAGAAAGAAGTTATGTTGATGTGTTGTAGTATTCACACTATTGAGGGTGAAGTGTAGATGTTGACTAAGGGAAAAGAGTGCTTTCATTGCGGTAGATCTAAATTAGGCTTATGATATTTAATTGAGAGTTCATGAGACTCATCGAGTTATGAGCTTAGTCGGATAAGAAGATATGATTGAATAGGTGAGTGGTACTGAGTGGTGAGGAAGGAATGTGTGATTGAATGCTTGCTATGAGATCTTAGTGGGCTTATGTTCTCTAAATATTAACCTAGAAGTTGTAAGCTGGTATTAGAGAGGTGACACATTAGTACAAGACCCTAAGCTTGAATTTTGATGGGGTAGTGTTAAAGAAGAGATAGCATCATGAGAGTGATAGTCTTAATTGGAGATTTTCTCTAAGAGGCTTGCCATAGTGTATGTTCGAAGATAAAGTGATTCGTGAGAAAGTGAGGCTATGGGCAGGGTACAAGTGCCCCTTAGGTAAGACGAGTGAGACGAGGATAGCTCAATAGATGAGAAGAGGCTTGAGATATGTATCCATAATTGTGTAAAGATGTGTGACACTCTAAGTAATGACTGCTATAAGAATCTAGATAGTATATTTGAGTTGTCGATGTGGAGTAGGCTGATGTAGGCATTCTTTATCATTCCTAGTAACTAAGTTGATTGGGGCTTATGGATAGATGATGATGAGTTTTTCATGATAGACTAATCCTTATGCAATTAAATTTATGAAAACACTTCTAGCAGGCAAAAGAAGAGGTTAGATTGTAAGAGTTGTAGGAAGTGGTTATGTATGCTATAAGAATAGCAAATTTATAGAGATTTCCATAGAGACTAGAAGGAGCTAACAGTGATAACATTGAAAAGAGTCTGTGTGGCTAGTTATATGTATGCAACCATAGCATAACAGAAGAGTTTAAGATATTCTTGTGGATAGTGATTCCTTGACCGTGTGGAGGTATATGCTTATAGCCTAGTAGAGGAAATTGATTTAAAAATTTAGAGAGAGGACCTTGAGAGCTAAGGGGGAGATGATGTAACGCCCAGTAAAATTACCAAAACACCCCTAGAGGGAGGGTATGCGCGTAATGCATCTTCCAAGGCTCGTATGGCAAATCTGAGGCCGGATTTGTGATCGACACAATAAATTGAGTGGGAAAATGGTCTCGGTCGATTTTTAGAGCGATCGGATCAAAAGATAATTTTTCGATCCAAACGAAAAATAGTGGCGGTGCGCGACAGAGGCGCGTCGCGCACCTGTCGCGGAGAGACACTTAACGTTTTTTCAAAACTTTTCGACGTGATTGAAAAAAAAAACTCGTTCAGAAATTTTTGCAGAAAATGTGTTGTCCGCGTCACAGACTGAGTCACTTCGAGGCTAGAAATTTCTAAAAAAAAATAAAAAAAAATTTGGGGCACCTTGATCCATTCCTAACACCTCCTAAACTTAATACGCGACCAATACAAGTTGTTTGAACGTAAAAAGGGTCTAAGACTCCATTCTAAGTTCTTTTCCAATGATTGAATAAGAGTTATGAGCTTGAATCGATCGAATAGAGTGCCATGAAAAGGAGCACAATTGAGGTGGAGACTTGAGCATGAGAGTATCCTCTGAGTCTTGTTTATACGATAATCCTATTCTCGATTGAGTTAATGACTTCTTTCCTGAGTTCCAAAAGCCTGATTGTCGAGGTGTTCAAATGATTGAAATTGATTGAGTTCCGACGTTCCATTCGTGCCTGGTGGTGAGAATGTCTAAGATAATATCTTTACTCTTGATCTGAACCAATTTGTCTATTTGAGTTGATGTGTCCATTCCTGAGTCTGAATGGAGATGGTTAAAGATTGATGAGGAGTCAATAGTTTGATTGATTGACTAAGTTTTGAGAAGAGTTCTGATTATTATTCGTGCCTTGATATCTAACCTTGCTCATCATTCGAGGACGAATGATCCCAAGGGGGGGATAATGTAACACCCCAATTTTTTTCTAAGCTAAGACCGAGTCATCCTTCATATGATATAGGATTTAATTGATGATTCATAATTGAGCATAGATGTTAAAGTTAATTTCCTAGAGTGAGAATAAAATTGGAGTTGATAAATGATCTTTTACATCAAGTCGAGTCCAAAGAATTTCTACCGACTAAGTTTTTGTGTGAGTTGATAGAAGGGTCAACTTCAAATGACCATATCTCTTAACGTATAATGAGTTAGGTGACCCATAATATACCAAATTAAAGATCTTTGAATTAGCTTTCCAACGCATCTTATTTCGCCTTAATCAGAGTTCGGAGTAGAGAGTTATGACCATTTTACTGAAGACCTGCAGAGCTGTCTGAGATCCGCGACCTCTCCGCGTCGCGGACATATCGCGGACCCTCTCTGGATAAGCTAAACGAGGTCCTTTTGTTTTATTTTGAGGGTACTTTAATCCTAAACCCTTTGGGGGTCTATTTAAGGTCTAAAAACGCATAAAACGTCAGTTTTCATAATTAAAACCCTCTCCTTCACTCCTAAACATAATTGCTCAAGAATCATCAAGAAAATCATCAAGTTAAGGATAGCTTCCAAGATTCATCATCTAGGTAAGCTACTATTCATGAATTTCAATCTATCCAATTTAAATTTCTTCATCTATTCATGAATCCCTAATAGAATCTCAAATCATAACCTAGGGTTTCAAGAAAACGAATTCAAGAATCCTAAGAGAGGATTCATTGATTCTTCTTTTTCAAGAATTAGGGTTCTTCATCAAGAACTCTAAAGATTCTAAGTCAAGAATCCAAGAATCAAAGATGATCCCTTCAAGCAATGTCTTTCCAAGCTCTTCCACTCTAAAAGAACTACCAAGATCGAGGATTTTCTCCAACAAACGAGTATTCATCAAGTTTTGATTTGTAATATCAAATTTCCAGGTATGTAAGGCTAAACTAAAATATGAGATTGTTCTCTCATGTGCCCCATAGAGGTCATAGATGTGTTGATGGTTGAGGAGTCTACATGCATGAACCTTTGATAGTGATTCTTGAAAATTATATTTGAAATTACATGTTTTCCATGTTGATGATCATCATACTCTTTGTTTTTCTTAAATGTACTACTTTCATGAGAATTGCATAACCCTTCATGACTAATTTGCAAAGCATGCACATTGCACTTGAGACTTGAGTCTAGAGCCTTGAGCTGAGATTGTTGATTGTGATGATGAGTTGATGAAATTTTGATTGTTTTATGAGTTTCCATAAATGAACTCTACCGATGTGTTTATTCACTTGTTTCCTAATGATTGTTATACAATAGTCATTGATGAGATGTTGATGATAGAGTTAAAGTCCCTATGAGATATTGATGATAGGGTTAAAATCCCTATGAGATGTTTGATGATAGGGTGAAAGTCCCTATGAGATAATTGATGAAAGGGCCAAGGTCCCAGTGAAATATCAGTCGTGGACGGGGAGTGGGTCCCTATGAGACTGGCAGTCATTGACGGGGAGTGAATCCCTATGAGACTGGTTGAGGTTGATTTTATGAGCACTGAGTCAGGAGGAGTATCGAGCACCGAAATGAGCAAAAGTGATTCCCACTCGAACTCATTAACTACGTCGCCAAATGTAGGAGAGGCTTAAACCATCACATACATATATATGGTTTCCCTCGAGGTTTAACAGTCCCTGAAAGCAATAGAGGATCTGTTCGGTTTGATTCCATGTCGGGTATATTGATATGGGATCCGGTGTTCCTTACCTGGCAAGTTTGGGACAACTGTAGCAACATCAGGGTGATTGTTGTACATTCACTGGCTCATAAGTGAGTGTTGTCGGTTAAGAGAAACTCCCGGGAAAATTCTTACCTTACTCCGAGTCTAGATGAGATGAGATGAGAGCGGGGTGAACTCCTCTGAGATGATCCATGAGATGAGTTGAGACTAATGATGAGTCTGAGATATTAATGTGTCACTTGTCTACGCTTTACTCTTTCATAGATAGACAAGCTGACGGTTTGATATGATTATGATGTTTATCTTGACTTGATGTTGTTTTCCATATTTTTCTACCGGTTTCTGTTTCATTCAGCTATTTTACATACCAGTACATTCCAAGTATTGACATCCACTCTGGACTGTATCATTTTATGATGTAGAGGCAGGTACTAGAGATCATCGACAGGCGCTTCGTTGAAGATCTGAGATTCGAAGCTGATTTGGTGAGCCTCCCCTACTCCGGAGGACCCGCTACTTTTATTTCATCATGCTTTAGAGTTAGATTGGATTATTACTTTTATTTTGATTTGGGTAGCCATGGATTTGTCATTGGCACCACATGATTAGTGATAGAGGCTTCATAGACGATGGTCGAGTGTTGATGTTGAGATTGTGAGCTAGTTCTTCTACTAGCCTTCGTTGTATTATATATATTCTTTTGAGCTTTAGATGAGATGTGTCCATTATATACTTATATTTTCCGCTGTTCAGTAGAGTTTATTTGATTGAATGATGTGTTGAGGCTAAGTGGTTCGCTTGGGGACTAGCAATAGTCTCTGAGTGCCGGCCACGCCAAGGGTACCCTCCCGGGGCGTGACATGAGCCTCATGATGATACAACGTCTTGCCCAAATTGCCAAGGCATACCTTTTCGGGGTAAGGGATGAAGTGTTGGGGATCCATATAAACTGCGCCATCTTAGTGGTATATGAGGAGTTGTATATCTGGTACAATCCTATCCTACGCTGGCTACGTAGTTTATGAGGTTGGAGTTTTCTTAACTCGTACCCACATCGGTGCTCAATACTACTCTCAAAACATGCACTGTGCTCAATAAATAAGAAAATGTCCCACTATAGGGGAAAATTGAAAATCTACGACTTAGAGCCGTGGCTCAACGTATTTTCTATATATTGGCTTTGCTCTCTCAAAACTGATGATGCTTTCTCATAACTGGTAATGCTTTATTTTAAAAAGAAAGTAGTCATGCTCTTTACTGACAAAAATATTCATAAAACTTGTGTCTTTTCTTCAACTCAGTCTCAAGATAAACATTTAGAATATATGCTCAATCTCAAACTCATTTGACTCAAATTATGTAGAAACTCTATGTAAACACCGTAAGAAATAGACATTCTTCAATTCAAGCAAGATATGACTATAATGATTTCAAAACTCCTTTAGGGTTCTTGTAATTATAGTAATACTTCAAGAATTTAAAGAGATATACTCAATAATAAAGCTCTTAGCATAATAATAATAATAATAAAATAACAAGAATTTCATTACATGATTCTAGAATTTCTCCATATGATCATAGGAATATAATTGACTTTACTCTTGACTAGAATTCTTGATAAGAAATATAGATTACGTACGAAAATAGAATTTTAGGTGACCTTACATTCCTAGGAACAATTTTTTTTTGAAAAATTGGAGAGACTTTCTCAATCCCAAGCCATTCTCCTCTTCAACCTAATCGCTATTCGCTGAAGGAATTACGTGAAAGTGAAAAGAATGGTGTCGGTTATTGATTTTAGGGAGAAAACGACCTCAAAACGACGGGGTTTTGGTCTTGGATGGGTGGGAAAAAGACTAGAATTCCCTTACTTTTAAAAACTAAATGTCAAGTACCGTGGTGGAGCATGTCTTTGACACGGACTTATCGCACTCCAGTTTATTTTGTTGAAGAAAACTTATAACGCGTTCAGAAACTATGTTTTCACAAAATAACACATATATCACAAATTTGCGTTTTATGTGTAATTTTACATAAATCATTTTTCAATTGATTTTGTAATCCCGTAGAAATAATGGGACAAAAATTAAGTGCAAGTTTGCAACAAGTCTGCGACGCGGACGTATTGCGTACTTTTCTAGAATTGCATTTTTGCCTCGAAAAATTATCTTTCGGTCCGATTACTGTAAAAATTAACCAAGATGATTTTTTCACACAATTTTCGTGCTAATCGTGTTTCCAGCCTCAAATTTGCCAAATGAGTTTGAAAAGATGTGTTATTCGAGCAATCTTTTGTCAAGGGGTATTTTAGTAACTGCTAGGGTGTACAAGACCTTAGTCAACATTCTTGGAAAACATACCCAAATAAAAATTTTGACAGCTCGGTTAGCTTTGAAATGTTGAATTTGTTCTAGAATGACCTTTTGTTTGGTCGTTGAGTCTTCTGGGTGAGTTTTGGGCCCCTCGGTGGAAATTGACTAAATTCGACTTTGAAAAGTAGGATCCACATTTGATCGTAATGACCACATATGGGAATTTTAGCTTCGCCATTAGATCTAGGATGTCAATTTTGGTGCAGTTTTATAGTTCGTTTACATGTATTTGATTCCGAACGAGTTCTAGACACCCCGTAAGGAAATTTTGAAATAGCTGAATCTAGTGTAGGCACCACAGTGCTCCGCGACCATGGAGCCCCTGGTCGCATTTGTAGAGGCCATCTACCTAACAAATCCCGATCTATGGCCACCCAACCACATTCGTGGAGGTCAGACGGGTTAGCACTGTGCTTTCGTGGAAGTCAAGTTAACCTTATGCTTTGCGTTCACGGAGGACAGCGATGAGGTCATTTATGTTGTATTACAGTTCACTGCAATCACGGAGAACAAAATGAGGTGATATATACATGATCTATTTTCGGATTTGATGAGGGAAAGAGGGGAAAATTTAATTAGTGATAAACTAATCATCCAAAAGCCAAATAGAGTGATTCAAAAGGCTAACTTGGTGGAATTTCAAGAAGAACATCGTGAACATGTTGAAAATTGTATTTGGCGTGCTGTTTGAGGTAATTTTTGTTGTTTTACTGCTTCGTATAGATGTTAATTATCATAAAATTTGAATATTGATTACTCAATCATTTTGGATTGGATTTCAGTAAAATTTGGGTCTATCCTGTGTGATTTTTCTAGATGATCATGGTGGTGTTGTCGGAATCTTCTAATTGAGTTTTATTTGAGGTAAAATTACTATGAAACCGGATGCCTATTCTATATTTTACATAAGGAAATATCATTTTTTTTATTGGTCTATTTTGTATTAATTTGAGCATTAGATTGAGCCCTAATTGAAGTATAGGCTCGGGCAGCTGTAAAGATCATGTTGCAGGGTTTGTTTGGGATTCTGGGCGCGGGTCCTGCTTTCCTGTTTTTCAGCCCCAAGATTGGTTAAGCCCATTTCTTATGGTTTAAGTATCAAAATGATCGTATTGATGATGTGATTCTATTTTTGATAGCTTGACAATGTTCTAAGGCTGCTCAGAAGGCGAAATGATTTGGAGCACACATGATGAAAATTTAGGTAGGCTATGGTCTCCCTTCATCTAAAATGAGTCAAATGTGTAAACCTGTTTGGATAGCGTGAATATTGAGCAGGGGGTTGATTGGAGGCCATATATTTTGGAACTGGTTGTACTAGCTTATATATATATATATATATGACTGTCCGGATAGTTGTGTAACATGCTGAGGACACTTGTGAGTGGTATACTGACTGCCTGTTGTACTCATGATTATCTGAGATTGACAGAGTACTTGTTGATACGTTGAGCGTACCTGTGATTGGTGTATTGATTGTCTACCATATTTATGACTAGCCATTACTATCAGGTTTTAATCTAGGCTTAGGCTAGTGATTGCTCTAGATTTGCACTGGTTAGGATCGGTAGATTGCTATACTTATACTTATTACAATAGACATCGGGTAAAAACAATCATCCAAGTCTGCGACGCGACTTGTTCCTTGACAAGAGTTTTTTTGAAGGTGAAACAAGTCACGTATACCCCTACCATTACAAAAATAGCTCACATTTATCCTCACCGTTACAAAGAGACTTACATATACCCTTTTAGGAGACGGAAGTGAAAAAATTAATTTTATTTTTTATTTTAGAAAAAATCATATGGGGGTATATATATGATCTTTTTCACATATTAAATTTTTTGACTTGATTAACTATCATTACTTGAGTTTCTTATTCTCAATCTTTTTTTCATTTTTTCTTGTAAAAATATGAGGGAAAAAATTGTGGATGAAGAAAGAGAAAAAAGTAAGAATTTTTTTTTAAACCAATTATTTTCTGGATACATTGTAATTTAGATTTTGTATTTGTAAAAAAATTGAGGCATATATAATAAATTTTACGGGGAAGTTAGAAAAAAAGACTTTGACTATCAAAATAACAAATTTAAACTAACTATTGAATAAAAAAATCTAACATAAATATGTGTGAGAAGTATCAGATATATCCTTAAATGAATATCTTACTTTACCACTTTTATATAGGAGAATAAATCAACAACTTCAGATCGTGCTGCTTGCTTGAGCAGCTACTGATTGCCATGCCCACTCCACCTGTTAAAAGCCGTAGTTGATGGTTGACGTGTCTACTTTTATTTGTTTTCGTATTTTCTTCATTTGGATTTATTTTTTATTTTTTAGAATATGCAATTTTTAAAAAATTATGTAAAAATATTTTAAATCATAATTAGTAAGTATAAAAAAGTACTATAAATTACAATAATTAGCAATTTAAATTCGAATGGAGGAAGTAGCATATATTATTTGAAATGATATAAAAGGTGCAATCAATCATAATAATTACTAGCTTAAAAATTTAAAAGGCATATAAAAATATTTGAATAACTCTTGAATTTTATCAATGTTACATAAATTGGGATAAAGATTGTAACATATAATATTTGAAATTTATGTAAATGGTACTATAAATCATAATGATTAATAATTTAAAATATTTAAGATAAAAATAAAATTTTGATTAACTTTCAAAAAATTTTATGTGCGACATAAATCAAAACAAAATAAGGAACAAATAATATTTAAAAATGACATAAAACATATTATAAGTTATAAAAGATACACACTAATTATACAATTTAGCTTACGTAAACATGAGTGATATGCTGATTATACATTACGACTAAAACGCATTAAATAATAATGCCGCATGACTATTTATTGTAATAAATGACTTTTTTAAAGTGGACTATCTTTTGTATAAGAAATATAACCTAGTGGATATTTTGTCTAATTTGTCCCTTTAAAAAAAAAAGGAAAACTAAGCATATGCCAGTTTTGAATTAAACTATTTATATTCATATACCCCAGTATATTTTAGGCTCCTTTACTATTAAAATTTGCCCTCCTACTATTAAAATTCGCATGCTGTCGTCATGCGTCAGCACCCATCTTGTATCATATATCAATAGGGTATACATATATCGATATGGTATCACAAGGGATTAAGCTCAGTCCTATATGATATCGATATGGTATCAGTATACCGATAGAGTATCACAAAGAATATATTTTTTATTAATTTAGAATTTAATAAATAAGTTTGTAACTTTAATAATTTTCTCTTAATTATGTTATTTATTAAAAAATGTGCTCAAAATTATATGATACTGATAGGGTATCAATATACTGATGGAGTATCATGATAATATATTTTCTACTAATTTAGAGTTTAATCAATAATTTTCTAATCTTATACGATACCGATGTGGTATATGATATCGATATGGTATCAATATACCGATAAAGTATCACAAAGAATATATTTTTTATTAATTTATAATTTGATAAATAAGTTTGTAACTTTAATAATTTTCTCTTAATTATGTTATTTATTAAAAAAAGTGCTCAAAATTATATGATACTGATAGGGTATCAATAAACTGATGAAGTATCACGAGAATATATTTTCTACTAATTTAGAGTTTAATTAATAATTTTCTAATTTTATACGTTACCGATATGGTATGAATATACCAATGAAGTATCACAACAGATATATTTTCTACTAATTTAGATTTTAATAATATTTTTATTTGTTTCTTATTTCTTTTTTTAGAAAAACATAATCGTATATGATACCAATTTGGTATCAATATACCACCTGAGTATCACAAAGGATTGAACTCATTCTATATGATATCATTATAATATATATATATCATCAAATATTACAGAGGATTATTTCATAGTATTCATGCTATATTAGCATGACATCAACATAACGTTAGGCAAAATAAAAAGGAAAAAGTGGAGTAAAAAGGTAAATAATTTGAGCTATATATTTATTAAAGTAAATAATTTGAATTGAGTCTAGTAAAAAAACTAAATTTAACATTAAGTATATTTAAGGAAATTAAGTTAACATTAGGTCTATTTATGTATCTATTCTACCAACAAAACTTTTTCTGCTTCCTTTGTCGGTGTGCCACCATGGAGCTCAAATGGCGACTCACTAACTTTTGCTTCTTTGTTTGTTGGTGTGCCGCCATTCATCAGACTCCCATGGTATAATTCCACTGTTTGTTTGTTTTTCCCCATAGCTAAGAATTGTTCATCCACTCTTTCTTTGTTTTTCCCTATAGCTAAGAATTGTTCATCTGTTTGGGGATTTGTATGACCTGAATCAGTGTTGAGTTGGAATTATAGGATATCTGGTAAAATTATGTAAAAAAATTGATAATTAACGTTTCATCAAATTGAATTTGTTTGCTTTAGATGATATAACTTTTTCTGTTCATCCAATTAAGTTGGAATTTGTTCCTTTTGCTGCAATGAATGGACAAATTGACTGGAGAGAATTATTTTGTACATCAAGGTTTATGCTCTACATACAACAGGTTGTCTTCTTTCCTGTCCAAAAGATTTAGGGTTAAATAGCAGCATAAATAGTAAAAGATTAAGTACAACTCAGTGGTATTGGAGATTAGGTTCCACCTAAAGAAGATACATTTATTCTTTCATTAGCATGTAGTGGCAGTTAATTCTCTTAAATATAGCCGGTATTTTTTATGCATATATAGTCATCTTTCCTGTTTTAAACAATTCTGCTTTTCTCTCCTTTCGGATATTGTGTGCTTCGGTATTATGAAGAATGTGATATTGGCAAGGTGGTAATATCTTCATCACGTGTATCGGGAAATGAGCTGAGAGATCCAAGTTACATGACTGTGCAAAGAATTGTCGGAGTACTATGCCACCGAAGAAACAAAGTAAGATTCATTGTGGGCATTGTATTGATGAGGTACAACCCTGGAAAAGTGAGTTATCTACCTATTGAAGCACTTGGTCTAAAGGTTAAGTATTCACTGACATCCTTAGTATTCATTACTTGGTTTGATTCTTCATAAATTTCATTTTCTATCATATACTCTATTTTAACAAAAATGATATTGATATATCTAGAGTTGATATTACCTATCAAAATGATTTTCGTTACACTTTCAATATCTGAAAGCTATCATAGCTGTCACGCCCCGGGAGGGTACCCTTGGCGTGGCCGGCACTCAGAGACTATTGCTAGTCCCCAAGCGAACCACGTAACCTCATCACATCATTCAATCAAATAAACTCTACGGATCAGCGGAAAGTATATGCAAGCAGTGGACGCAGTTCATCTAAAGTAAAATAACGAAGGCTAGTAGAAAGAACTAGCTCACAAATTCAATATCAATGCTCGACACCAATCTATGAAGCCTCTATCACTAAATCAGGTGGTGCCAATGACAGACCCATGGCTACCCAAAAACAAAATAAGATAATATTCCAATCCTAACTCTAAAGCATGATGAAATAATATAATGGTTCCTCCGGAGTACGGGAGGCTCACCAAATCAACTTCGGATTCTCTGATCTTCAACGGAGCGCCTGTTGATGATCTCTAGTACCTGCCTCTACATCATAAAACGATGCAGTCCAGAGTGGACGTCAGTACTTGGAATGTACTAGTATGTAAAATAGCTGAATGAAACAGAAACCGGTAGAAAATGTGGAAAACAACATCAAATCAAGGTAAACGTCATAATCACATCAAACCGTCAGCTTGTCTATCTAAGAAAGAGTAAAGAGTAGACAAGTATCACATCATTAACTCAGACTCATCATTAGTCTCAACTCATCTCATGGATCATCTCAGAGGAGTTCACCCCCTCTCATCACATCTCATCTAGACTCAGAGTAAAGTACGAATTTTCCCGGGAGTTTCTCTTAACCGACAACACTCACTTATGAGCCAGTGAATGTACAACAATCACCCTGATGTTGCCACAGTGGTCCCAAACTTGCCAGGTAAGGAACACTGGATCCCATATCAATATACCCGACATGGAATCAAACCGAACAGATCCTCTATTGCTTTCAGGGACTGTTAAACCTCGAGGGAAACCATATATATATGCATGTGATGGTTTAAGCCTCTCCTACGTTTGGCGACGTAGTTAATGAGTTCGAGTGGGACTCACTCCTGCTCATTTCGGTGCTCGATACTCCTCCCGACTCAGTGCTCATAAAATCAACCTCAACCAGTCTCATAGGGATTCTCTCCCCGTCCACGACTGCCAGTCTCATAGGGACCCACTCCCCGTCCACGACTGATAATTCACCGGGACCTTGGCCCCTTTCATCAATTATCTCATAGGGACTTTCACCCTATCATCAATATCTCATAGGGACCTTAACCCTATCATTAACACCTTCTCAATGACCCAAAATTATATAACAGTCATTAGGAAGCAAGTGAATAAACACACCGGTAGAGTTCATTTATAGAGACTCATACAACAATCAAGATTCCATCATCTCATCATTACAACCAACAATCTCAATTCAAGGCTCTAGACTCAAGTCTCAAGTGCAATGTACATGCTTTGGAAATTAGTCATGAAGGGTTATGCAAATTCCATGAAAGTATTCAATTTAAGAAAACAAATAGTATGATGATCATCAACATAGAGAACATGTAGTTTCAAGTATAATTTTCAAGAAAATCCATCAAAGAATTCATGCATGTAGGTTCTTCAATCATAAATTCATCTTTGACCTCTATGGGGCACATGAGAGAACAATCCCATGTTTTAGTTTAGCCTTACATACCTGTGATGCACTGTTCAACCGGGTGATGTCGAGGATTCTCTTCTCGTATTCCTCACCCAAGCCTTTCTCTCCTCTCCTCAAGCCCTAGCCTTGTTAGAATTTAGAATAGGACTTAGAATAGGTTTTGTTAAGCTCTTTTCGTATAGGAACAACCTCACTAGCCGTGTATTAGTGTTTAGGAGAGGTTAGGGATTGACCGGAATGCCCCTCAAAATAAATTAGAAATTTCCAGTTCGGAAAACACACGGTCCGCGACGCGGACCTATCGCGTACTGTGTAATTTTTGGAAAAAGTGCTTTTGTACGAGTTCTCTCCATCCCGTCGAAAATTTTGGAAAACATCCAAGTGTCACTCCGCGTCAGGTCCGCGACGCGCCTCCGTCGCGGACAGCCACTGTTTTGTGACTTGATCCGAAAATTTATCTTTCGATCGGGTCGCTCTAAAATTCGACCGAGACCATTTTCTCACTCCATTTTCCATGCTGATCACGAATCCGGCCTCGGATTCGCCATACGAGCATCGGAAGATGCGTTACGCGCATACCCGCCCTCCAGGGGTATTTTGGTAATTTTTACCGGGCGTCACATCATCTCCCCCTTGGGATCATTCGTCCCCGAATGAGGAGTGGAGGTGGGCTTTAAGGCACGAATAGACTTACGACTCATTCCCACACTCAATTCAATAATAGCAAGTCAGATACAAGAATAGGACACTTAGCTTGGTGAAGAGCAAGGAGTTACCTTCAGTGCTTTCACCATCAATTGGCACGAACAGGTGCGGATACTTTGCCTTCATCTCCTCCTCAGCTTCCCATGTGGCTTCTTCAATGAATTGATTCCTCCACAGGACTTTGACTGAGGCTATTTCTTTGTTCCTTAGTTTACGAATCTGACGATCAAGAATTTGAACCGGAACCTCTTCGTAAGATAGGTTATCCTTCACCTCAATTCTATCAACAGGGATCACCAATGCCGGGTTCCCCAAGCATTTCTTTAGCATAGACACATGGAACACCGGGTGTACCCCATCTAGCTCGGAAGGCAACTCTAGCTCGTAGGCCACCTTCCCAATCCTCCTTACGATTTGATAGGGTCCAACATAACGTGGACTCAACTTTCCCTTCTTCCCAAACCTTAGGACCCCCTTCATAGGTGATACCTTCAAATACACCCAATCATTTATCTCAAACTCTAAGTCCCTTCTCCTTACGTCGGTGTAGGATTTTTGGCGACTCTGGGCAGTCTTTAGCCTCTCTCTAATGATCTTGACTTTTTCCATCGACTGGTGAACAAGGTCAGGTCCAATCAGCCCTGCTTCTCCAACCTCAAACCACCCAATCGGCGATCTACATCTTCTTCCGTACAGGGCCTCATAAGGAGCCATCTGAATGCTCGCATGATAACTATTGTTATATGCGAATTCGATCAAGGGTAGATGATCATCCCAATTTCCTTTGAAGTCAAGTACACAAGCTCTCAACATATCCTCGAGTGTTTGAATCGTACGCTCCGCCTGACCATCCGTCTGCGGGTGAAAAGCTGTACTCAGATTCACCTTAGTACCCAAACCTTTCTGAAACGATCTCCAGAACTGGGAGGTAAATTGAGCCCCTCTGTCTGATATAATAGCCAAAGGAACTCCATGCAACCTCACAATCTCCTGGACGTACAATCTGGCATACTCTTCCGCAGTATTTGTTGTCTTTACTGCCAAGAAGTGAGCCGACTTTGTCATCCTATCCACGATCACCCATATCGAATCATGTTGCTTTCGAGATTTCGGCAGGCCAGTGATAAAGTCCATGTTGATCATCTCCCATTTCCACTCCGGAATTTCAAAGTTCTGAGCCAATCCACATGGCCTTTGATGCTCAACCTTCACTTGTTGGCAATTTGGGCATTTTGAGACAAACTCTGCAACATCCCTCTTCATCCCATTCCACCAATAGATTTCCCTTAAGTCGTGGTACATTTTGGTGGAGCCAGGGTGAATGGAATATTTAGTGTTATGAGCTTCTGCCATAATTCTGTCCCGTATGCCATCAACATTTGGAACACACAATCGACTTTGATATCTCAGTACACCATCTCCCCCTTTGGAGAAGACCGTCACCTTCTGATTGTGAACATCCTCCTTCAGTTGGAGTATAACTGGGTCTTGGTCTTGCTTTTCTTTCACTTCTATCACTAGCGAGGAAGCAGACCCGTTCTCCACATTAACTCCTCCTTCATTGTTCTCCCCAAGTCGAACCCCTAATCGAGCCAACCGGTGTACGTCCTTGGCTAATTCCCTCTTTCCTTCCTCCACATGGGCTGTGCTACCCATTGATAACCTGCTAAGAGCATCAGCAACAACGTTAGCTTTACCTGGATGATAGTGAATGCTCATGTCGTAATCCTTAAGCAATTCCAACCATCTCCTCTGTCGCAAGTTAAGCTCCTTCTGACTGAAAACATACTGCAAGCTCTTGTGGTCTGTGAATACATCCACGTGCACCCCATACAAGTAGTGACGCCAGATCTTAAGTGCGAACACTACCGCTGCCAACTCGAGGTCATGGGTTGGGTAATTCCTTTTATGGACCTTGAGTTGCCTGGAGGCATAGGCTATCACCTTCCCCCTTTGCATTAGTACACATCCTAGTCCGACCCTTGAGGCATCACAATAAATCACAAAGTCCTCGTTTCCCTCGGGTAAAGTTAAGACTGGTGCAGTAGTCAATCTCGTTTTTAATTCCTGGAAACTCTTCTCACATTCCTCGGACCACTGAAACTTGACCTTTTTCTGGGTCAACTTGGTCAATGGTGCGGATAAGGAAGAAAATCCTTCTACAAACCTGCGGTAGTAGCCCGCCAACCCCAAGAAACTTCTAATATCGGTCGGGGTGGTCGGTCGCGGCCAGTTCTTAACCGCTTCAATCTTCTGGGCGTCCACCTGAATACCATCACCGGAAACAACATGGCCCAGAAAGGCTGCTGACTTAAGCCAGAACTCACACTTTGAAAATTTTGCATACAACTCATGGTCCCTAAGAGTTTGGAGGACAACTCTGAGGTGATCAGCATGCTCCTCCTCACTCCTTGAATATATCAGAATATCATCGATGAATACAATCACAAACAAGTCAAGATACGGTTTGAACACCCTGTTCATCAAGTCCATAAAGGCGGCAGGTGCATTCGTCAACCCAAAGGACATGACCAGGAATTCAAAATGACCATATCTAGTCCTAAAGGCTGTCTTTGGAATGTCGCACTCTCTCACCTTCAGCTGATGGTAGCCAGATCTTAGGTCTATCTTAGAGAAACAAGAGGCGCCCTGAAGTTGGTCAAACAAATCATCTATCCTTGGGAGAGGATATTTGTTCTTCACCGTGACCTTGTTCAGTTGCCTATAATCAACACACATTCTGAGAGACCCATCTTTCTTTCGCACGAATAGGACAGGAGCACCCCATGGTGAAACACTTGGCCTAATGAAGCCCTTCTCTAGCAAATCTTTTAGTTGCTCTTTCAATTCTTTCAACTCAGCGGGGGCCATTCTGTAAGGTGGAATCGAAATGGGGTGGGTATCAGGAAGAATGTCAATCCCGAAGTCAATCTCCCTATCAGGAGGGACTCCGGGCAGATCATCAGGAAAGACTTCTGGAAACTCGTTGACAATCGGAACTGACTCAAGAGTTGGGGACTCAACATCATCAGATTTCACTCTCACCAAGTGATAGATACAGCCTTTGGAAATTAACTTCCGAGCTTTAAGATATGAGATAAACCTCCCCCTAGGTGTCACTGAGTCACCCTTCCACTCTAGAACTGGTTCATTTGGAAATTGGAACTGAACCGTTCGGGATCTACAATCCACAGAGGCATAACAGGCGTGAAGCCAATCCATGCCGAGGATCAAATCAAAGTCAACCATTTTTAACTCGATCAAATCAACAATGGTGTCCCTATGATGGATAGACACTACACAAGCTCTATAGACTCTTTCAGCTCGAATCGACTCACCCACTGGGGTAGAAACATCAAAGGGTTCGAGAAGACTCTCGGGGGTTTTATCAAATTTACTGGCCACATAAGGAGTTACAAATGACAGTGTGGCACCAGGGTCCATCAAAACATAACAATCAAGAGTAAAGACTCGGATCATACCCGTCACGACATCTGGAGAATTCTCCTGATCTTGGCGACTCCCCATATTATACAAGCGGTTTGTGGCCCCGCCTGCACCTGACGTAGTGGCCCTTGGGTTCCCTCTAACCGGTGGGGCCGACGCCGCGGACTGAGCCTGGCTAGCCCGTTTTGGACAATCCTTCTTGTAGTGGCCTACTTGGCCACACCCGAAGCATGCGTCATTCTTATCACGACATCTCCCCCAATGCGCCTTCCCACAGTTATCACACTGTGGTCTACTCTGGGAACCTTGAGCCACACTAGCTTGGGACTGAGGTCCATGGTTCCCCGTATTCCGGAACCTCTGATCATACGTGCCTTTAGGCACAGGTGCGCTAGCAGCTGAGGGTGCTGGAAATCGATTCCCATTACCCCTCCTTCCACCTTCGTGGCTGGATGTCTTAGCTCTCTTGCGCTTGAACTCTTCCCTGTCCTGTTGTCTTTCTTCGTCAGCTTGCTGCACAAATGTCATCAATCGCCCAATGTCCATATCACTCACCAGCATTGCCCCTCTGCCATCCCTTTTGGGCCCTCTATTCAACCCATCGACATACATTCCCATTCTCCCCCTCATGTCGGCAATCATATCTGGAGCATAGCGAGATAGCTGTGTGAACTTCAGGCCATACTCCTGCACGGTCATGGAGCCCTGTTTTAGATTCAGAAACTCCCTCACCTTGGCCTCTCTTTTCTCCCTTGGGAAGAAGCGTCCCAAGAAGGCATCCTCAAACACTGCCCAGGTCACACATGAATCATCACCCACTCGGCCCCTCTTCCATTGGTCGAACCACAGCCTGGCCACCCCTTTGAGTTGATAGGCAGCCAACTCAACTTTATCAACATCAGCCACGTGCATCACTTGGAACACCTTCCCAAGTTCCTCTATATAGTTCTCGGGGTCTTCAGTAGATGCCGACCCCGTGAACTCGGGCGGGTTCATCCTCAGAAATTCTCGGACTCTAGAGGTGCCATGAGAGTCTGTCCCACCCGCACCTTGCCTCACAGCAGGTGCTGCAACAGCCTGGGCCAAAGTTTGAATAGCTTGGCGTAGCTCAGCATTCGAGATCTCAGTTTGAGGAGGTTGCCCAACAGGGACAGCTGGATCCACGGGCCCCTCGGGTACTTGAGGCTCAGGTGGGTTAACAGCTCGCCTGGCAGGACGTCCCCTTCCTCTGACAGCTCTTCTGGGAGGCATGTTATCGATTCTGCACGTGTAACGCACGAGTTAGAGGATAGTTTTCATAGAGTTCAACTCCATCGCACGATTTAGAGTAAGAAAGAAGTGTAACCATTCCTAATGTCCCATAGCCTCCTGTTTATGAAGTGTGGTCGACAACACACCCATAAACAAGACTCTACTAGACACGGCTTCGTAGACTCCCTAGGACACTTGAACTCTGTGCTCTGATACCAAGTTTGTCACGCCCCGGGAGGGTACCCTTGGCGTGGCCGGCACTCAGAGACTATTGCTAGTCCCCAAGCGAACCACGTAACCTCATCACATCATTCAATCAAATAAACTCTACGGATCAGCGGAAAGTATATGCAAGCAGTGGACGCAGTTCATCTAAAGTAAAATAACGAAGGCTAGTAGAAAGAACTAGCTCACAAATTCAATATCAATGCTCGACACCAATCTATGAAGCCTCTATCACTAAATCAGGTGGTGCCAATGACAGACCCATGGCTACCCAAAAACAAAATAAGATAATATTCCAATCCTAACTCTAAAGCATGATGAAATAATATAATGGTTCCTCCGGAGTACGGGAGGCTCACCAAATCAACTTCGGATTCTCTGATCTTCAACGGAGGCGCCTTTTGGGGTGAGCCCAAAGGGACAAATCCGTGATGGGCTAGGCCCAAGAGCGGACAATACTTCACAGTGTTGGGCCAGGTCAGTGCAGGGACAGCGATACGTAACGCCTGGTTCACTTAGGCAAATCCCACATCGGAAGAGAGAGGGAGAGTCTTGGGGTATTTAAGTAAAGGCTTGAACCTAATACTGTGAGGCGCCTTTTGGGGTGAGCCCAAAGGGACAAATCCGTGATGGGCTAGGCCCAAGAGCGGACAATACTTCACAGTGTTGGGCCAGGTCGTTACAGGTGGTATCAGAGCCAACTCTCGACTAGTACGGTGGTGGGGCAAACCTCAGCGAGGGCGCTGAGTCCCAACGGGGGGTGAGTGCAGGGACAGCGATACGTAACGCCTGGTTCACTTAGGCAAATCCCACATCGGAAGAGAGAGGGAGAGTCTTGGGGTATTTAAGTAAAGGCTTGAACCTAATACTGTGAGGCGCCTTTTGGGGTGAGCCAAAAGGGACAAATCCGTGATGGGCTAGGCCCAAGAGCGGACAATACTTCACAGTGTTGGGCCAGGTCGTTACAATAGCGAAATTTATTAAATTTTATACTTCTATGCAATTGATGTAGCCTATTTCTTAGGTTTGATGGTTTTACCATTTTGGGACATATGAGTCTCGAGGCTGCGAATGAGAGTTGAATGATGAATCCATTTATGACATATATAATACATGTAGTTAATAATGTTGGTTCTTCAGGAGACGACCTAGTTTCTAAGGCATAGGAGTAACAACTTGGAGGTTTTAGGTTAGAGTTCCAGTTGCATCAACTGTTGCACCTATCTGGTCTAGCCATGTGGGCAGCATTACCTTGTCCGTACGTGCTATGGCCTTCTGTTTCCACACTTATAGCATTGTGTTGAATATTACTCCCTGTTTACCTCGTGACTTGTTTGATGCCAGCAAGTTAGACTTTTCATATGGGTTTTAAGAAGTTCCTTCATTGGGATGGACAGGTTTGTCCAAAAAAATAGCTTGGGTGGATGCAAGCTCTTGGGACGCCATTAGTATCACTAAAAAAATGAATAGGACACTTTAGAATGTATGACCTACTATGGAAAGAATTCTGTTCATACATAGTTGCGAGTAGTGGCATAAGGATAATCTGATCAGATACTACTTGTTGAGATCGTAGTAAACTTGATTCCCATCAGGAAGAAATTCCTTGAGGACTTAAAGTTACTGCCACTCTTATGGATCGTTGATGAGTCGTGGAAATACGACTCTTGTAACGCTTTAAACACAAGATTTTTGTGCGTTCTTAAGCAAATTTGTTAGTTTGATGTGTGTGTTTGTATTATTTTTCAAGAGTATGGTGGAGGCATGGAGTAAGGGGCAAAGTATAAGAAAATGATTGAGGAAAAAGGCTCAAGGGTCACCATGCGGAGACCTCCACGGCCCGTGCAACGTTACACGGACCGTGAGAGGCCGCGTGGGACTGGCCTGAGCGAAGGAGTCAAGAATGGAGCTAAGTGGAGGCGCACGAGCGTCCGTGCGGCCCGTGTAACACGAGACGGATTGTGTGGTGCACCGTAGCCCCACACTTAGTTTGCTAAAGTGCGGATGGAGTAAAGAAGCCAAGGAAACTCTCACGATCCCTTTTCATGGGCCGTGGGAATTGACAAGGACCGTGCCCCTCATCGTGAAAGTGATGTAAGTTGAAAAGTCATCGTCAAAAATAACAAATATCATACAAGTGGAGAGAGACGGGGCTCGTCACGGGCCGTGTGACTAACCACGGATCGTGATATGGGCCGTGAAGCTGAAAGACCAAAGTGCTTGCGTGAAAATCATTAAGGCAAGGGTCAAGGGCCGTTTCACAAACCATGAACCCTCACACAGGCCGTGCCAATGCACGTGGGGACACAATGCAATTATTGGCTCACGGACCGTTTCACAGTTCGTTTGGACCCTCACGGTCCGTGTAGTGACCCATACCCAAGTTGATGTCTATTTTCCTATTTTAAGTTGGGTTAGGTTTTTCCTTGTATATATATATATATATATATATATATATATATATATATATATATATATATATATATATATATATATATATATATTATTTTTATTCCGTTTTCATTATCATTGGACAGTTGGAGATAGAGAACAAGAGGAGAACACTATTTTGCACTAATTTACATTGAGTTCTTAGATTTGAATCATCTCTTTAGAGATTATAACACGTGGATTCTTTACCTTATCTATAGTAAGTTCTTTATCATGATTCCTTTATATTGTTGTGGGCGATTTATTTTGAATATGCTAGGCTAAACCCACAACTAGGGTTGTGGAACCATGACAAATCGGTAAGATAACAAATTTGGGGGTGAACCTTGGGATTGGTTATCGTATACATTGTAGTATTCTTCGTTTTAGCTTCTTCCTTAATAAGTCGACGCGTTAGGGTGAGCCTGTATTTATTACATGCCTGGGAGCGGGGATTTACCCTATGTGCATCCAAATGGTACCGGCTGCGATTTCCCGTTGTCATAAAAAAAATATATAATCTCCCCAGAAGTGGTGTTACATTGTCATGAGCAAAATTAAATAGACATGTACAAATAACTCAACTAGGAAATGCAAAAGCATAAATCTAGAAAGGGGTTATGTTGTTTTCTTGAGATAAATATGGAATTTGAACCAAAATTACTCCTTTCATCCAAACATATACGGCATCAATATAGTTGAACCATCATACATAGCCAACCAACAAATTCACAAACTAGATTGTAGGTAGCAGCCGAAACGATTTCTGTCAAAGAACTAAGTGCCTGTTTGGATTGGCTTATTTTAGGTGCTTTTAAGCCAGTATAACTTTTGTATAGTTTTAAAGTGTTTTTGGTAAAGTTAAAAAGTGCTTATGAACACTTATTTCTAAAGCAAAATAACAAAAATAAGTTAAAAGCCATAAGTTAGGATTCCTAATTTATGACATTTGGCTTATAAGTCATACGTCAAAAGTCAATTCAAGCGGCCACTAAATCAAAGCCATTTCTAAAAGTAGTTATCGAGACAACAGTGTCCAGAGCTCTACATTTCTCCAGCTATCATGTCTATCTCCATATCAATCACTTTATTATTGCCCCCTTTAGCACACCGCACATACATTTGTGTCATTATGTTGTTGCCCCCTTCAGCACATCCATCTGTGTCTTGTCCCATGCCGTAAAATAATCTCCACATGAAGTGCTTGTTGTTACATCCTGCAAGAACATCCACAAGGTGAAATACAGCTCAACAATTATCTCATAGTTTATCTTTTATAGAAGATAACCATACATATGTATTACCAAAAAATTCATTGAAAATGAAAAAAGAATATAGAGATTATTGACGTACATTGAAAATCAATACGCAGGGCTGTGGATGCAAGTATAAGCAGCTCAACATCATTTATAAGCATTCTCATCACCAAATCTTCCCTACGCATGAACTCTACCCGAGTAATGTACATATCAAACCTACATATAATGGCAAATGCAAATAAATTTCTAGTCAAAACATTTCTGGTCAAGGGCTCACTTCTACTTTGCATCCGTTTCCCCTTTACTGATAGATACATAAGGAAGAAGCTGACCTTTCTTTCTCACTTGTAAAGAAATATAGTCTATATCTTCTTTACCCGAAATATTATTGTTGAATAGACTTGCCCAGTTATTCACATGGGGAACAAGTTGAAATTTAAGAGTAGCAGGCAAAAGACGTGAATACTCCTACACCATATGTCTAACTTTTTTTTTAAGAATCAAAAGAAGTTAGACATGTGTATGAGTACTCACGACTTTTCCCTGCTACTCTTAAATTTCAACTAGTTTCCCGTGTTAATATCTGGGCAAGTCTATTCAACAATCATATTCTGGGTAAATAAGATATAGGACTATATTTCCTTACACGCGAGAAAGAAAGGTCATCTTTTCTAAGGGACAAAAAAGACTCGGACATTCAGTGCAAATAAAAAAAAGAGAAAGGGCAATTTATACCATATATATCTATCGGTAAAGGGGAAAGGGATGCAAAGTAGAAGTGAACCCTTGCTGGGGAATGTTTTTAGTAGAAATTGATTTGCACACACCATATGTCTAACTTTGGAAGGAGGATAAGCCTGGATACAATTATTGAACATCCTAGGTACAATTTCTTGAGCACCTAAGATATTAAAGCTTCCCGAAAATGCAAAGAGGAAGAGAGATTAATAAATTATAGGGACGTAAATTTCTTCTTGTTGAATGGTGCCAATTCCTTATATATATATATATATATATATATATATATATATATATATATATATATATATATATATATATATATATATGTACACACACACATATGTATATTCCGCAAAATAATTACTATTTTGTTTAACCACAATCATATATATATGTATTACTAAAATATTCATTGAAAATGAAAAATGAATATAGAGATTATCGACGTAATTTGACAATCACTGCACAGCGCTGTGTATGCAAGTATAAGCAACTCAACATCATTTATAAGCATTCTCATCACCAAATCTTCCCTACGCATGAACTCTACCAGAGTAATGTACATATCAAACCTACATATAATGGCAAATGCAAATCAATTTCTAGTAAAATCATTTCTGGGCAAGGGCTCACTTCTACTTTGCATCCCTTTCCTTTTAATTGATAGATATATAAGGAAGGCAAGGGCTCACTTGTACTTTGCATCCCTTTCCTTTTGACTGATAGATATATAAGGAAGAAGTTGACCTTTCTTTCTCACTTGTAAAGAAATATAGTCTGTATCTTCTTTACCCGGAATATGATTGTTGAATAGACTTGCCCAGTTATTCATATGGGGAACAAGTTGAAATTTAAGAGTAGCACATGGGAACTAGTTGAAATTTAAGAGTAGCAGGAAAAAGATGTGAGTACTCATACACCATATGTCTTAACTTTTTTTTATTCTGAAAAAAAAGGTTAGACATATGGTGTAACTTTTTTTTAACTAATTTCTGATTATATTATCTTGGGCCATGAGTTGATTATAGGTTATGGTAGGAAAGAATCTCACTGAGGTGCATGCTAAAAGTGGATACGCAAATGGCATATGACTCAGTTGAATGGTCTCCAATTTCCCACCAAGTTTATTACTTGGATCTTATTGGTTGATATTGGTTGATCTTATTGGCATATGGGTTACATATTGGTTGATAAAAAGTGACACAAGAAGGATTCTTTCAATTCTAAGGTGATGCTCCTAAGCTTACCCATGGTTTTTCTGACTCGACTGTCTAACTTATCAAGGAAGAAGAGGACAACAAGCTCATCTTACCTCTCTCCAGTCAAACATGCAAGTTATGTAGGAAGCTATTAGGAAGATCTTACACTGAACAAGGACAACAACACCGATATAGGAAAACTCTGCCTTAAAGTAGATGGTCTAAAGAAGAATGGAGTCTGCACAACCAACAAACTTATCTAGCAAGTTCACTCCATGAAGCTGGAACTGACTCCTCCAACAATGATCTTGATGTTTCTGTTCAAACCTCCAACTCGAACTTCTCTAAGAATGTTGAGTGTTCCTATACTACTTTTCTGTAGGAACGTTCTCAACACTCTTAAGTATTTCCTTGATGATTGCTAACTCTTTGTTTAAGACAGTTCTTTTTGCTTAAAAACTCTTTTCAAGGAATATGTCCCTTTTTCTTTTGGTTTATAATATTTGGGTTTGCTCACCCCTCACTACTAGCTTTCTTATTAAGGCGTTGTAATTAGCTGTATACTCTATGTTGCATGCTTATTTTTCTGCATTTTTGTCTTTTCTTTTGTTTTTTCTAATTATACCAAGAGGGAGAAATAGGTACTCTACATGGAGCACGGAGTATGGACCAAGAGGGAGCATAAACCCGACATAAAGCAATGGGGAGCACCAAGATCTTCAAGTAGGGAAGTCAACAATAAACATTATCGTTAAATGTCATTATCAAAAATTGGTGAGATTGTTAGCATCTGAAGAATTTGGAATAATGAAATTTCAGGTACAAAGAGGCAACAACACAGGGATATAGAAATAAAAAAGGAAAGAGCATAAATTAAAGAAGGAATTAATCAAGTCAATGAAGACAAAGGAGTAAGGATCGCAAGGAAGTTAGTAAATCAAGGAAAGACTCCTTAAATTTGGACTACAAGATATCAAATTCAAGGCAAATCAAAGAGAAGAAGATTTTAAGAATTGGTGATTCAACCCTCCGTACAAGGCAATGTTTTGGCCATGCTTGGAAAGATTCACAACAAAATAGGAACATATCTAATATGGATGTGTATTCTCAATCAAGGAATCATTATGAATCCTTGATTGATAGAAAGTCTCTTGGGTGTTCCTAATAGAGCTTCAATGGCTGACTCTCAAAAGCCATTATAAGAAAGCCCCCTCATCATTGTAATTAATTAATTAAGCTCTATTCTTGAACTAGTAATGATATTTTCTTTCATCTTACAAAAAGATTGTACTTATTGAGTGAACAATTCTGAAAAAAAGGAAAGATAATACTCTAGAATAGGTTATACAGGTAAAGGTATGTCAAAAGAAGTATGATTTGTGTATTAGACAAGTTGATAGATTGTAAAAAATTATAAACTCCAAAACCTCTAATATATTGAAGATAGGTGTTGCAACAAGACTCATGGCTACCTGACTGTAAAATAAAATACATAAGCTAAACTAACTAGAGTACTCTGAAAGCGAAGAGGTCTCACTAATTGCTTCTGGAAAATTATCTTACTGAATGACTGCTATCATGTGAACACCTGAATCTGCATCATAAAATGATGCAGCACCAAAGGGCGTGAGTATGTGGAATGTATGATATGTAAAATAACCAAAACAGAAAAACTCGGGATTCATTGTTCAAAATCATAGGCTTAATGCTGAAAATAATTCAATAACACAAGTAATGCGTTATAAGAAAATATCTAATTTAATGCATAAATAAATGCAACTTTGTCTGCGTCTGAAAGTAATGTATGCTGTAACTTGGGGAGTTTCTCTAACCGATAACCATCACTGTGAGCCTCATGATGATACAACGTCTTGCCCACATTGGCAGAGCCATCTCATACCTTGTCAGGGTAAGGGATGAAGTGTTGGGGATCCATATAAACTGCACATCTTAGTGGCATATGAGGAGTTGTACATCTGGTACAATCCTATCCTACGCTAGCTACGTAGTTTATGAGGTTGGAGTTATCTGAACTCGTATCCAGATCGATGCTCAATTCTACTCTTAAAACGTGCACTGTGCTCAATAACTGAGAAAATGTCCTACTTTAGGGGAAAATTGAAAATCTGTGACTTAGAGACGTGGCTCAACGTATTTTCTATATATTGGCTTTGCTCTCTCAAAACCGTTGATGCTTTCTCATTACTGGTAATGCTTTCTTTTAACAAGAAAGTAGTCATGCTCTTTACTGACAAAATATTCATAAAACTTGTGTCTTTTCTTCAACTCAGTCTCAAGATAGACATTTAGAATATATGCTCAGTCTCAAACTCATTTGACTCAAATTATGCTGAAACTCTATGTAAACACTATAAGAAAATAGACATTCTTCAATTCAAGCAAGACATGACTATAATGATTTCAAAACTCCTTTAGGGTTCTTGTAATTATAGTAATGTTAGGATCGATTACAACAACACTTCTAGATTTCGAAGAACAATTCAAGACAATTTTAGTAAACCTAAGAGAGAGAAAGTATTTTCGTGGTAACACCTTGTGAGGGTAACCTCCACGGTGATGCAGTATTTATATTAATAAAATAACACTATTTATGAATTTGATTTCTTGAAATGTGAATCTTCTACTGGATCTTGATACCGTGAACCATGCATGTGCTATATTATGATGAGTTTAAGTATGATAAACTATGTGGATTATGAAAAAATATATATATATGAACATGCAAGCCCCTTTTAAGCTTTTACTATTCATGGGTGATCTGTACTACATTTTATATGAGTTTTATTATGGATTTTTGGTCTTTTCATTATATTGCTATTTTGATATGCTCTACATTACCCATGCCATTTCTACACCATGCATTGCATCACATTCATGCTATTTATACATGGAAATTTCGGAAATGTGGGGGTTAAGCCCGAATTGGTCCTAAAAAGAAATTATAATGTGAATTTTGGTAAGACATGGGATATGACAAAGAGGTGATCACCGGTATGTCTATGAATTTGGCTCTTTGAGCAATATGGATGCTTGCACCATTTTGGTATATGTGTAGATGAGCTATTCCTTGCATTGGCATCTTGAATATGATCTTGTGATTTGGCATTTGAGCTTACTTGTGCATTTAACGTTTTGAAATGGAAATTGGATCCTCTCGAAAGCATATGTATATGTATAAGTATTCTAGTGGGATGTGTACTTAGCACCGATGGATTGGAGGCGTTAGGGATATCTCTAAGGTCCCTCTCCCTTTCCTTGAACTATGTGCCAACATAGGAGCCCTTCCGAAATAGGGGTTGCCCGTAAGGAAGGAGGTCATTAGCGAAATAGGGGTTGCCCGTAAGGAATGGCTATTCGTTATGTATGTTATGATGTGATTATGAAAACCCTTCCGAAATAGGGGTTGCCCGTAAGGAAGGTGGCCATCCACCGAAATAGGGGTGCCCGTAAGGTGAGATGTGGATTACCTTTGGCAAGTAATCTTCTCCCTGTTGATGGGAGGTCCAAATCAGTCCGGTTCGTGTAATAGCTCACATGGATCAGGTTTGTCGGTTATAATCCATCCCCATTATGTATATAGGAGCAGTATCGCATTGCACGCATCACGCATTCCATGGCATCTTGTATAATAAAATTTCTATTGCATATATATATATATATATATATATATATATATATATATATATCCCTTGTATATTATGTGCCCTTGCCACTTAACATGATTATGCAGGTTCGAAAAGTCACGTGCATTGCATACCCGCATACTTAATACATTCAACGTACTAACGCATATTCTATGCCTGCATGATTTACCATGCAGGAACCGAGCATTTTGAGCAGTATCTGCCGGACGAGTAGTTTTCCCCTTTCTAGATATTCCGTGGTGAGCCCCGTCTTTCGAGGGCATGCTTTTGTTCTTGTACGCTTTATCTATGTATGTATTTTGTTGAGGGTGAGCCCGGAACTTGTCCCGGCCCCCGTTCCTCGATTAGAGGCACTTGTTGGACATTGTATAAACTCTTCTCGTTTTGTTATCTATAGAATATGTTCTCCCTTTTGGTTTTAGTATGTTCTCTTTTTACTTGAATTTAAGTTCTGAAAATTTTGAGGCTTGTTTGGGGGCTTACAGGTCCCCATTCGCCGTGTCACATCTAGGCCCCGACCTCGGGTCATGACACACTAACATCCTTAGTATTCATTACTTGGTTTGATTTGTCCTCTTCTTAAACCTAGATTCTTCATAAATTTTATTTTCTATATATACTCTATTTTTAAAAAAAATGATATTAATGTATCTAGAGTTTATATTATCTTTCAAAATGATTTTCGTTACACTATCAATATCTGAAAGCTATCATAGCGAAATTTATTAAATTTTATACTTCTATGCAATTGATGTAGCCTATTTCTTAGGTTTGATGGTTTTACCATTTTGGGACATATGAGTCTCGAGGCTGCGAATGAGAGTTGAATGATGAATCTATTTACGACATATATAATACATTTAGTTAATAATGTTGGTTCTTCAGGAGACGACCTAGTTTCTAAGGCATAGGAGTAACAACTTAGAGGTTTTAGGTTAGAGTCCCAGTTGCAACAACTGTCGCACCTATCTGGCCTGGCCTTGGCGGGCAGCATTACCTTGTCAGTACGTGCTATGGCCTTTTGTTTCCACACTTGTGGCATTGTGTTGAATATTGCTCCCTGTTTACCTCGTGAATTGTTTGATGCCAGCAAGTTAGATTTTTCATATGGGTTTTAAGAAGTTCCTTCGGTGGGATGGACAGGTTGCACAAAAAATTAGCTTGGGTGGATGCAAGCTCTCGGGACGCCATTAGTATCACTAAAAAAAATGAATAGGACACTTTAGAATGTATGACCAACTATGGAAAGAGTTCTTTTCATACATAGTTGCAAGTTGTGGCATAACGATAATCTGATCAGATACTGCTTAGTGAGATGGTAGTAAACTTGATTCTCGTTAGGGATAAAGTCCTTGAGGACTTGAAGTTACTGCCTCTCTTATGGACCGTTGATGAGTCGTTGAAATACGACTCTTGTAACGCTTTTAACACAAGATTTTTGCGCGTTCTCAAGAAAATTTGTTAGTTTGATGTGTGTGTTTTTATTATTTTTCAAGAGCATGGTGGAGGCATGGAGTAAGGGGCAAAGTACAAGAAAAAGATTGAGGTAAAAGGCACAAGGGTCACCATACGGAGACCTCCATGGCCTGTGCAACATTACACGGACCGTGAGAGGCCGCGTGGGACTGGCCTGAGCGAAGGAGTCAAGAATGGAGCTAAGTGGAGGAACACGAGCGTCCATGCGGCCCGTGTAACACGAGACAGACTGTGTGGTGCACCATAGCCCCACATTTAGTTTGCTAAAGTGCGGATGGAGTAAAGAAGCCAAGGCAACTCTCACGATCCTTCTTCATGGGCCGTGGGAATTGACAAGGACCGTGCCCCCCATCGTGAAAGTGAGGTAAGTTGAAGAGTCATCGTCAAAAATAACAAAAATCATACAAGTGGAGAGAGATGGGGCTCGTCACGGGCCATGTGACTAACCACAGATCGTGATTGTCACGACCCATGGTTAGGGCCTAGATGTGACACGGCGAATGGAGACCCGAGAGTCCCCAAACAAGCCTCAAAGTATCAAAATCCACATCATCGGTTCGGAAGCGCATTCAAATAGTAAACATATAGTTCTAAGGGATGAGGAAAGTAGGACTCACGCTCTGGGGATATCGAAGGGAAAGGGATTTGCATGGATTCACATAGCACGTAGCACACAAGAACTAAGGGGCGGGTAAGCATGACTCACTCTATGGGGGCAATAAGGGGCTTAGGATCTTTCACATCTCTACCTCAAACATATATACATATCATGATTCCTATAATAAATCCATGATAGCCATATCCAATAAATAATTAAGTCATAAGCTTCACATACAACACATAACATATAGAGTCGACGAGAGTTTACAAGATGTCTAACAATGCCTCTAGTCATAAAATGGGACGGGGGCCAGGACATGTCCCGGGCTCACCCTCAATTAAGAAGATAAATTGGAAAACAACATAGGTAGAATGAAGGTGGCTTGTCCTTGGAAGATAGGACTTACCACAATATCAACTATCTGAATTTGAGCTACCCATCAAATGGTGGATGATCATAACACACGGTCCCTACATAGTAAAATCATGTAGGCATAGAGTTTGTGTTAGTACGTTTGAGTGTACTAAGTATGCAGGTATGCAATGTATATGTCTTACCGGACCTGCATATCATTGTTAGATGACAAGAGCACATAATATACAAGGATCATATAAGCAAAGGAATTTAGTATACAAGATGTCATGGAATTTATGATGCATGCAATGCGATAATGCTCCTATATAACAGGGATGGACTATAACCGACAAACCAAATCCATGCGAGCAATTACATGAATTGGACCGATTGGGACCTCCCACCAGTAGGGAGAAGATTACTTGCCAAGGGTAATCTACACCACACCTTACGACTCCGCTTCTCGGTGGATGGTCACCTTCCTTACGACCCGCTTTTTGGAAGGATTTACAGAATCAAGCAAGACATGTCATAATCATATACAGATAGACAAATTACATCCATCCCTATGTAGGCACATAGTTCAAGGAAAGGGAGAGGGACCTTGGGGATATCCCTAACCCCCCAATCCATCGGTGCTAAGTCATACACATCCCACTAGAATACTTATATATATATATATATATATATATATATATATATATATATATATATATATACATATGTTTTCAAGAGAGTCAAGTGCAAGTTTCATAACGTTCAAGACATATTTAGGCTCAACGCCAAATTACAAGATCATATTCAAGATACCAATGCAAGGAATAGCTCATCTACAAGTACAAGATGGTGCAAGCACCCAAGATGCTCAAAGAGCCAAGATACAAGATGGTGTAAACACCCAAGATACTCCAAGAGCCATAATCATAGACATACCGGTGATCACCTTCTTGTCATATCCCATGTCTTACCAAAATCATATCATAATTCCTTTTTAAGACAAAATTGGGCTTAATCCCATATTTCAAAAATTTCCATGTACCAATGTCATGAATGTGATGCAATGCATAATGTAGGGATGGCATGCGTAATTTAGAGAATATCTAAAATTAGCAATATAATGTAAGGACTAGGAAATCCATAATCAAAATTTATATGAAAATGTAGTATAAATCACCCATGTAAAACAACATCTTTAAAGGGACATGCATGCTTCATAGTTTCATAGTCCAAGTAATTCACCATAATCAAACTTATCATAACTCAAAATTCGGAATATAATAGCACATTCATTATTCAAGGTAACCAAGATCAAGTAGTCAAAATTAACATTTTAAGTAGACAAGTTCATAAAGATGGTTTGAAAGGAACTTGGGTCTTCTTGGTTGAAAGGAACCAAGAATCAAAACCCCACATACCTATATCTTGTGGATGAACTTGAGGAGAAAATGGACTTCAAATTGAAGATCTTGACTTAGGGATCCTAGAGAGAAGTTGGAGAATCTCGAAGGAGGAATTTGAGAGAGAGTGAGAGGAAAAAAATGAAGAAGATGGCTGAAAATGAAGAAGATCAGCTGATTTATGGACTTAGGAGGGGTGGAAAATACCCAAAACACCCTTAAACTAATTTATATTTATATAAAAACCAAAATCAAAACGGGTAAAAATATTAAGTACTGTTCACGGTACTGTTCACGGCCAGTGAACAGTGATACGGTCAATGAACAGTAACCGTGTGACTTAGAATTTTCAGAAAATTGTTTCAAGCCAAGGGCTTCCAACGGAAGGTTGTACGGACCATGTGATGCTTCACGGACCGTATGAGGGTCCGTATGAAGGTACCAAGGAAGGAGACACACTTAGAACACAATTTGTCAAGAAAATCGTGACTGACTTCGGCCTCACGGACCGTTTGCTGCCACACGGTCCGTGTGGCTTGCCTGCACGAACAGTCTTAACGAAAATGAGCATAACTCCTTGGTCCGAGCTCGGGATTGGGTGAAACTAGGTGCATTGGAAAATTAATTCAAAGAGATTTAATTTGATATATTGTAGGATACCTAGTTCATTTTATGCTAAGAGATATGACTATTTAAAATTGACCCTTCTACCGAATCATATAAAGAACCTTTGGTATTATGAAGAATGTGATATTGGCAAGGGGGTAATATCTTCATCACGTGTAACGGGAAATGAGCAGAGGGATCCAAGTTACATGACTGTGCAAAGAATTGTCGGAGTACTATGCCACCGAAGAAACAAAGTAAGATTCGTGGTGGGCATTGTATTGATGAGGTACAACCCAGGAATAGTGAGTTATCTACCTATTGAAGCACTTGGTATAAATATTGTCTAAAGGTTAAGTATTCACTAACATCCTTAGTATTCATTACTTGGTTTGATTTGTCCTCTTCTTAAACCTAGATTCTTCATAAATTTCATTTTCTATCATATATTCTATTTTAACAAAAATGATATTGATGTATCTAGAGTTGATATTATCTTTCAAAATGATTTTCGTTACACTATCAATATCTGAAAGCTATCATAGCGAAATTTATTAAATTTTATACTTCTATTCAATTGATATAGCCTATTTCTTAGGTTTGATGGTTATACCATTTTGGGACATATGAGTCTCGAGGCTGCGAATGAGAGTTGAATGATGAATCCATTTACGACATACATAATACATGTAGTTAATAATGTTGGTTCTTCAGGAGACGACCTAGTTTCTAAGGCATAGGAGTAACAACTTAGAGGTTTTAGGTTAGAGTCCCAGTTGCAAAAACTGTTGCACCTATCTGGTCTAGCCATGCGGGCAGCATTACCTTGTCAGTACGTGCTATGGCCTTCTGTTTCCACACTTATAGCATTGTGTTGAATATTGCTCCCTGTTTACCTCGTGACTTGTTTGATGCCAGCAAGTTATACTTTTCATATGGGTTTTAAGAAGTTCCTTCGGTGGGATGGACAGGTTTACCCAAAAAATTAGCTTGGGTGGATGCAAGCTCTTGGGACGCCATTAGTATCACTAAAAAAATGAATAGGACACTTTAGAATGTATGACCAACTATGGAAAGAGTTCTGTTCATACATAGTTGCGAGTTGTGGCATAATGATAATCTGATCAGATACTACTTAGTGGGATGGTAGTAAACTTGATTCCCATTAGGGAGAAATTCCTTGAGGACTTGAAGTTACTGCCACTCTTATGGACCGTTGATGAGTCGTGGAAATACGACTCTTGTAACGCTTTAAACACAAGATTTTTGCGCGTTTTCAAGCAAATTTGTTAGTTTGATGTGTGTGTTTTTATTATTTTTCAAGAGCATGGTGGAGGGATGGAGTAAGGGGCAAAGTACAAGAAAATAATTGAGGAAAAAGGCACAAGGGTCACCATACGGAGACCTCCACGGCCCGTGCAACGTTACACGGACTGTGAGAGGCCACGTGGGACTGGCCTGAGAGAAGGAGTCAAGAATGGAGCTAAGTGGAGGAGCACGAGCGTCCGTGCGGCCCGTGTAACACGAGACGGACTGTGTGGTGCACCGTAACCCACACTTAGTTTGCTAAAGTGCAGATGGAGTAAAGAAGCCAAGGCAACTCTCACGATCCCTTTTCATGGGCCATGGGAATTGACAAGGACCGTGCCCCTCATCGTGAAAGTGATGTAAGTTGAAGAGTCATCGTCAAAAATAACAAAAATCATACAAGAGGAGAGAGACGGGGCTCGTCACGGGCTGTGTGACTAACCACGGATCGTGATATGGGCCGTGAAGCTGAAAGACCAAAGTGCTTGTGTGAACATCATTAAGGCAAGGATCACGGGCTGTTTCACGAACCGTGAACCCTTACATAGGCCGTGCCAACGCACGTGGGGACGCAACACAATTATGGGCTCACGGACCATTTCACGGTTTGTTTGGACCCTCACAGTCCGTGTAGTGACCCGTACGCAAGCTGACATCTATTTTCCTATTTTAAGTTGGGTTAGCTTTTTCCTTGTATATATATATATATATATATATATTATTTTTATTCCGTTTTCATTATCATTGGACGGTTGGAGATAGAGAACAAGAGGAGAACACTATTTAGCACTAATTTACATTGAGTTCTTGGATTTGAATCATCTCTTTAGAGATTGTAACACGTGGATTCATTACCTTATCTATAGTAAGTTCTTTATCATGATTCCTTTATATTGTTGTGGGCGATTTATTTTTAATATGCTAGGCTAAACCCACAACTAAGGTTGTGGAACCATGACAAATCAGTAAGATAACAAATTTGGGGGTGAACCTTGGGATTGATTATCGTATACATTGTAGTATTCTTCGCTTTAACTTCTTCCTTAATAAGTTGACACGTTAGGGTAAGCTTGTATTTATTACATGCCTGGGTGCGGGGGTTTACCCTATGTGCATCCAAATGGTAGCGGCTGCGAGTTCCCGTTGTCATCAAAAAAATAATCTCCCCAGAAGTGGTGTTACATTGTCATGAGCAAAATTAAATAGACATGTACAAATAACTCAACTAGGAAATGCAAAAACATAAATCTAGAAAGGGGTTATGTTTGTTTTCTTGAGATAAATATGGAATTTGAACCAAAATTACTCATTTCATCCAAACATATATGGCATCAATATAGTTGCACCATCATACATAGCCAACCAACAAATTCACAAACCAGATTGCAGGTAGCAGCCAAAACGATTTCTGTTAAAGAGCTAAGTGCCTTTTTGGATTGACTTATTTTAGGTGCTTTTAAGACAGTATAACTTTTATATAGTTTTAAAGTGTTTTGGTAAAGTTAAAAAGTGCTTATGAACACTGATTTTTAAAGCAAAATAACAAAAATAAGTTAAAAGCTATAAGTTAGGATTCCTAACTTATGACATTTGGCTTATAAGTCATACGTCAAAAGTCAATTCAAGCGGCCTCTAAATCAAAGCCATTTCTAAAAGTAGTTGTCGACAACAGTGTCCAGCGCACTACATTTCTCCAGCTATCATGTCTATCTCCATATCAATCACTTTATTGCTGCCCCCTTTAGCACACTGCACATCCATTTGTGTCATTATATTGCTGCCCCTTCAGCACATCCATCTGTGTCTTGTCCCGTGCCGTAAAATAATTTCCATAGAAGTGCTTGTTGTTCCATCCTGCAAGAACATCCACAAGGTGAAAAACAGCTCAACAATTATCGGATAGTTTATCTTTTATAGAGCATAACCATACATATGTATTACCAAAAAATTCATTGAAAATGAAAAAAGAATATAGAGATTATTGACATACATTGAAAATCACTACGCAGGGCCGTGGATGCAAGTATAAACAGCTCAACATCATTTATAAGCATTCTCATCACCAAATCTTCCCTATGCATGAACTCTACCAGAGTAATGTACATATCAAACGTACATATAATGGCAAATGCAAATCAAAATTTCTAGTCAAAACATTTCTGGTCAAGGGCTCACTTCTACTTTGCATCCCTTTCCCTTTTACTAATAGATATATAAGGAAGAAACTGACCTTTCTTTCTCACTTGTAAAGAAATATAGTCTATATCTTCTTTACCCGGAATATTATTGTTGAATAGACTTGCCCAGTTATTCACATGGGGAACAAGTTGAAATTTAAGAGTAGCAGGCAAAAGACGTGAGTGCTCCTACACCATATGTCTAACTTTTTTTTTTTTAGAATCGAAAGAAGTTAGACATGTGTATGAGTACTCATGACTTTTGCCTGCTACTCTTAAATTTCAACTAGTTTCCTATGGTAATATCTGGGCAAGTCTATTCAACAATCATATTCTGGGTAAATAAGATATAGGACTATATTTCCTTACACGCGAGAAAGAAAGGTCAAATTTTCTAAGGGCCAAAAAAGACTCAGGACATTCAATGCAAATCAAAAAGAGAGAGAAAGGTCAACTTTTACCTTATATATCGATCGGTAAAGGGGAAAGGGATGCAAAGTAGAAGTAAACCCTTGCTCAGGAATGTGTTTAGTAGAAATTGATTTGCACACACCATATGTCTAACTTTGGAAGGAGGATGAGCCTGGATACAATTATTGAACATCCTAGGTACAATTTCTGGAACACCTAAGATATCAAAACCTCCCGGAAATGCAAAGAGGAAGAGAGATTAATATATTATAGGGACGAAAACTTGTTCCTGTTGAATGGTGCCAATTCCGTAAATAAAAGAAAGATCATCATCATTATATATATATATATGTATGTATGTATGTATATGTAGTCTGCTAAATAGTTACTCCTATGTTTTAACCACTAGGTCATCTCCTTGGGGACCAACATCATGTTGTTAACTAAAAAGTATTATATATTTATCTTTACTTATCAATAGGAAAATTACAAAGAGGAGGTTAATGAGTCAACTGACTACTAGCAAAGATAGGTCATTCAAAAACAGGGATGAGCTGAATTTGAATTAGTAATAAATGTACACAATGAAGTTTATTTACTTCTAGGAATGATATAGAGCAAGATCACAAGGCTGTGTCATAAGTGGATTCATCATTCCACTCGCTTTCACAGCATCAGGACTTCTAAACTTCAGAATGGTAGGACCATCAGGACCGAAAATGTAGGCTACATCAATAGGATGGAAGTATAGACTAAGTTGCTCGAACTCTTCTCTTTGGTGCCGCACCCGTGTTGACACGATATGGGTGTGGGATCTGTGTCCGATTTGGTCAACCAGTTTCAAGTACTTTGACCAAAATCGATGGGAAAAGTCGGGATAGTTTTAATGATTTGTGTAATCAGTACAAAAGCTAAGGTGAAATTGAAGAAAGTGGAATACTTTTTATATAGAAATTTTCCTTTAATCTCCATCCGAGATTCTCAAGTTCTCCATATAATTTCTCATAATTTAGGTTTAATCACTCTACTTTTAGATATTTTAGTTGTATTTTAGGCAAATATCCGCACCCGTATACATATATTGATCCATTTCCCCAAATCTTAAAAATTAGATCATGAAGGATCCGACCTCTAGATCAGCACATGTATCGGCCACCCGCACCCAAGTCCGAGCAACTTAGAGTATAGAAGTAAATGAATTCTGCTAGGAAAGATTTGCATATATTGATGGTGTAAGGGTGATCACTATTTTGAAAGATAATATCGACTCTAGACTTGATATATCAATGGCATTATTTTTAAAAAATTTAATAAGAGTATGTGATGGAAAATGAAAGTTTTGATGAATCAAAATATAAGAAGAGGATAAATCTGAACAAGTAATGAATACCAGAGATATTGGTGACACTTAACCTTTATATGATTGTACTTTTTTTTGCTCTGTTAAGTTATTTTGATATTTGAAATCCCGATCTCTGGCCACCCGACCGCATTCGTGGAGTTCAGACAGGTTAGCATTGTGCGTTCGTGGAAGTCAAGTTTACCTTATGCTTCGCGTTCACGGAGGACTGCGATGAGGTCATTTATGTTGTATTGCAGTTCACTGCGATCGCCGAGAACAAAACAGGGTGATATATACATGATCTATTTCCAAATTTGACGAGGGAAAGAGGGAAAAATTCAATTAGCGATAAACTAATCATCCAAAATCCAAATAGAGTGATTCAAAAGGCTAACTTGGTGGAATTTCAAGAAGAACATCGTGAACATGTTGAAAATTGTATTTGGCGTGCTGTTTGAGGTAAGTTTTGTTGTTTTACTGCTTCGTATAGATGTTAATTATCATAAAATTTGAAAATTGATTACTCAATCATTTTGGAACTGATTGTACTAGCTTTATATATATATATATATATATATATATATATATATATATATATATATATATATATATATACACATATATATATATATATGTATATATATATATATGACTGTCTGGATAGTTGTGTAACATTCTGAGGACACTTGTGAATGGTATACTGACTGCCTGTTGCACTCATGATTATCTGAGATTTACAGAGTACTTGTTGATATGTTGAGGGTACCTGCGATTGGTGTATTGATTGTCTACCATATTTATGACTAGCCATTACTATCAGGTTTTAATCTAGGCTCAGGCTAGTGATTGCTCTAGATTTGTACTGGTTAGGATCGGTAGATTGCTATACTTATACTTATTACAATAGACATCGGGCAAAAAAAATCACCCAAGTCTGGGATGTGTACTTGGTCCTTGACAAGAGTTTTGTGAAAGGTGAAACAAGTCCACGATGAGGACTTATTTCGAACATATCGTGGACTCTATGTTTTAAAAAAAATCGCGGATAAAAATTCTTGTCCATGTCGCGGACTTGGTTCACCTCAATTTATTTTTAATTTTTTTTTTCTTATTTTTGGCTAATCTCAGCTAGAATAGTATGGGATATTACACTCATTGTGATCCAGATAAGTTGAGAATATGAGATTTTTTTCTCAACATACACGTTGTTTGAGACTTAAATATGTGAGAATGACATATGCATTGCCTGATAATCATATATACAAATATCAAGTATAAAAGGAAAATTGCTGATTGAAATGTTAGATTTTAGCTTTGATTCTCATGCCATATTTTTTTATGAGTTAGACATTGTGTTGATGCATTGTTGATACATTACTGCTAGTTACACACCAAAAAACATGTTTTATCTATGTATCTATTGAGATTCATGATTCAACTGTTACTCCCTCCGTCCCATATTAGATAGGCATCTTACTAAAACTATTTGTCTCATATTACTTGATCACTTACTAAATTAGGATAGAATTAATTAATTTTTTTAAGTTTACCCGTATAATTAATATGGCCTTCGTAAGTTTAAATAAACTATGAAGATGCAAAATGTCTTCTTTCAATTGGTTGATTAATGTGAACAAAGGGCAAAATAGTAAAGTTATTGATGTTGTAGAGCTAACCCATCTTCGAAGTATTTTTCCTTTGCAATATTTTTCTATTGGAGCTTCCCTCATTTGAAGGATTGGAGATCTTATGTGTTTGAGGTTTTGTGTCTTTTGGTTTGAGTCTTCTAGATAGAGAATCCACTCATTATTTAATCCTTTTGATATGATATATAATTAGTTCAAAATGAATTTCATCTGTGATCTGAAGAAAGGCCAAATTTTGTAATGCAATGTGCTGAATTAGAAGTGTACATCGGTCGATTTGGTTCGGTTCGGTTCGATTTTATACATTATGAGTTCGATTTATCGGTTATCGATTCTTAAATATACTAAATCAATAACAAACCAATAAAATAATTATTATCGGTTTTCAGTTTATCAGTTTTAAGTCCTTAATGGTTTGGTTTTTGGTTTACCCAATAAGGATGATGATGAGAATTTGCATTAATAAAAACAGATGGAGTACGAAAGAGTAAAGATTAAAGACTAAATACTAGAGTGGCTGACTAATCACTTAAGTACGATAAAAGTTAAAATAGGTAAAGTACTATTATAGTGTCCTATTACTATTAGATTACTAATATTTAATATTCACGAAGGGGTAAAATAGTGAAATATTATAATTTTATTGGATTATCGGTTTATCTAATAACCCAATAGTAAAAGTCGATATCAAACCGATAACCCAGTAATTTTTTTTTAGAAAAACCATTAAAAACTCGATAACCTAATAACCCAATAACACTAAATTAATAACATTTTTATCGATCGATTTGATTTTGGTACACCCCTATACCAAATGACCTTTTATTGTAATAAATGACTTATCTTTTTGCATAGGCTATTTTTTTATAAGAAATATAACCTAATTGACATCTTATCAAATTTGCCCTTTTTTAGTGAACATACCAAATCCAAGTATAACAAGTACAAGTGATTGGGGTAGTATCGGACCTACTGCAATATTTATCCAAGTTTATTAGTATTCGCTTTAGTCAATTTTACTTGTCTATTATTTTAAAAATAAATTTATATTTTCTATGTCTTACTCTTAGCATCAATATTAAATATTAGTTAAGAAGTGGTGTGCTAAAATAGTCATATGGATTATTATTTTTTAGAAAAAGGGGCTTGATATACATGTCAACTTTGTCATTTAGCGGTAATATACCCCTTGTTACAAGAATGACTCACGTATTTCATCGCTCCGATTCTATAAAAATGGCTCACGTATACCCCTACCATTACAAAAATAGCTCACATATATCCTCACGGTTACAAAGAGACTTATATATACCCTTTCAGGAGAAAGAAGTGAAAAATATTAATTTTATTTTTTATTTTAGAAAAAATCATATGGGGGTATATATGATCTTTTTCACATATTAAATTTTTTGACTTGATTAACTATCATTACTTGAGTTTCTTATTCTTAATTTTTTTTTTAATTTTTTCTTGTAAACGTATGAGGGAAAAAAGTGTGGATGAAGAAAGAGAAAAAAAGTAAGAAATTTTTTTTAAACCAATTATTTTCTGGATACATTGTAATTTAGATTTTGTATTTGTAAAAAAATTGAGGCATATATAATAAATTTTACGGGGAAGTTAGAAAAAAAGACTTTGACTATCAAAATAACAAATTTAAACTAACTGTTGAATAAACAAATCTAACATAAATATGTGTGGGAAGTATTAGATATATCCTTAAATGAATATTTTACTTTACTACTTTTATATAGGAGAATAATTCAACAACTTCAGATCGTGCTGCTTGCTTGAGCAGCTACTGATTGCCATGCCCACTCCACCTGTTAAAAGCAGTAGCTGATCGTTGACGTGTCTACTTTTATTCGTTTTCGTATTTTCTTCATTTTGATTTATTTTTTATTTTTTAGAATATGCAATTTTTAAAAAATTATGTAAAAATATTATACATCATAATTAGTAAGTATAAAAAAGTACTATAAATTACAATAATTAGCAACTTAAATTAGAATGGAGGAAGTAGCATATATTATTTGAAATAATATAAAAGGTGCAATCAATCATAATAATTACTAGCTTAAAAATTTAAAAGGCATATAAAAATATTTGAATAACTCTTGAATTTTATCAGTGTTACATAAATTGGGATAAAGATTGTAACGTATAATATTTGAAATTTATGTAAACAGTACTATAAATCATAATAATTAATAATTTAAAATATTTTAAGATAGAAATAAAATTTCGATTAACTTTCAAAAAAATTTATGTGCGACATAAATCAGAACAAAATAAAGAACAGATAATATTTAAAAATGACATAAAACATATTATAAGTTATAAAAGATACACACTAATTATACAATTTAGCTTACGTAAACATGAGTTATATACTGATTATACATTACGACCAAAACGCGTTAAATAATAATGCCGCATGACTATTTATTGTAATAAATGACTTTTTTTAAGTGGTCTATCTTTTGTATAAGAAATATAACCTAGTGGATATTTTGTCTAATTTGTCCCTTTAAAAAAAAGAAAAACTAAGCATATGCCCTTTTGAATTAAATTATTTATATTCATATACCCCAGTATATTTTAGGCTCCTTTACTATTAAAGTTTGCCCTCCTACTATTAAAATTCGCATGCTGTCGTCATACGTCAGCACCCATCTTGTATTATATATCAATAGGGTATACAAGACAAAGGATTAAGGTCAGTCCTATATGATATCGATATGGTATCAATATACTGATAGAGTATCACAAAGAATATATTTCTTTATTGATTTAGGATTTAATAAATAAGTTTGTAACTTTAATAATTTTCTCCTAATTATGTTATTTATTAAAAAAAGTGCTCAAAATTATATGATACCGATATGGTCTCAATATACTGATGGAGTATCACGAGAATATATTTTCTACTAATTTAGAGTTTAATCAATAATTTTCTAATTTTATACGATACCGATATGGTATATGATATCGATATGGTATCAATATACCGATAGAATATTACAAAGAATATATTTTCTATTAATTTATAGTTTGATAAATAAGTTTGTAACTTTAATAATTTTCTCTTAATAATGTTATTTATTTAAAAAAAAGTGCTCAAAATTATATGATACTGATAGGGTATCAATATACTTATGAAGTATCACGAGAATATATTTTCTACTGATTTAAAGTTTAATTAATAATTTTCTAATTTTATACCTTACCAATATGGTATGAATATACCAATGAAGTATCACTACAGATATATTTTCTACTAATTTAGATTTTAATAATATTTTTATTTGTTTCTTATTTCTTATTTTAAAAAAACATAATCCTATATGATACAAATTTGGTATCAATATACAACCTGAGTATCACAAAGGATTGAACTCATTCTATATGATATCATTATAATGTATATATATCACCGGAATATTATAGAGGATTATTTCATAGTATTCACGCTGATATTAGCATGACATCAACATAACGTCAGGCAAAATAAAAAGAAAAAACTAGAGTAAAAAGGTAAATAATTTGAGCTATAGATTTATTAAAGTAAATAATTTGAATTGAGTCTAGTAAAAAAAAACATAATTTAACATTAAGTATATTTAAGGAAATTAATTTAATATTATGTCTACTTTATGTATCTATTCTACCAACAAAACTTTTTCTGCTTGCTTTGTCGGTGTGCCGCCATGGAGCTCAAATGGCGACTCACTAACTTTTACTTCTTTGCTTGTTGGTGTGCCGCCATTCGTCAGACCCCCATGGTATAATTCCACTGTTTGTTTGTTTTTCCCCATAGCTAAGAATTGTTCATCCACTATTTCTTTGTTTTTCACTATAGCTAAGAATTGTTCATCTGTTTGGGGATTTGTATGACTGAATCAGTGTTGAGTTGGAATTATAGGATATCTGGTAAAATTATTTAAAAATTGATAATTAATGTTTCATCAAATTGAACTTGTTTGCTTTAGATGATATAACTTGTTCTGTTCATCCAATTAAATTGGAATTTGTACCCTTTGCTGCAATGAATGGAAAAATTGACTGGAGAGAATTATTTTGTACATACAACAGGTTGTCTTCTTTACTGTCCAAAAGATTTAGGGTTAAATAGCAGCATAAATAGTAAAAGATTAAGTACAACTCAGTGGTATTGGAGATTAGGTTCCACCTAAAAAAGATACATTTATTCTTTCATTAGCATGTTGTGGCAGTTAATTCTCTTAAATATAGCCGGTATCTTTTATACATATATAGTCATCTTTCCTGTTTTAAATAATTCTGCTTTTCTCTCCTTTCAGATATTTTGTGCTTTGGTATTATCAAGAATGCGATATTGGCAAGGGGGTAATATCTTCATCACGTGTATCGGGAAATGAGCAGAGGGATCCAAGTTACATGACTGTGCAAAGAATTGTTTGAGTACTATGCCACCGAAGAAACAAAGTAAGATTCATGGTGGGCATTGTATTGATGAGGTAGAACACTGGAATAGTGAGTTATCTACCTATTGAAGCACTTGGTATAAATATTGTCTAAAGGTTAAGTATTCACTAACATCCTTAGTATTCATTACTTGGTTTGATTTGTCCTCTTCTTAAACCTAAATTTTTCATAAATTTCATTTTCTATCATATACTCTATTTTAACAAAAATGATATTGATGTATCTAGAGTTGATATTGTCTTTCGAAATGATTTTCGTTACACTATCAATATCTGAAAGCTATCATAGCAGAATTTATTAAATTTTATACTTCTATTCAATTGATGTAGCCTATTTCTTAGGTTTGATGGTTTTACCATTTTGGGACATATGAGTCTCGAGGCAGCGAATGAGAGTTGAATGATGAATCCATTTACGACATATATAATACATGTAGTTAATAATGTTGGTTCTTCAGGAGACGACCTAGTTTCTAAGGCATAGGAGTAACAACTTAGAGGTTTTAGGTTTCAGGAAACGAACCGTGAACCGTCACACAGGCCGTGCCAATTGTCACGCCCCGGGAGGGTACCCTTGGCGTGGCCGGCACTCGAAGACTATTGCTAGTCCCCAAGCGAACCACCTAGTCTCATTACATCATTCAATCATACTTCTACTGATCAGCGGAAAGTATATGCAAGCAGTGGACGCAGTTCATCTAAAGTTCTCAATATAATATAAGCAAAATAACGAAGGCTAGTAGAAAGAACTAGCTCACAATATCAACATCAATGCTCGACACCGATCTATGAAGCCTCTATCACTAAATCATGTGGTGCCAATGACAGACCCATGGCTACCCAAAAACAAAATAAGATATTAGTCTAATCCTAACTCTAAAGCATGATGAAATAAAATAATGGTTCCTCCGGAGTAGGGGAGGCTCACCAAATCAACTTCGGATCTCTGATCTTCAACGGAGCGCCTGTTGAGGATCTCTAGTACCTGCCTCTACATCATAAAACGATGCAGTCCAGAGTGGACGTCAATACTTGGAATGTACTGGTATGTAAAATAGCTGAATGAAACAGAAACCGGTAGAAAATATGGAAAATAATATCAAGTCAAAATAGACATCATAATCACATTAACCTCCAGCTTGCCTGTCTGCGAAAAAGTACAGAGTGGGCAAGTGACACATCATTATCTCAGACTCATCAAAGTCTCAACTCATCACATGGATCATCTCAGAGGAGTTCACCCCCCCCCCCCCCTCTCATCACATCTCATCTAGACTCAGAATAAGGTACGAATTTTTCCCGGGAGTTTCTCTTAACCGACAACACTCACTTATGAGCCAGTGAATGTACAACAATCACCCTGATGTTGCCACAGTGGTCCCAAACTTGCCAGGTAAGGAACACTGGATCCCATATCAATATACCCGACATGGAATCAAACTGAACAGATCCTCTATTGCTTTCAGGGACTGTTAAACCTCGAGGGAAACCATATGTATGTATGTGATGGTTTAAGCCTCTCCTACGTTTGCCGACGTAGTTAATGAGTTCGAGTGGGACTCACTCCTGCTCATTTCGGTGCTCAATACTCCTCCCGACTCAATGCTCATAAAATCAACCTCAACCAGTCTCATAGGGATTCACTCCCCGTCAACGACTGCCAGTCTCATAGGGACCCACTCCCCGTCCACGACTGATATTTCACCGGGACCTTGGCCCCTTTTCATCAATTATCTCATAGGGACTTCCACCCTATCATCAAACATCTCGTAGGGATTTTAACCCTATCATCAATATCTCATAGGGGCTTTAATCCTATCATCAACACCTTCTCAATGACCCAAGAGTATATAACAGTCATTAGGAAACAAGTGAATAAACACACCGGTAGAGTTCATTTATAGAGACTCATACAACAATCAAGATTTCATCAACTCATCATCACAGTCAACAATCCCAATGCAAGGCTCTAGGTTCAAGTCTTAAATTCAGTATGCATGCTATTCAAAATAGTCATGTAGGGTTATGCAAATTCCATGAAAGTGTTCAATTTAAGAGAACAAATAGTATGATGATCATCAACATAGAAAACATGTAATTTCAAATATAATTTTCAAGAAAATCCATTAAAGAAATCATGCATGTAGACCTTTCAATCATCACTTCGTCTATGACCTCTATGGGGCACATGAAAGAACAATCTCATGTTTTAGTTTAGCCTTACATACCTGTGATGCACTGTTCAACCGGGTGATGTCGAGGATTCTCTTCTCGTGTTCCTCACCCCAAGCCTTTCTCTCCTCTCCTCAAGCCCTAGCCTTGTTAGATTTTAGAATAGGACTTAGAATAGGTTTTGTTAGGCTCTTTTCGTGTAGAAACGACCTTACTAGCCGTGTATTAGTGTTTAGGAGAGGTTAGGGATTGACCGGAATGCCCCTCGAAATCAATTAGAAATTTTCAGTTCAGAATTTACACGGTCCGCGACGCGGACCTATTGCGCACTGTGTATTTTTGGAAAAAGTATTCTTAAACGAGTTTTCTCCATCCCGTCGAAAATCTGGAAAAATATATAAGTGTCCCTCCGCGGCAGGTGCGCGTCGCGCCTCTGTCGCGGACAGTCACTGTTTTGTGACTTGGATCGAAAATTTATCTTTCGATCGGGTCGTCCTAAAATTCGACCCAGACCATTTTCTCACTCCATTTTTCATGCTGATCACGAATCCGGTCTCGGATTTGCCATACGAACCCCGGAAGATGCATTACGCGCGTACCCTCACTCTAGGGGCCTTTCGGTAAATTTACTGGGCGTCACATCATCTCCCCCTTGGGATCATTCGTCCTCGAATGAGGAGTGGAGGTGGGCATTAAGGCACGAATAGACTTACGACTCATTCCCACACTCAATTCAATAATAGTAAGTCAGATACAAGAATAGGATACTTAGCTTAGTGAAGAGCAAGGATTTACCTTCAGTGCTTTCACCATCAGTTGGCACGAACAGGTGCGGATACTTTGCCTTCATCTCCTCCTCAGCTTCCCATGTGGCTTCTTCAATAAATTGATTCCTCCACAGGACTTTGACTGAGGCTATTTCTTTGTTCCTTAGTTTACGAATCTGACGATCAAGAATTTGAACCGGAACCTCTTCGTAAGATAGGTTATCCTTCACCCCAATTCTATCAACAGAGATCACCAAGGCCGGGTTTCCCAAGCATTTATTTAGCATAGACACATGGAACACCGGGTGTACCCCATCTAGCTCGGAAGGCAACTCTAGCTCGTAGGCCACCTTCCCAATTCTCCTTACGATTTGATAGGGTCCAACATAACGTGGACTCAACTTTCCCTTCTTCCCAAACCTTAGGACACCCTTCATAGGTGACACCTTCAAGTACACCCAATCATCTACTTCGAACTCCAAATCTCTTCTCCTCACGTCAGTGTAAGATTTTTGGCGACTCTGGGCAGTCTTTAACCTCTCTCTAATGACCTTGACCTTCTCCATCGACTGGTGAACAAGATCAGGTCCAATGAGCTCCGCTTCTCCAACCTCAAACCACCCAATGGGCGATCTACACCTCCTTCCGTACAAGGCTTCATAAGGAGCCATTTGGATGCTCGCATGATAACTATTGTTATATGCAAATTCAGCCAGAGGCAAATGATCATCCCAATTCCCTTTGAAATCAAGGACGCAAGCTCTCAACATATCCTCTAGTGTTTGAATTGTACGCTCCGCCTGACCATCCGTCTGTGGGTGGAAAGCCGTACTCAGGTTCACCTTAGTACCCAAGCTTTTCTGAAATGACCTCCAGAATTGGGAGGTAAATTGAGCTCCTCTGTCCGTGATGATGGACAAGGGGACTCCGTGCAACCTCACAATCTCCTGGATGTACAACTTGGCATACTCTTCGGCAGTGTTCGTTGTCTTGACTGCCAGGAAGTGAGCTGATTTAGTCATTCTGTCCACTATCACCCATATCGAATCATGTTGCTTTCGAGACTTTGGAAGCCCAGTGATAAAGTCCATATTAATCATCTCCCATTTCCACTCCAGAATTTCAAAGTTCTGAGCCAATCCACATGGCCTTTGATGCTCAACCTTCACTTGTTGGCAATTTGGGCATTTCGAAACGAACTCCGCGATGTCTCTCTTCATTCCATTCCACCAATAGACCTCCCTTAAGTCATGGTACATTTTGGTGGAGCCAGGATGAATGGAATATCTAGTGTTATGAGCTTCTTCCATGATTCTGTCTCGTATGCCATCAACATCTGGGACACACAATCGACTCTGATATCTCAACACTCCATCTTCCCCTTTGGAGAAGACCATCACCCTTTGATTTTGGACATCCTCCTTCAATTGGAGTAGGACAGGGTCTTGGTCTTGTTTTTCCTTCACCTCCACCACTAACGAGGAAGCAGACCCGTCCTGGACATTAATTCCTCCTTCGTTGTTCTCTTCGAGTCGGACTCCTAATCGAGCCAACCGGTGCACGTCCTTGGCTAACTCCTTCTTTCCTTCCTCCACATGGGCTGTGCTACCCATTGATAACCTGCTAAGAGCATCAGCCACGACGTTAGCTTTACCTGGGTGGTAATGTATGCTCATGTCGTAATCCTTGAGCAATTCTAACCACCTCCTCTGTCGCAAGTTGAGTTCCTTTTGGCTAAAAACATACTGTAAGCTCTTGTGGTCAGTGAACACATCCACATGCACTCCATACAAGTAGTGCCGCCAAATTTTAAGTGCAAACACCACTGCTGCCAACTCGAGGTCGTGGGTTGGGTAGTTTCTCTCATGAACCTTGAGCTGCCTGGAAGCATAAGCTATCACTTTCCCCCTTTGCATTAATACACATCCCAATCCAACCATCGAGGCATCACAATAGATTACGAAGTCTTCGGTCCCGTCGGGTAGAGTTAGGACCGGTGCAGTAGTTAACCTTGTTTTCAATTCCTGGAAACTCCTTTCACATTTTTCGGACCACTGGAATTTGACCTTTTTCTGAGTCAATTTGGTCAGTGGCGCAGATAGGGAAGAAAATCCCTCCACGAACCTGCGGTAGTAGCCTGCCAGCCCCAAGAAACTTCTGATATCAGTTGGAGTGGTCGGCCGGGGCCAGTTCTTAACCGCCTCAATCTTTTGGGCATCCACTCAAATACCGTCACCGGAAACCACATGGCCTAGGAAGGCCGCTGACTCACGCCAGAATTCACATTTAGAGAACTTTGCATACAACTCATGGTCCTTAAGAGTTTGGAGGACCACTCTGAGGTGGTTAGCATGCTCCTCCTCACTCCTTGAATACACCAGAATGTCATCGATGAACACAATCACAAACAAATCAAGATATGGCTTGAACACTCTATTCATCAACTCCATAAAGGCGGCAGGTGCATTCGTCAGTCCGAAGGACATGACCAAGAACTCAAAATGGCCATATCTAGTCCTGAAGGCTGTCTTTGGAACGTCACGCTCCCTCACCTTCAACTGATGGTAGCTAGATCTAAGGTCTATCTTAGAGAAGCAAGAGGCGCCCTGAAGTTGGTCAAACAAATCATCTATCCTTGGGAGGGGATATTTGTTCTTTATCGTGACCTTGTTCAGTTGCCTATAATCGATACACATTCTGAGAGACCCATCTTTCTTCCTCACGAATAAAACAGGAGCACCCCATGGTGAAACACTTGGCCTAATGAAGCCCTTTTCCAGCAAATCTTTTAATTGCTCTTTCAATTCTTTTAACTCTGCGGGGGCCATTCTGTAAGGTGGGATCGGAATAGGCTGGGTATCTGGAAGAACATCAATCCCAAAGTCAATCTCCCTATCAGGAGGGACTCCGGGCAGATCATCAGGAAAGACTTCTGGAAACTCGTTGACAACCGGAACTGACTCAAGAGTTGGGGACTCAACATCATCAGATTTCACTCTCACCAAGTGATAGATACAGCCTTTGGAAATTAACTTCCGGGCTTTAAGATATGAGATAAACCTCCCCCTAGGTGTCACTAAGTCACCCTTCCACTCTAGAACTGGTTCATTTGGAAATTGGAACTGAACCGTTCGGGATCTACAATCCACAGAGGCATAACAGGCGTGAAGCCAATCCATGCCGAGGATCAAATCAAAGTCAACCATTTTTAACTCGATCAAATCAATAATGGTGTCCCTATGATGGATGGACACTACACAAGCTCTATAGACTCTTTCAGCTCGAATCGACTCACCCACCGGAGTAGAAACATCAAAGGGTTCAAGAAGACTCTCGGGGGTTTTATCAAATTTACTGGCCACATAAGGAGTTACAAACGACAATGTGGCACCAGGATCCATCAAAACATAATAATCAAGAGTAAAGACTCGGATCATACCCGTCACGACGTCTGGAGAATTTTCCTGGTCTTGGCGACTCCCCATATTATACAAGCGGTTTGTGGCCCCGCCTGCACCTGACGTAGTGGCCCTTGGGTTCCCTCTAACCGGTGGGGCCGATGCCGCAGACTGAGCCTGGCTAGCCCGCTTTGGACAATCCTTTTTGTAGTGGCCTACTTGGCCACACCCGAAGCATGCGTCATTCTTATCACGACATCTCCCCCAATGCACCTTCCCACAGTTATCACACTGTGGTCTACTCTGAGAACCTTGAGCCACACTAGCTTGGGACTGAGGTCCGTGGTTCCCTGTATTCCGGAACCTCTGATCATACGGGCCTTTAGGCACAGGTGCGCTAGCAGCTGAGGGTGCTGGAAATCGATTCCCATTACCCCTCCTTCCACCTTCGTGGCTGGATGTCTTAGCTCTCTTGCGCTTGAACTCTTCCCTGTCCTGTTGTCTTTCTTCGTCAGCTTGCTGCACGAATGTCATCAGTCGCCCGATGTCCATGTCACTCACAAGCATAGCTCCTCTTCCATCTCTCTTGGGTCCTCTGTTCAACCCATCTACATACATTCCCATCCTTCCCCGCATGTTAGCAACCATGTCTGGGGCATAGCGGGATAGTTGCGTAAATTTCAATCCATACTCCTGCACGGTCATGGAGCCCTGTTTCAAATTCAGGAACGCCCTCACCTTAGCCTCTCTTTTCTCCCTTGGGAAAAAGCGTCCCAAGAAAGCCTCCTCAAATACCGCCCAAGTTACATATGAAGCATCGTCCCCTTGGCCCTTCTTCCATTGGTCGAACCACAGCCTGGCCACCCCTTTGAGTTGATAGGCAGCCAATTCAACCCTATCAGCATCAGCCACGTGCATCACTTGGAACACCTTCTCAAGTTCCTCCATATAGTTCTCGGGGTCTTCAGTAGATGCCGACCCCGTGAACTCGGGCGGGTTCATCCTCAGAAATTCTCAGACTTTAGAGGTGCCATGAGAGTCTGTCCCACCCGCACCTTGCCTCACAGCAGGTCCTGCGACAGCCTGGGCCAAAGTTTGAATGGCTTGGCGTAGCTCAGCATTCGAGATCTCAGCTTGAGGAGGTTGCCCAACAGGGACAGCTGGATCCACGGGCCCCTCGGGTACTTGAGGCTCAGGTGGGTTAATAGCTTGCCTGGCAGGACGTCCCCTTCCTCTGACAGCTCTTCTGGGAGGCATGTTATCGATTCTGCACGTGTAACGCACGAATTAGAGGATAGTTTTCGTAGAGTTCAACTCTATCGCACGATTTAGAATAAGAAAGAAGTGTAACCATTCCTAATGTCCCATAGCCTCCTGCTTATGAAGTGTGGTCGACAACACACCCATAAACAAGACTCTACTAGACACAGCTTCATAGACTCCCTAGGACACTTGAACTCTGTGCTCTGATACCAAGTTTGTCATGCCCCAGGAGGGTACCCTTGGCGTGGCCGGCACTCGAAGACTATTGCTAGTCCCCAAGCAAACCACCTAGTCTCATCACATCATTCAATCATACTTCTACTGATCAGCGGAAAGTATATGCAAGCAGTGGACGCAGTTCATCTAAAGTTCTCAATATAATATAAGCAAAATAACGAAGGCTAGTAGAAAGAACTAGCTCACAATATCAACATCAATGCTCGACACCGATCTATGAAGCCTCTATCACTAAATCATGTGGTGCCAATGACAGACCCATGGCTACCCAAAAACAAAATAAGATAATAGTCCAATCCTAACTCTAAAGCATGATGAAATAAAATAATGGTTCCTCCGGAGTAGGGGAGGCTCACCAAATCAACTTCGGATCTCTGATCTTCAACGGAGCGCCTGTTGAGGATCTCTAGTACCTGCCTCTACATCATAAAACGATGCAGTCCAGAGTGGACGTCAGTACTTGGAATGTACTGGTATGTAAAATAGCTGAATGAAACAGAAACCGGTAGAAAATATGGAAAATAATATCAAGTCAAAATAGACATCATAATCACATTAACCGCCAGCTTGCCTGTCTGCGAAAAAGTACAGAGTGGGCAAGTGACACATCATTATCTCAGACTCATCAAAGTCTCAACTCATCACGTGGATCATCTCAGAGGAGTTCACCCCCCCCCCCCCTCTCATCACATCTCATCTAGACTCAGAATAAGGTACGAATTTTTCCCGGGAGTTTCTCTTAACCGACAACACTCACTTATGAGCCAGTGAATGTACAACAATCACCCTGATGTTGCCACAGTGGTCCCAAACTTGCCAGGTAAGGAACACTAGATCCCATATCAATATACCCGACATGGAATCAAACTGAACAGATCCTCTATTGCTTTCAGGGACTGTTAAACCTCGAGGGAAACCATATGTATGTATGTGATGGTTTAAGCCTCTCCTACGTTTGGCGACGTAGTTAATGAGTTCGAGTGGGACTCACTCCTGCTCATTTTGGTGCTCAATACTCCTCCCGACTCAATGCTCATAAAATCAACCTCAACCAGTCTCATAGGGATTCACTCCCCGTCAACGACTGCCAGTCTCATAGGGACCCACTCCCCGTCCACGACTGATATTTCACCGGGAACTTGGCCCCTTTTCATCAATTATCTCATAGGGACTTCCACCCTATCATCAAACATCTCGTAGGGATTTTAACCCTATCATCAATATCTCATAGGGGCTTTAACCCTATCATCAACACCTTCTCAATGACCCAAGAGTATATAACAGTCATTAGGAAACAAGTGAATAAACACACCGGTAGAGTTCATTTATAGAGACTCATACAACAATCAAGATTTCATCAACTCATCATCACAGTCAACAATCCCAATGCAAGGCTCTAGGTTCAAGTCTTAAATTCAGTATGCATGCTCTTCAAAATAGTCATGTAGGGTTATGCAAATTCCATGAAAGTGTTCAATTTAAGAGAACAAATAGTATGATGATCATCAACATAGAAAACATGTAATTTCAAATATAATTTTCAAGAAAATCCATTAAAGAAATCATGCATGTAGACCCTTCAATCATCACTTCGTCTATGACCTCTATGGGGCACATGAAAGAACAATCTCATGTTTTAGTTTAGCCTTACATACCTGTGATGCACTGTTCAACCGGGTGATGTTGAGAATTCTCTTCTCGTGTTCCTCACCCCAAGCCTTTCTCTCCTCTCCTCAAGCCCTCGCCTTGTTAGATTTTAGAATAGGACTTAGAATAGGTTTTGTTAGGCTCTTTTCGTGTAGAAACGACCTTACTAGCCGTGTATTAGTGTTTAGGAGAGGTTAGGGATTGACCGGAATGCCCCTCGAAATCAATTAGAAATTTTCAGTTCGGAATTTACACGGTCCGCGACGTGGACCTATCGCGCACTGTGTGTTTTTGGAAAAAGTATTCTTAAACGAGTTTTCTCCATCCCGTCGAAAATCTGGAAAAATATATAAGTGTCCCTCCGCGGCAGGTGCGCGTCGCGCCTCTGTCGCGGACAGTCACTGTTTTGTGACTTGGATCGAAAATTTATCTTTCGATCGGGTCGTCCTAAAATTCGACCCGGACCATTTTCTCACTCCATTTTTCATTCTGATCACAAATCCAATCTCGGATTTGCCATACGAACCCCGGAAGATGCATTACGCGCGTACCCTCACTCTAGGGGCCTTTCGATAAATTTACCGGGCGTCACACCAATGCACGTGGGGACCCAACGCAATTATGGGCTCACGGACCATTTCACGGTTCGTTTGGACCCTCACGGTCTGTGTAGTGACCAGTACCCAAACTAACGTCTATTTTCCTATTTTAAGTTGGGTTAGGTTTTTCCTTGTATATATACATATATATTATATTTATTATGTTTTCATTATCATTGGACGGTTGGAGATAGAGAACAAGAGGAGAACACTATTTTGCACTAATTTACATTGAATTCTTGGATTTGAATCATCTATTTAGAGATTGTAACACGTGGATTCATTACCTTCTCTATAGTAAGTTCTTTATCATGATTCCTTTATATCGCTGTGGGTGATTTATTTTGAGTATGCTAAGCTAAACCCACAATAAGGGTTGTGGAACCATGACAAATCAGTAAGATAACAAATTTGGGGGTGAACCTTGGGATTGATTATCGTATACATTGTAGTATTCTTCGCTTTAACTTCTTCCTTAATAAGTCGACGCGTTAGGGTAAGTCTCTATTTATTACATGCCTGGGAGCGGGGGTTTACCCTATGTGCATCCAAATGGTAGCGGCTGCGAGTTCCCGTTGACATCAAAAAAATAATCTCCCCAGAAGTGGTGTTACATTGTCATGAGCAAAATTAAATAGACATGTACAAATAACTCAACTAGGAAATGCAAAAACATAAATCTAGAAAGGGGTTATGTTTGTTTTCTTGAGATAAATATGGAATTTGAACCAAAATTACTCATTTCATCCAAACATATATGGCATCAATATAGTTGCACCATCATACATAGCCAACCAACAAATTCACAAACTAGATTGCAGGTAGTAGCCGTAGCGATTTCTATTAAAGAGCTAAGTGCCTATTTGGATTAGCTTATTTTAGGTGCTTTTAAGATAGTATAACTTTTATATAGTTTTAAAGTGTTTTGGTAAAGCTAAAAAGTGCTTATGAACACTTATTTTTAAAAGAAAAATAACAAAAATAAGTTAAAAGCCATAAGTTAGGATTCTTAACTTATGACATTTGGCTTATAAGTCTTACGTCAAAAGTCAATTCAAGCGGCCTCTAAATCAAAGCCATTTCTAAAAGTAGTTGTCGAGACAACAGTGTCCAGCGCACTACATTTCTCCAGCTATCATGTCTATCTCCATATCAATCACTTTATTGTTGCCCCCTTTAGCACGCTGCACATACATTTGTGTCATTATGTTGTTGGCCCCTTCAGCACATCCATCTGTGTCTTGTCCCATGCCGTAAAATAATCTCCAGAGGAAGTGCTTGTTGTTCTATCCTGCAAGAACATCCACAATGTGAAAAACAACTCAACAATTATCGCATAGTTTATCTTTTATAGAGCATAACCATACATATGTATTACCAAAAAATTCATTGAAAATGAAAAAAGAATATAGAGATTATCGACGTACTTTTACAATCACTGTGCAGGGTTGTGGATGCAAGTATAAGCAACTCAACATCGTTTATAAGCATTCTCATTACCAAATCTTCCCTATGCATGAATTCTACCAGAGTAATGTACATATTAAACCTACATATAATGGCAAATGCAAATCAATTTCTAGTAAAATCATTTCTGGGCAAGGGCTCACTTCTACTTTGCATCCCTTTCCTTTTTACTAATAGATATATAAGGAAGAAGTTGACCTTTCTTCCTTACTTGTAAAGAAATATAGTCTGTATCTTCTTTACCCAGAATATGATTGTTGAATAGACTTGTCCAGGTATTCCCATGGGGAACTAGTTGAAATTTAAGAGTAGCAGGCAAAAGATTTGAATACTCATACACCATATGTCTTAACTTTTATTTTTTATTCTGAAAAAATAGGTTAGACATATGGGGTAACTTTTTTTTTAAAGAATAAAAAGAAGTTATACATATGGTGTATGAGTATTGTCACACCCCGGGAGGGTACCCTGGACATGGCCGTCACTCAGAGACTATTGCTAGCCCCCAAGTGAACCACTTAGCCTCATCACATCATTCAACATCAACATAGCGGAAATAACATAAAAGGAATATCTTAAATAAAGGCACCAATGACCAGCATCAATCTCAACATCACCTAAGTAAGGGAAATATTACTTAGTTCAAAAGGAAAACATCTGCATCAACCTCGGCATCATGTCTACGAAGCCTCTACACTGACTCAACAGTCTAAGAATGGTTCCATGACATGTCATGGCTACCACTCAATGAAATAAAGGAAAATAACATAAAAAGGGTCTCCTCAGGATAGCAAGGAGGCTCACCGAAATCTGAACTCGAAACCTTGGACTTCAACGGTGCGCCTGCTGAAATCCTCGAACTCTTGTATCTGCATCATGAAACGATGCAGCGCCAAATGGCGTCAGTACTTGGAATGTACTGGCATGTAAAATAGCTGAATAATAGGGTAAGCACACAACAATAAGTAAATATCGACTCCACATCATACTCCATCAGAAATATCAAAAGTCTATCTAAGGCAAGAGATTAGATTAGACAATTGACTCATCAGACTCTCATCAATCATCAACATCATAGCAAGCTCATCTCAAGAAACCTTAACATCAACTCACATCAAAAGAACATCGCATCGACTCAAGGGATCATCACCTCGATTCTAGGAACATCACATCGACTCAAGGAAACATCACATCGACTCAAGGACTCAACTCAAACATCACATCAACATCAACATCAGAGTTCTATCAAAGGAACCTAACTGGGAGTTTCTCTAACCGACAACCATCACTTATGAGCCAGTGATGATACAATGAAGCGATGTCGTTGCCATATCCATCCAATACCCTGCCCGGGGTAAAGGACATCACATCAGTGGATCCACAAGAAAACATCAAACATCAGTCCTCTTTTGGGACAAGATAGGAGCCATCCGCATTGTAGTTCAATCCTCTCTTCCTACGCGGGCCACGTAGTTAATGGGTTTGAGTAGGACTCACTCTCTACCTATTTCGGTGCTCAATACTCCTCCCAAAAACTCGACATGCTCATAAAACATCATCATCATCAGTCCCATAGGGACATAATACATCATCATCAGTCACATAAGGACATGATATAGTACCTAAACATCAACATCAGTCCCAGGGGGACATAGTAAATCAACATCAACATCAGTCCCATAGGGACATAGTACATCAACATCAACATCAGTCCCATAGGGACATAGTACATCAACTCATAACATCGACATCAACATCAAAACTCAAGAGACATCATTTAGCAACTATATTTTAATGCTAAGACCTCATTAAATATCATGCTCATCAACATCATCACATAATCATCAATACCTCATCAATACATCATCATAACATCATCATCGCTCTAGATATGTTCCCTAACTTCATTATGCATGCTCCTTTCAAACACAAAAATTATAGGGTTTAAAATGCACTTATAAAACGGATTATAATAGAAAGCAAAATAGTGATGATCATCAGTTTATGTAAGAAAACTTCTTATACATAAGATAAAGTAGATTTTCTTCATGCATCAACTCTTCATATTAACTTTGTCACATCAAGATATGATATTCACATTTAGGAGGGCACATGGGAGGACATTCCCATGCTTTAGGTTAGCCTTACATACCTGGGATGTTTTGCTAATGAAATTATACAACACCTCCTCTTGATCTCTGCAACTCACTTCCCGTCAAGCCCTAACTTTGGTGACCTTTAGGAAGAATACGCTTCAAAATTTGGGTGTTTGAAACCCTTTCCTTAGAAACTAACGTTTATTAGTCGTAGGGAGATATTTAGGAATTATAGGAATGGACTAAATTGGCCTCCATAATTTAAAATAATTTATCCCCGTCCTGAGATAACACAGTCCGCGACGCGGACCTGTCGCGGACAGTGTATTTTCAAAAATTCAACTCCGTCAAAAATTTTACAGAAAACATAAGTGTGGCTTCGCGACCGGTCTGCGACGCGGTCCTGTCGCGCAGGCACACTGTTTTTCATTTTGGAACGAAAAATTATCTTCCGACTCGATCGCTCTAAAAATCGACTGAGACCCTCTTCCCACTTCATTTTCAGTGTTGATCACGAATCCACTCTCGGATTTTCAATCCGAGCATCGGAAGACGCGTTTTCCGCACACCTCATTCCTAAGGGTATTTTTGTTATTTATCGGGTGTTACAAGTACTCACGTCTTTTGCCTGCCACTCTTAAATTTCAACTAATTCCCTGAGGGAATATCTGGGCAAGTCTATTCAACTATCATATTCCGGGTAAATAAGATATAGGACTATATTTCTTTACACGCGAGAAAGGAAGGTCAAATTTTACCTTATATATCTATCAGTAAAGGAGAAAGGGATACAAAATAGAAGTGAGCCCTTGCTCAGGAATGTTTTTACTAGAAATTAATTTGCATACACCATATGTCTATCTCTGGAAGGAGGATGAGCCTGGATACAATTATTGAACATCCTAGGTACAATTTCTGGAGCACCTAAGATATCAAAACTTCCCGGAAATGCAAAGAGGAAGAGAGATTAATATATTATAGGGACGAAAACTTGTTCCTGTTGAATGGTGCCAATTCCGTAAATAAAAGAAAGATCATCATCATCATTGTATGTATATATATATATATATATATATATGTATATATATATATATATATATGTATATATATATATATATATATATATACATACATATATATATATATACACGAGCTATATACTCTATGTTGCATGCTTATTTTTCTGCATTTTTGTTTTTTCTTTTGTTTTTTTAAATTATACCAAGAGGGAGAAATAGGTACTCTACATGGAGCATGGAGTATGGAGCAAGAGGGAGCATAAACCCGACATAAAGCAATGGGGAGCACCAAGATCTTCAAGTAGGGAAGTCAACAATAAACATTATCGTTAAATGTCATTATCAAAAATTAGTGAGATTGTTAGCATCTGAAGAATTTTGAATAATAAAATTTCAGGTACAAAGAGGCAACAACTCAGGGATATAGAAATAAAAAAGGAAAGAGCATAAATAAAAGAAGGAATTAATCATGTCAATGAAGACAAAGGAGTAAGGATCGCAAGGAAGGTAGTAAATCAAGGAAAGACTCCTTAAATTTGGGCTACAAGATATCAAATTAAAGGCAAATCAAAGAGAAGAAGATTTTACGAATTGGTGATTTAACACTCTTGTAAGGACCCGGAAATTTGTTTAAACGACCTCAAAGGAATTCCCTTGGCTAAATTCTTCTCAAGTACCAATAAGAGGGTCAACTTTGAGTGTGCATATCTCTTGGATCAAATTGAACTGGGTAGCCTATGACATACCAAATTAAAGCTCATTGAATTAGCTTTCCAACGCACCTATTTTCACCTAATTCCGAGCTCGGACCAAGGAGTTATGCTCGTTTTCGTTCAGACTATTCATGCAGGAAATCCACACGGCCAGCCACACGGACCGTGTGGCATCAAACGGTCCGTGAGGCTGCTTTGGCCCACGAATTTCTTGCCAAAACTTTGTTCTAAGTGTGTATACTTCCTTGGTACCTTCATACGGACCATTGCACGGTCCGTGTGACCTTAAACGGTCCGTTTACCGGACCGTTTGGTGACACTTGGTCCGAAAGAAAATTTTTCTGAAAAATTCTAAGTCTGGTGTGATGGTCCATTACACGGGCCGTGTGACACGAGATGGTCCGTTTACTGGACAGTGTGGATCGACTTAGTCAAAAAAATATTGTCTCCGAAAAATTCTATGGGAAGGGTCACGGACCAGTAAACGGTCCGTGTGAGCCCAGATGGACCGTTTACCGGTCCGTGTGAGCCCAGATGGACCGTTTACCGGTCCGTATGCCTCAGACGGGCCATTTCTGGACCGTTTCATTAATGGTATTTTCGTCATTTTGATTATTTTGGACGAAAATGTGGTCTTTTCCCACCCTTCCTAAGCCCCCTATATAAGCTATACTTCACCATTTTTAACCATTTCACACTTCAACTCTCTCTCTCTAAAATTCTTTCTCAAGAACTCTCCAACATCTCTCTAAAATTGTTCAAGCTAGGGGCCAAGATGGTGAGTTACTTGAGCTATGAAACTATGAAGCTTGCATGTCCCTTTAAAGATGTTATTTTGCATGGGTGATTTATACTACATTTTCATATGAATTTTATTATGGATTTCCTAGTCTTTACATTATATTGCTAATTTTGGATATATTCTACATTACCCATGTCATTCCTGCATTATGCATTACATCATACTCATGGCATTGATATATGGAAATTTGGAAATGTGGGATTAAGCCTAATTTTGTTTAAAAAGGGGATTACGATATGATTTTGGTAAGACATGGGATATGACAATAAGGTAATCACCAATATGTCTATGATTATGGCTCCTTGAGCAATATGGGTGCTTGCACCATTATGGTATATGTGTAGATGAGCTATTCCTTGCGTACGCATTGTGGTCATAGTCTGGGATTCGGTAATTGAGCCTATTTGTATAATTATGTTTTGAAATGGATGTTAGCTCTCTCTTGATAAGCATATGTATATGTATAAGTATTCTAGTGGGATGTGTACTTAGCACCGATGGATTGGGGGTGTTAGGGATATCCCCAAGGTCCCTCTCCCTTTCCTTGAACTATGTGCCAACATAGGAATGATCACCATTTTCGAAATGGGTGTCCCCGTAAGGAAGGAGGCCGTCCACCGAAAATGGGAGTGCTCGTAAGGTGTGATGGTTAGTCGTTATAATGTTTGTGTAAGGTGTGATGTGGATTACCTTTGGCAAGTAATCCTCTCCCTACCGGTGGGAGGTCCAAATCGGTCCAATCCATATAATAGCTCGCATGGATTTGGTTGTCGGTTAAAGTCCATCCCCGTTAGGTATATAGGAGCATTATCGCATTGCACGCACCATGCATCTCATGGCATCTCGTATATTAAATTCTTTTGATTATATGATTCTTGTATATTATGTGCCCTTGTCATCTAACATGATTAAGCAGGTTCAGTAATTCGCGTGCATTGCATACCCATATACTTAGTACATTCAAAAGTACTAACGCATACTCTATGCCTGCATGATTTTACCATGCAGGGACCGAGCAGTTTGAGCCTCATCCACAGGGCGAGTAGTTCCCCTTTTCGCAGCTATTTTGTGGTGAGTCCCGTCTTCCAAGGGCAAACCTTATTTCTTTGTATTCCTTACGTACATTTGTATTTTGCAGAGGGTGAGCCCGGAACCTGTCCTGGCCCCGTCCCTCCTTAGAGGCATGTATTGGGTTATGTAAAGACTTGAAATCTTGTTATCTATAAATATGCTCTTTTTGGATTTACAAATTTCCCTTTTGATACTTGTCTTTAGTTTTCCGCAAATTTGAGGCTTGTTTGGGGGCTTTCAGGTCCCCATTCGCCGTGTCACATCTAGACCCCGACCCCGGGTCGTGACAAAAGGTGGTATCAGAGTCTTAGGTTTTTAATGGTCCTCGGAGCCCAACATGCCGCGTTTAGTAGAGTCCTATTCTTGGGTGTGAAGTGCACCATACCTATGAATGGGAGGCTACGAAGACGTATTAGGAAATTCTTCCTTCTTTGTGTCTTATATCATGCTATGGCTAGCTTATGAATTCGCTAACTTTGGTGTCGTTAATCTATTTCAGAAAATGCCCCGAGGAAGACCTCCACTCCCTAGACCGGCTCCTGTTGCCGAGGATCAGGCCCCTCCCGAGCCTATGGAGGAACCTATATCAAATGGCGAATTTTGTGCTGCTTTCGCCATGCTTGCGCAGGCGGTGACAGCTCAAGCAAGGCAAGACAACTTGCCACGGGACCCTGCACCCGCTTCTATTGTGAGGGATTTTATTAGGATGAATCCTCCGGAATTCTACGGATCAAGGGCTGATGAGGATGCTCAGGAGTTCATCGATGAGCTTTCAAAAATACTGAATATTATGGGTGTCTCTTCTGAGGAAAAAGCTGGGTTGGCTGCCTACCAGTTAAAAGACGTGGCCCAGGTATGGTATACTCAGTGGGCCATGGAGAGGGTTTGTGATAATGAGGTGTCGTGGGGAGAGTTCAAATCTGCCTTCCTTGACCGCTTCTTCCCACTTGAGCTGAGGGAGGCCAAAATGACCGAGTTTATTAACCTCAAGCAGGGGAGCATGAGTGTGAGGGATTATGCCCTCAAATTTACTAAGCTGTCTAAATATGCTCCATCCCTGGTGGCGGATCCCCGTGCGAGAATGCACAAATTTGTTTCAGGTATTTCTGACTTGCTAGTGAAAGAATGCAGGACTGCTATGCTGATTGGGGACATGTATATTGCCCGACTCATGGTGTATGCTGAGTAGATCGAGGAGGAGAAACTCAAGGAGAAACTCAAGGAGAAGAGGGCACACGATCCCAAGAGAGTCCGGGTTGATGGTAGGTTCTCTGGAGAAAAGAATGCGGGTTTTGGTCGCTTCCAACAGGGCCAAGGCTCGGGAGCTCGGGTGGCTAATGCCCGGGCACCCCTACCGGGGTACAGGTGGGTGGTGGACCAGGATATCTGAGATGTGACAAGTGTGGGAAGTCCCACATGGGTGTTTGCTGGAGGGAATTGGGACTTTGCTTCGGGTGTGGAAGCAAGGATCATAAAGTTACTGATTGCCTGAGGGGCACGCGCGGAAGTCGAGGTCAGGTAGCCCGAGGCGGGCAAGGTCAACAAAGGGGTCCCCAAGGTGTTACCCCAAGGAACAACAGGTTTTATGCACTCCATGCTCGCCAGGATGCCGAGGAGGCTCCAGATGTTGTGACGGGTATGTTTAAAGTTTTTTATTTTGCTGCTTACTTTTTGCTTGACCCAGGGGAAAACTTGTCTTTTTTGACTCCGTTATTGGCTGATAAGTTCGGTTTGAAACCCCAGATTCTAAGAGAGCCTTTCTCGGTCTACACCCCCGTGGGTGAATCTATTGTTGCTCATAGGGTTTATTATGGATGTCCAGTTGCTGTGTTGCATAAAATCTTTCCATGTGATCTAGTGGAACTTGAAATGTTTGATTTTGATGTGATTCTCTGAATGGATTGGCTACATGCATCTTATGCTTCCATAGATTGTAGAACCCGGAAGGTCCTGTTCCAACCTCCCGGTGAGCCAGTTCTTGAATGGAAGGGTAGTGATTTCTCTATTAAAGGTAGGTTTATTTCCTACCTCAAGGCGCAGAAAATGATTTCTAAGGGGTGTATCTACCATATGGTAAGGGTCCGACATGCAGATTCTGAGGTGCCTACTCTCAAGTCTGTTCCTGTGGTGAATGAATTTTCGAATGTGTTCCCCGAGGACTTACCGGGCATTCCTCCGGATAGAGAGATAGATTTCGGCATAGATCTACTTCCGGATACTCAGCCTATTTCTATCCCTCCATATCGGATGGCCCCGGCGGAATTGAAAGAGTTAAAGGAGCAGTTGAAGGACTTATTAGAGAAGGGCTTCATTCGGCCTAGTACATCACCGTGGGGTGCTCCCGTGTTGTTCGTGAGGAAGAAGGATGGGTCTCTCCGTATGTGTATTGATTACAAGCAGTTGAATAAAGTGACAATTAAGAACAAGTACCTGTTGCCGAGGATTGATGATTTGTTTGATCAGCTACAAGGTGCCACTCACTTCTCAAAAATTGATCTCCGTTCCGAATTCCATCAATTGAAGGTTAGAAGTGTGATATCCCCAAAACAGCTTTCCGGACAAGGTATTGGCATTTTGAATTTGCGGTGATGTCGTTTGGTCTAACTAATGCTCCGGCCGCATTTATGGATTTGATGAACAGGGTGTTTAAGCCTTTCCTGGACAGCTTTGTGGTGGTATTTATTGATGATATCCTCGTTTACTCGCGAAGTGAACAAGAGCATGGGAATCATTTGAGGATGGCCCTCCAAACTCTGAGGGAAAAGAAATTGTATGCCAAATTTAGCAAGTGCGAGTTCTGGTTGAGCGAAGTGGCTTTCCTCGGGCATGTGGTGTCCGGGGATGGTATCAAGGTAGATCCAAGGAAGACAGAGGCTGTGAAAAATTGGCCTAGACCGTTGACTCCTTCGGATATCCGCAGTTTTCTTGGGTTGGCCAGGTACTACAGAAGGTTTGTAGAAGGTTTCTCCTCTATTGCATCTCCATTGACCAAGTTGACTCAGAAGCAGGCTAAGTTTGTATGGTCGGATGAATGTGAGAGGAGTTTCCAAACTTTGAAGGATCGGCTTACATCAGCTCCTGTTTTGACCTTGCCAAGTGGTTCGGAAGGGTTCGTGGTGTATTGTGATGCCTCGAGGGTCATGTGCTTATGTAGAATGGTAAGGTGATAGCGTATGCATCAATACAGTTGAAGGTGCACGAACGAAATTATCCCACTCATGACCTTGAATTGGCAGCAGTGGTGTTTGCTTTGAAAATTTGGAGGCACTATTTGTACGGGGTCCATGTTGATATATTTACTGATCACAAAAGTTTGCAGTATGTGTTCACTCAGAGGGATCTTAATCTCAGGCAAAGGAGGTGGTTGGAATTTCTGAAAGATTACGACATGAGTGTACTGTATCATACGGGCAAGGCCAATGTCGTAGCCGACGCCCTTAGCAGGCTGTCTATGGGGAGTGTGGCACATGTTGAAAATGAGAAAAAGGAGTTGGCAAGGGATATTCACCGGTTGGCTAGGTTGGGTGTCAGGTTGACTGATTCTAGCACAGGTGGTATTCGGGTTCAGAACGGGTCAGAATCTTCTATGGTGAATGAAGTGAAAGCTAAACAAGATCTAGATCCATCGTTATGTGAGTTGAAGAAGTTGGTTGCTGCAAAAGAGATCGAGGCTTTCTCCCAAGGGGGAGATGGTGTACTTCGGTACCAAAACGGGCTTTGTGTTCCCGACGTGAATGACCTTAGGAAGGTGATTATGAGTGAGGCTCACAACTCTCACTACTCTATTCACCCGGGGTCTACCAAGATGTACCGGGACCTGAAAGAGATTTATTGGTGGCATGGTATGAAGAAGGATGTTGCCAAGTTTGTGTCAGAATGTTCGAGTTGTCAGCAGGTAAAAGTTTAGCACCAGAGGCCCGGTGGTTTGGCCCAAGACATTGAAATTCCCACTTGGAAGTGGGAGGATGTGTGTTAGGTTTTGCACCCCCTACGGATTTGCTTAGTCGTGGAACAGGTTAATCGAACGTGTTTCTATGACGCAGAAATAAATAGGACGCAACAGTTTTACGTGGAAAACCCCCGGCTCAAGAAGGGTGAAAAACCACGACCTGTACTCTACAGGATTTAACTTCAACTTCACTACTTCAAAAGAGCCTTCAACAACAATTACAACCTCAGTTAGATCTTTAGCTAGTTAGCCCTAAGATCCAACAATTCAAACTTAAACTCAACTTTCCTAGCCTATTTGCTACACATAAACCTCCCAAGGATTATGTTCCCAGTTTATAAGTACTGAGAGATTACAGTGTTCAACTATCAAGAACGAAAGAAAAAAACTATGCTGCAGAAAGAAACTTGTTAGCTCTAACGATTCTTCTTGTTGTAATTTCTACAGCGCCTCTGTTTTTTTCTTTTTTTTTTTCTTTATCTGCGAATCTCTTTTTCTCTCTTTTTTCTGCGCCCTTCTTTCTTTTTTTCTGCGCCCGCTTGCTTCTGTGAATTCTCTCTAGTTTTATAGTTGCTGATCGAAGATTTAATTGATCTCCACCTCTTTAAGGATAACACCAGTTATTAGTGGAATCCTTTTTCCTTTAAAACTCCTTCTTCTAATCGAACTTCTCTTTTCTCCTTCTTTTATGCATCCTATTTGAGTTGGAGTAGTATTCCTCTTTAAAGCCTTCTTCTTGACAGCTGTTGTGTTTATACGCCTTATTTCCAGCACCCTTTATTCCATTTTTATTGTGTGATGCGTGTGCAGTTTTGCCACGAAAACAGTACGCTGAAAGAACCGGGTAGTCCAACCTGTTTCATTATCTTTTGTCAGCCATCAAAACTTTACTGCTCCAACAATGTGAATATGGACTTTGTGGTTGGATTTCCTCGGACCCGAAGGCAATTCGACTCCATTTGGGTTGTTGTGGATCGGATGACGAAATCAACCCACTTTTTACCGATCAAAGCTACTTTCAGTGCCGAGGATTATGCGAGATTGTATATCCAAGAGATGGTGAGGTTGCATGGTGTACCTAGGTCCATCATATCGGACCGTGGTACTCAATTCACTTCCCACTTTTGGAAATCTTTTATGAAAGGCCTTGGGACCAAAATTAACTTGAGTTCCGCTTTCCATCCTCAAACCGATGGCCAAGAGGAGCGGACTATTCAAACCTTGGAGGACAAGTTGAGAGCATGTTTGTTGGAGTTTAAAGGGAATCGGGATGATCATCTTCCACTCATCGAGTTTGCTTATAATAATAGCTTCCATGCTAGTATTGGCATGGCTCCGTTTGAAGCTTTGTATGGGAGAAGGTGTAGATCCCTGGTGGGGTGGTTTGAAGTGGGGGAAATGGCCTTGGTTGGCCCGGATTTGGTGATGGACGCTATGGAGAAGGTAATGGTGATTAGGGATAGATTGAAAGCGGCCCAAAGTCGCCAAAAGTCCTATGCGGATAGTAGGAGGAGGGACCTCGAATTTCATGTAGGGGATTGGGTTTATGTGAAAGTCTCTCCTATGAAGGGCGTTATGCATTTTGGCAAAAAGGGCAAGTTGAGCCCCCGGTATGTTGGCCCTTATGAAGTGGTGGAGCGGATTGGAGATGTGGCTTATAAGTTAGAGTTACCTCCAGGTTTGGGTTCCATCCATCCGGTCTTTTATGTATCTATGTTGAGAAAGTTTGTTGGCGATCCTAACTCCATTGTGCCTTTGGAAGGGATTGAGGTTGAGGAAAATTTGACTTATGAGGAGGTGCCGGTGGCAATTTTGGATAGGCAAGTTAAGAGACTTCGCAACAAGGATGTGGTTTCGGTAAAGGTATTGTGGAGAAATCAGCTAGTGGAGAGTGCTACTTAGGAGGCGGAGCTGGACATGATGAAACGATACCCCCATCTTTTCCAATCTACTCAAGCCTAAGGTACTAGGAATCTTTCCCTATCAACTGTGTCGTTTTCTTGCCCTCTTGAAGCTCATGGCATGACATGCATATGTGTACATTAAAGGATTTTCTTTTCTTGGCAAATGTGTTGAATACAATTTTGACATAAATTGGTTTTGAACTATAATTTGATTTATGATAAAAAGCTTTTATGTACAACCTTGTAATTTGCATTGAATTGTGCATTGTGTCCTGTCTCGGATGAACCTTGTCTTGACTCTAGCTTTCTAAGCCTTGTTCTTGCACATTCGAGGACGAATGTTCCCAAGGGGGAGATGATTTAAGGACCCGGAAATTTGTTTAAACGACCTCAAAGGAATTCCCTTGGCTAAACTCTTCTCAAGTACCAATAAGAGGGTCAAATTTGAGTGAGCATATCTCTTCGCTCAAATTGAACTGGGTAGCCTATACATACCAAATTAAAGCTCTTTGAATTAGCTTTCCAACGCATCTGGGTTCACCTAATTCCGAGCTCGGACCAAGGAGTTATGCTCGTTTTTGTTCAGACTGTTTGTGCAGGAAATCCACACGGCCAGCCACACTGACCGTGTGGCATCAAACGGTCCGTGAGGCTGCTTTGGCCCACGAATTTCTTGCCAAAACTTTGTTCTAAGTGTGTATACTTCCTTGGTACCTTCATACGGACCATTGCATGGTCCGTGTGACCTTAAACGGTCCGTTTACCGGACCGTTTGGTGTCACTTGGTCCAAAAGAAAATTTTTCTGAAAAATTCTAAGTCTGGTGAGATGGTCCATTACACGGGCCGTGTGACACTAGATGGTCCGTTTACTGGACAGTGTGGATCAACTTAGTCAAAAAAATGTTGCCTCCGGAAAATTCTAAGGGAAGGGCCACGGACCAGTAAACGGTCCGTGTGAGCCCAGATGGACTGTTTACCGGTCCGTATGCCTCAGACGGGCCATTTCTGGACCGTTTCATTAATGGTATTTTCGTAATTTTGATTATTTTGGACGAAAATATGGTCTTTTCCCACCCTTCCTAAGCCCCCTATATAAGCTATACTTCACCATTTTTAACCATTTCACACTTCAACTCTCTCTCTCTAAAATTCTTTCTCAAGAACTCTCCAACATCTCTCTAAAATTGTTCAAGCTAGGGGCCAAGATTGTGAGTCAATTTCCTCCTCAATTTGTCTACAATCAGGTATGTGGGTGTTGATTCTTGGTCTCTTCCAACCAAGAAGACCCAAATTCCTTCTTAAACTATTTATGAGTTTGTCTACTTAAAATGTGAATTTTACTACTTGAACTTGATATTTTGAACCATGCATGTGCTAGTTAATATTCCGAAATTTTGAGTTATGTTAAGCTTGAACTATGGTGAGTTTCTTGAGCTATGAAACTATGAAGCTTGCATGTCCCTTTAAAGATGTTATTTTGCATGGGTGATTTATACTACATTTTCATGTGAACTTTATTATGGATTTCCTAGTCTTTACATTATATTGCTAATTTTGGATATATTCTACATTACCCATGCCATTCCTACATTATGCATTACATCATACTCATGGCATTGATATATGGAAATTTGGAAATGTGGGATTAAGCCCAATTTTGTTTAAAAAGGGGATTACGATATGATTTTGGTAAGACATGGGATATGACAATAAGGTAATCACCGGTATGTCTATGATTATGGCTCCTTAAGCAATATGGGTGCTTGCACCATTATGGTATATGTGTAGATGAGCTATTCCTTGCATACGCATTGTGGTCATAGTCTGGGATTTGGTAATTGAGCCTATTTGTATAATTACATTTTGAAATGGATGTTAGCTCTCTCTTGATAAGCATATGTATATGTATAAGTATTCTAGTGGGATGTGTACTTAGCACCGATGGATTAGGGGCGTTAGGGATATCCCCAAGGTCCCTCTCCCTTTCCTTGAACTATGTGCCAACATAGAAACGATCACCATTTCCGAAATGGGTGTCCCCGTAAGGAAGGTGGCCGTCCACCGAAATGGGAGTGCCCGTAAGGTGTGATGGTTAGTCGTTATAATGTTTGTGATATGATTCTGTAAACCCTTCTGAAATGGGTGTGCCCGTAAGGAAGGTGGCCATCCACCGAAATGGGTATTCCCGTAAGGTGTGATGTGGATTACCTTTGGCAAGTAATCCTCTCCCTACCGGTGGGAGGTCTAAATCGGTCCAATCCATGTAATAGCTCGCATGGATTTGGTTATCGGTTAAAGTCCATCCCCGTTAGGTATATAGGAGCATTATCGCATTGCACGCACCATGCATCTCATGGCATCTCGTATATTATATTCTTTTGATTATATGATTCTTATATATTACGTGCCCTTGTCATCTAACATGATTAAGCAGGTTCAGTAATTCGCGTGCATTGCATACCCACATACTTAGTACATTCAAAAGTACTAACGCATACTCTATGCCTGCATGATTTTACCATGCAGGGACCGAGCAGTTTGAGCCTCATCTGCAGGGCGAGTAGTTCCCCTTTTCGCAGCTATTTTGTGGTGAACCCCGTCTTCCGAGGGAAAATTTTATTTCCTTGTATTCCTTACGTACATTTGTATTTTGCTGAGGGTGAGCCCGGAACCTGTCCTGGCCCCCGTCCCTCCTTAGAGGCATGTATTGGGTTATGTAAAGAGTTGAAATCTTGTTATCTATAAATATGCTCTTTTTGGATTTACAAATTTCCCTTTTGATACTTGTCTTTAGTTTTCCGCAAATTTGAGGCTTGTTTGGGGGCTTTCGGGTCCCCATTCGCCGTGTCACATCTAGACCCCGACCCCGGGTCGTGACAACTCTGTACAAGGCAAAGTTTTAGCCATGCTCAGAAAGATTCACAACAAAATAGGAACATATCTAATATGGATGTGTATTCTCAATCAAGGAATCATTATGAATCCTTGATTGATAGAAAGTCTCTTGGGTGTTCCTAATAGAGCTTCAATGGCTGACTCTCAAAAGCCATTATAAGAAAGCCCCCTCATCATTGTAATTAATTATGCCCTATTCTTGAACTTGTAATGATATTTTCTTTCATCTTACAAAATGATTATACTCATGGAGCATGGAGTATGGAGCATAGACCCGACATAAAGCAATGGGGAGCACCAAGATCTTCAAGTAAGGAAGTCAACAATAAACATTATCGTTAAATGTCATTATCTAAAATTGGTGAAATGTATAAAGCCATCAATTGTGCTACTGTAAACATTGGTGCCTAGGGTGAAGAACCCATCCACAATTAAGTAATATAGACTTATTTCCCGTTGCACTATTGTTTAACTTTATTTAAAAATTAATATTTGGCCATAAAAATTGACAAGACAACCTAATTCACTTTGGAAAATATTGAAAAATAATTCACTTTCATTTTTAAATATATATTTTTTCAAATTTACCCTAGTGTTTTATTTTTCTAAAACATCTCATTTAAATTTTATTTCATATTTTTAAAAAGTACATTCAAATTGTCAATATTTATTTCAAAATTTATCTTCAAACACAATTTCAATTTTAGCTTCAAACACCTACTTGATAACAAATGACAGATTTTGATAGTCTTTGATGTGATTAGAGTTGTCATACCAGCCAAGAAGTAAATTTAACAAACCAAGATATATTATGAATTTTTTATAAAATAGTATGTGAAAATCATATATGTGAACTAATAAAGCTTTAACTGAATTTCACTTAAAATAAAAATAAAGAGCGCATATGAAATGAACAAGATTAAAATAAACATTGCTATCTTTAAGGTTGAAATTCAAATCTCAAACACTCAAATCAAAGTATATTGTAATGATAAGTTTCTCTTGAGGTATTAGCGTATATATAGGTGAAAGTATGTACATAAGCAAAAAGATTAAAAAAATAGAAAATAGTTAATGTAGACTCGAAACTGTAATCCCAAAAGTATAAATAGATTATATAAAAAAGTAATTAATTAGTTATAACATAACTATTTGGGGCATATGGATCAAAGCGTACTAAATCAAACCGATGCCTTGTGTTATATTAATGAAAAAATATTGACTTGCATCTTGATTTGGTTGATTTAGCATTGAGAAAAAGATTTGACCACTCTTGATTTAATTTCAACACATTTTGATAGTCTTTGATGTGATTAATATTGTTACACCAACCAAGCAATAAATATAACAAATCAAGATATACTATGAATTTTTTTACATAAAAAATATTAATGTGAATTAACGAAATTTTGATAGAATTTCTCTTCAAATAAAAATCAAAAGAGCATATAAATTGAACATAAAAAAATAAACATTGCACCTTGAAGTTGAAGCTCTAATCTCAAATGCCCAAATCAAATTGTAATATACTTGAAAGAATTAATTTGTGTTAAGGTATATATATGTGTGAAAGTATGTGTACTGAGACAAAAAGATAAGTGGAGAAAATACTTTTGACCCAGAAGTATAAGTAGATTATATAAAAAATAATTTACTGTAATGATCTTCCAAGTCATTTCTGCATCTCTGTATTTTTTGCAACGGTTAGAGTATTCCTATAGCGACCGCAAGTCATTTATGGCTTTCTTGTAGTTCAGTTGTGTAGCCGTTCATTTGGAAGTTGGGAAAATGAGTTTTGCTGTGAAGTCAAGGTAAACTGCCTTAAAACGAAATTCCAGCCGTTCCATTTGCTCCAAATAAAAACAATTAGGCTAGAAGCATAGTCGATTTGAGTGCCGAGGTTTTTGGTGTTTGTTTAGACCGAGTTTTCTATTTTAGCCTTAAAAACAGGCCAATAGTTGACCTATCACGCCCCAAGTCTACACCATGGATGTGGTTGGCACTCGAAAACCATTGTTGGTCCCCAAGCAAACCCTTGGCTTGGCTGACTTACTCAACTGGAAATTTTAACATACATGTAGAAGTTTTACAAGATGAACCTTTTAAAATATTTAATAAAATACAAAGAATTTCAATCATGCTTTATACCGAGTCTGAAAATATCTTTTCATACAATTAGTAATAATGCTTAAAATGTCTGAATGAAAAGACTAGACTGACTCACTAACTTTGTCCATGAAGCCTCTAATATATTGAAGATAGGTGCTGCAACAAGACCCATGGCTACCTGACTGTAAAATAAAATACATAAGCTAAACTAACTAGAGTACTCTGAAAGCGAAGAGGCCTCACCGATTGCTTCTGGAAAATTGTCTTACTGAATGTCTGCTATCATATGGACACCTGAATCTGCATCATAAAACGATGCAGCACCAAAGAGCGTCAGTATGTGGAATGTATGATATGTAAAATGACCAAAACAGAAAAACTCGGGATTCATTGTTCAAAATCATAGGCTTAATGCTGAAAATAATTCAATAACATAAGTAATGCGTTATAGGAAAATATCTGATTTAATGCATAAATAAATGCAACTCTGTTCAAAGTAATGTATACTGTAACTTGGGGAGTTTCTCTAACCGATAACTATCATTGTGAGCCTCATGATGATACAACGTCTTGTCCACATTGCTAGAGCCATCTCATACCTTGTCGGGGTAAGGGATGAAGTGTTGGGGATCCATATAAACTGCGCCATCTTAGTGGCATATGAGGAGTTGTACATCTTGTACAATCCTATCCTACGCTGGCTACGTAGTTTATGAGGTTGGAGTTATCTGAACTCGTACCCACATTGGTGCTCAATACTACTCTCAAAACATGCACTGTGCTCAATAACTAAGAAAATGTCCCACTTTAGGGGAAAATTGAAAATCTGCGACTTAGAGCCATGGCTCAACGTATTTTCTATATATTGGCTTTGCTCTCTCAAAAACTGATGATGCTTTCTCATAACTGGTAATGCTTTCTTTTAAAAAGAAAGTAGTCATGCTCTTTACTGACAAAAATATTCACAAAACTTGTGTCTTTTCTTCAACTCAGTCTCAAGATAAGCATTTAGAATATATGCTCAGTCTCAAACTCATTTGACTCAAATTATGCTGAAACTCTATGTAAACACTGTAAGAAAATAGACATTCTTCAATTCAAGCAAGACATGACTATAATGATTTCAAAACTCCTTTAGGGTTCTTGTAATTATAGTAATACTTCAAGAATTTAAAGAGATATACTCAATAATAAAGTTCTTAGCATAATAATAATAATAAAATAACAAGAATTTCACGACGTGATTCTAGAATTTCTCCATAAGATCATAGGAATATAATTTACTTGACTCTTGACTAGAATTCTTGATAAGAAATATAGATTACGTACGAAAATAGAATTTTAGGTGACCTTACATTTCGGAGAACAAATTTTTTGAAAAATTGGAGAGACTTTCTCAATCCCTAGCCATTCTCCTTTTCAACCTAATCGCTATTCTCTGAAGGAATTACGTGAAAGTGAAAAGAATGGCGTCGGTTAATGATTTTAGGGAGAAAACAACCTCAAAATGACGAGATTTTGGTCTAGGATGGGTAGTAAAAGACTAGAATGCCCTTACTTTTAAAAACTAAATGTCAAGTACCGTGGTGGAGCATGTCTGTCACACGGACTTATCGCACTCTAGTTCATTTTGTTGACGAAAACTTATAACGCGTTCAGAAACGATGTTTTCACAAAATAACACATAAATCGCAAATTTGCGTTTTATGTGTAATTTTACATAAATCATTTTTCAATTGATTTTCTAATCCCGTAGAAATAATGGGACCAAAATTAAGTGCAAGTCTGCAACAAGTCTGCGACGCGGACGTATTGCGTACTTTTCTAGAATTGCATTTTTGCCTCAAAAAATTATCTTTCGGCCCGATTTCTGCAAAAACTAACCAAGATGATTTTTTCACACAATTTTTCGTGCTAATCGCGTTTCCAGCCTCCAATTTGCCAAATGAGTTTGAAAAGATGCGTTATTCGAGCAATCTTTTGTCAAGGGGTATTTTAGTAACTGCGAGGGTGTACATGACCTTAGTCAACATTCTTGGAAAACATACCCAAATAAAAATTTTGATAGCGCGGTTAGCTTTGAAATGATGAATTTGTTCTAGAATGATCTTTTGTTTGGTTGTTGAGTCTTCTGGTTGAGTTTTGGGCCCCTCGGTGGAAATTGACTAAATTCGACTTTGAAAAGTAGTATCCACATTTGATCGTAATGACCACATACGGGAATTTTTGCTTCGCCATTAGATCTAGGATGTCAATTTTGGTGCAGTTTTATAGTTCATTTACATGTATTTGATTCCAAACGAGTTCTAGACACCCCGTCAGGAAATTTTGAAAAAGCTGAATCTAGTGTAGGCACCACAGTGCTCCGTGACCATGGAGCCCTTGGTCTCATTTGCAGAGGCCATCTGCCCAACAAATCCCGATCTCTGTGCACCTGACCACATTCGTGGAGGTCAGACGGGTTAGCACTGTGCGTTCGTGGAAGTCAAGTTTACCTTATGCTTCGCGTTCACGGAGGACTGCGATGTGGTCATTTATGTTGTATTACAGTTCATTGCGATCACGGAGAACAAAATGAGGTGATATATACATGATCTTTTTTCGGATTTGACGAGGGAAAGAGGGAAAAATTTAATTAGCGATAAACTAATCATCCAAAAGCCAAATAGAGTGATTCAAAAGGCTAACTTGGTGGTATTTCAAGAAGAACATCGTGAACATGTTGAAAATTATATTTGGCGTGCTGTTTGAGGTAAGTTTTGTTGTTTTACTGCTTCGTATAGATGTTAATTATCATAGACTTTGAATATTGATTACTCAATCATTTTGGATTGGATTTCAGTAAAATTTGGGTCTATCCTGTGTGATTTTTCTAGATGATCATGGTGGTGTTGTCGGAATCTTCTAATTGAGTTTTATTTGAGGTAAAATTACTATGAAACCTGATGCCTATTCTATATTTTCCATTAGGAAATATCCTTTTTTTTATTGGTCTATTTGTATTAATTTGAGCATTAGATTGAGCCCTAATTGAAGTATAGGCTCGGGTAGCTGTAAAGATCATGTTGCAGGGTTTGTTTGGGATTCTGGGCGCGGGTCCTGCTTTCCTGCTTTTCAGCCCCAAGATTGGTTAAGTCTATGGGATTCTGGGCGCAGGTCGCTATGTGATTTCCCGCATTTTTTTGCCAAAAAGATTGACTTCTTGTAGTCGGTTTTCTTAGGAAATTTTCAAGAAGTATTAATTTTAACAATACCGACCTCTGGAAGTCGAAAAATTACCGACTTCCATTGGAGGTCGGTAATTTGGAGGTCGGTATTCACAGGTTTTTTAGTAGTGTTAGTATCAAAATGATCGTATTGATGATGTGATCCTATTTTTGATAGCTTGACAATATTTTGAGGCTGCTCAGAAGGCGGAATGATTTGGAGCACACATGATCAAAATTTAGGTAAGCTATGGTCTCCCTTCATCTAGAATGAGTCAAATGTGTAAACTTGTTTAGGTAGCGTGAATATTGAGCAGGGGGTTGATTGGAGGCCATATATTTTGGAACTGATTGTACTAGCTTATATATATATATATATATATATATATATATATATATGACTGTCTGGATAGTTATGTAACATGTTGAGGACACTTGTGAGTGGTATACTGACTGCCTATTGTACTCATAATTATCTGAGATTGACAGAGTACTTGTTGATATGTTGAGGGTACCTGGGATTGGTGCATTGATTGTCTACCATATTTATGACTAGCCATTACTATCAGGTTTTAATCTAGGCTTAGGCTAGTGATTGCTCTAGATTTGCACTGGTTAGGATCGGTAGATTGCTATACTTATACTTATTACAATAGACATCAGGCAAAAACAATCACCCAAGTCTGCGACGCAGACTTGGTCCTTGACAAGAGTTTTGTTGAAGGTAAAACAAGTCCACGATGAGGACTTATTGCGAACTTATCGTGGACTCTTTGTTTTAAAGAAAATTTCGCGGATAAAAATTCTTGTCCACGTCGCGAACTTAGTTCACCTCAATTCATTTTTATTTATTTTTTCTTATTTTGGGCTAATCTCAGCTAGAATAGTATTGGATATTACACTCATTGTGATCCAGATAAGTTGAGAATATGAGATTTTTTTCTCAACATACACGTTGTTTGAGACTTAAATATGTGAGAATGACATATGCATTGCCCGATAATCATATATACAAATATCAAGTATAAAAGGGAAATTGCTAATTGAAATGTTAGATTTTTGCTTTGATTCTCATGCCATATTTTTTTATGAGTTAGGCATTGTGTTGATGCATGGTTGATACATTACTGCAAGTTACACACCAAAAAGCATGTTTTATCTATGAATCTATTGAAATTCATAATTCAACTGTTACTCCCTCTGTCTCATATTAGATAGGCATCTTATTACAAATATTTGTCTCATATTACTTGATCACTTACTAAATCAGGATAGAATTAATTGATTTTTTTAAGTTTACCCGTATAATTAATATCGCCTTCGTAAGTTTAAATAAACTATGAAGATGCAAAATCTCTTCTTTCAATAGGTTGATTAATGTAAACAAAGGGCACAATGGTAAAGTTATTGATGTTGTAGAGCTAACCGTAAAGGATTGGAGATCTTATGTGTTTGAGGTTTTGTGTCTTTTGGTTTGAGTCCTCTAGATAGAGAATCCACTCATTATTTAAGCCTTTTGATATGATATATAATTTGTTCAAAATGAATTTCATCTATGATCTGAAGAAAGGCCAAATTTTGTAACGCAATGTGCTGAAATAGGGGTGTGCATTGGTTGGTTCGGTTCGATTTTATACATTATGAGTTTGATTTATCAGTTATCGATTCTTAAATATACTAAATCAATAACAAACCAATAAAATAATTATTATCGGTTTTCAGTTTATCAGTTTTAAGTCCTTAATGGTTTGGTTTTTGGTTTACCCAATAAGGATGATGATGAGAATTTGCATTAATAAAAACAGATGGAGTACAAAAGAGTAAAGATTAAAGACTAAATACTAGAGTGGGTGACTAATCACTTAAGTACGATAAAAATTAAAATAGGTAAAATACTATTATAGTGTCCTATTACTATTAAATTACTAATATTTAATATTCACGAAGGGGTAAAATAGTGAAATATTATAATCTTATTGGGTTATCGGTTTATTTAATAACCCTATAGTAAAAATCGATATCAAACCGATAACTCAATAATTTTTTTTAGAACCATTAAAAACTGGATAACCTAATAACCCAATAACACTAAATTAATAACATTTTTATCGATCGATTTGATTTTGGCACACCCCTATACCGAATGACCTTTTATTGTAATAAATGACTTATCTTTTTGCATAGGCTATTTTTTTTTATAAGAAATATAACCTGATTGACATTTTATCAAATTTGCCCTTTTGTAGTGAACATATCAAATCCAAGTATAACAAGTACAAGTGATTGGGGTAGTATCGGACCTACTGCAATATTTATCCAAGTTTATTAGTATTCACTTTAGTCAATTTTACTTGTCTATTATTTTAAAAATAAATTTATATTTTCACTTTTAACACATCAAAGAAAGGATTATTATATTTTCTCTATCTTACTCTTAGCATCAATTTAAATATCAATTAAGAAGTGGTGTGCTAAAATAGTCATATATATCGATTATTATTTTTTAGAAAAGGGGCTTGATATACACGTCAACTTTGTCATTTATAGGTAATATACCCCTTGTTACAAGAATGACTCACATATACCATCACTTCGATTCAATAAAAATGGCTCACGTATACCCCTACCATTACAAAAATAGCTCACATATATCCTCACCGTTACAAAGAGACTTACATATAACCTTTTAGGAGACGGAAGTGAAAAAAATAATTTTATTTTTTATTTTAGAAAAAATCATATGGGGGTATATATGATCTTTTTCACATATTAAATTTTTTGACTTGATTAACTATCATTACTTGAGTTTCTTATTCTCAATTATTTTCATTTTTTCTTGTAAAAATATGAGGGAAAAAATTGTGGATGAAGAAAGAGGAAAAAAGTAAGAATTTTTTTTTAAACCAATTATTTTCTGGATACATTGTAATTTAGATTTTTTATTTGTAAAAAAATTGAGGCATATATAATTAATTTTACGGGGAAGTTAGAAAAAAAGACTTTGACTATCAAAATAACAAATTTAAACTATCTGTTGAATAAAAAAATCTAACATAAATATGTGTGAGAAGTATCAGATATATCCTTAAATGAATATTTTACTTTACTACTTTTATATAGGAGAATAAATTAACAACTTCAGATCGTGTTGCTTGCTTGAGCAGCTACTGATTGCCATGCCCACTCCACCTGTTAAAAGCCGTAGTTAATCGTTGACGTGTCTACTTTTCTTCATTTTCGTATTTTCTTCATTTTGATTTATTTTTTATTTTTTAGAATATGCAATTTTTAAAAAATTATCTAAAAATATTATAAATCATAATTAGTAAGTATAAAAAAGTACTGTAAATTACAATAATTAGCAGCTTAAATTCAAATGGAGGAAGTAGCATATATTATTTGAAATGATATAAAAGTGCAATCAATTATAATAATTACTAGCTTAAAAACTTAAAAGGCATATAAAAATATTTGAATAACTCTTGAATTTTATCAGTGTTACATAAATTCGGATAAAGATTGTAACATATAATATTTGAAATTTATGTAAATGGTACTATAAATCAGAATAATTAATAATTTAAAATATTTTATGATAGAAATAAAATTTCGATTGACTTTCAAAAAATTTTATGTGCGACATAATTCAGAACAAAATAAGGAACAAATAATATTTAAAAATGATATAAAACATATTATAAGTTATAAAAGATACACACTAATTATACAATTTAGCTTACGTAAATATGAGTTATATACTGATTATATATTACGACCAAAACGCGTTAAATAATAATGCCGCATGACTATTTATTGTAATAAATGACTTTTTTCAAGTGGACTATCTTTTGTATAAGAAATATAACCTAGTGGATATTTTGTCTAATTTGTCCTTTAATAAAAAAAAAGGAAAACTAAGCATATGCCAGTTTTGAATTAAACTATTTATATTCATATACCCCAGTATATTTTAGGCTCCTTTACTATTAAAATTTGCCCTCCTACTATTAAAATTCGCATGTCGTCGTCATGCGTCAGCACCCATCTTGTATCATATATTAATAGGGTATACATATACCGACATGGTATCACAAATGATTAAGCTCAGTCCTATATGATATCGATATGGTATCAATATACCAATAGAGTATCACAAAGAATATGTTTCTTTATTAATTTAGAATTTAATAAATAAGTTTGTAACTTTAATAATTTTCTCTTAATTATGTTATTTATTAACAAATATGCTCAAAATTATATGATACCGATAGGGTATCAATATACTGATGGAGTATCACGAGAATATATTTTCTACTAATTTAGAGTTTAATCAATAATTTTCTAATCTTATACGATACCGATATGGTATATGATATTGATATGGTATCAATATACCGATAGAGTATCACAAAGAATATATTTTCTATTAATTTATAATTTGATAAATAAGTTTGTAACTTTAATAATTTTCTCTTAATTATGTTATTTATTAAAAAAAGTGCTCAAAATTATATGATACTGATAGGGTATCAATATACTGATGAAGTATCACGAGAATATATTTTCTACTAATTTAAAGTTTAATTAATAATTTTCTAATTTTATACGTTACCAATATGGTAAGAATATACCAATGAAGTATCACAACAGATATATCCTCTACTAATTTAGATTTTAATAATATTTTTATTTGTTTCTTATTTCTTTTTTGAAAAAAAAAACATAATCCTATATGATACCAAATACCTGAGTATCACAAAGGATTGAACTCATTTTATATGATGTCATCATAATGTATGTAAATCACCGAAATATTACACAGGATTATTTCATAGTATTCATGCTGATATTAACATGACATCAACATAACTTCAGGCAAAATAAAAAGGAAAAAGTGGAATAAAAAGGTAAATAATTTGAGCTATAGATTTATTAAAGTAAATAATTTGAATTGAGTCTAGTAAAAAAACTTAATTTAACATTAAGTATATTTAAGGAAATTAATTTAACATTAGGTCTACTTTATGTATCTATTCTACCAACAAAACTTTTTCTGCTTCCTTTGTCGGTGTGCCACCATGGAGCTCAAATGACGACTCACTAACTTTTGCTTCTTTGTTTGTTGGTCTGCCGCCATTCATCAGACCCCCATGGTATAATTCCACTTTTTGTTTGTTTTTCCCCATAGCTAAGAATTGTTCATCCACTCTTTCTTTGTTTTTGCCTATAGTTAAGAATTGTTCATCTATTTGGGGATTTGTATGACATGAATCAGTGTTGAGTTGGAATTATAGGATATCTGGTAAAATTATGTAAAAATTGATAATTAACGTTTCATCAAATTGAATTTGTTTGCTTTAGATCATATAACTTGTTCTGTGCATCCAATTAAGTTGGAATTTGTTCCCTTTGCTGCAATGAATGGACAAATTGACTGGAGAGAATTACTTTGTACATCAAGGTTTATGCTCTACATACAACAGGTTGTCTTCTTTCCTATCCAAAAGATTTAGGGTTAAATAGCAGCATAAATAGTAAAAGATTAAGTACAACTCAGTGGTATTGGAGATTAGGTTCCACCTAAAGAAGATACATTTATTCTTTCATTAGCATGTTGTGGCAGTTAATTCTCTTAAATATAGTCGGTATCTTTTATGCATATATAGTCATCTTTCCTGTTTTAAACAATTCTGCTTTTCTCTCCTTTCAGATATTGTGTGCGTTGGTATTATGAAGAATGTGATATTGGCAAGGGGGTAATATCTTCATCACGTGTATCGGGAAATGAGCATAGGGATCCAAGTTACATGACTGTACAAAGAATTGTCGGAGTACTATGCCACCGAAGAAACAAAGTAAGATTCGTGGTGGGCATTGTATTGACGAGGTACAACCCTGGAAAAGTGAGTTATCTACCTATTGAAGCACTTGGTATAAATATTGTCTAAAGGTTAAGTATTCACTAACATCCTTAGTATTCGTTACTTGGTTTGATTTGTCCTCTTCTTAAACCTAGATTCTTCATAAATTTCATTTTCTATCATATACTCTATTTTAACAAAAATGATATTGATGTATCTAGAGTTGATATTATCTTTCAAAATGATTTTTGTTACACTATCAATATCTGAAAGCTATCATAGCGAAATTTATTAAATTTTATACTTCTATGCAATTGATTGTCACGCCCCCGGAGGGTACCCTAGGCGTGGCCGGCACTCGAAGACTATTGCTAGTCCCCAAGCGAACCTCTTAGCTCCATCACATCATTCAATCAAATAACTCTACTAGATAGCAGGAAAATATAAGTAGTGGACACATCTCATCTAAAGTCTCAAAGGAGTATATATATAAAATAAAGTCTAGTAGAAAGAACTAGCTCACAATCTCAACATCAAATGCTCGACCATTGTCTATGAAGCCTCTATCACTAATAATGTGGCGCCAATGACAAATCCATGGCTACCCAAATCAAAACAAAAGAAATAGTCCAGTCTAACTCTAAAGCATGATGAAATAAAAGAGTGAATCCTCCGGAGTAGGGGAGGCTCACCAATCAGCTGCAATCTCGAATTCTTAACGAAGCGCCTGTCGACGATCCCTAGTACCTGCCTCTGCATCATAAAACTATGCAGTCCAGACGGGACATCAGTACTTGGAATATACTGGCATGTAATAAAGCTGAATGAAACAGAAACCGGTAGAAAGATATAGAAACAACATCAACTCAAAATAAACATCAAATCACATCAAATAGTCAAATGTCTATCTATGCAAGAATAAAGAGTAGACAAGTGACCCGTTATCACATCAAACCTCATCAATCATCTCAGACTCATCTCAAAGGAGCTCACCTCCTCTTATCTCATCACATCTCAACTCATTTCGTCTCAGAGGAGCTCACCTCCTCTCATCTCATCTCATCTTATCCAGACTCGGAGTACTCAAGGTAGGAAATTTGTGGGAGTTTCTCTTAACCGACAACAACCGCTTATGAGCCAGTGATTGTACAATATCCCGCCGGTGTTGCCACAGCCGTTCTGTACTTGCTAGGTAGAGAACGAATCAAAACCATAATGGATAAATCCAAGATGGAGACAGAAAACTCAACAAGTCCGCTATTGCTTTCAGGGACATAAACTCAAGAGGGAAACCTCTTCTACGCTTGGCGACATAGTTTAATGGGTTCAAGTGGGACTTGCTCTTGCCCATTTCGGTGCTCGATACTCCTCCTGACTCAATGCTAATAAAACCTCCATCTCAACCAATCTCATAGGGACTCACTCCCCGTTAACGACCGGTATCTCATAAGGGCTTGAACCCTTTCATCAATCATCTCATGGGGTTCCTGATCCTCTCATCAAACCATCTCATCAATGACTCAAGACTTAGAACAGTCATTAGGAATCAAGGGAAAAGACACATCGGTGGAGTTCATTTATAGAGACTCATAAAACAATCAAACTCTATCAACTCATCATCGTTCTCTCATCACCATCACAATCACAATCTTAACTCAAGGCTATAGACTCATCATTCTCTGATCACAATCACAATCACAATTCAAGGCTCTAGACTTAATCCTCAAGTTTACTATGCATGCTTTTCAAAATAGTCATGTAGGATTATGCAAATTCTCATGAAGATATTCAATTTAAGAAGACAATTTGTATGATGATCATCAACACAGAAAACATGTAATTTCAAATATAATTTTCAAGAAACATTATCAAAGATTCATGCATGTATACTTCTCAACCATCAACACATCTATGACCTCTATGGGGCACATGAGAGAACAATCTCATATTTTAGTTTAGCCTTACATACCTGTGATGCGGCTAACAACCGAGTATGTCCAGGATCTCCTCTCAAATTCCTCACACAAGCTCTTCTCTATTCTCCTCAAGCCCTAGCCTTGTTCGATTAGGGAATAGGACTTAGAATGAGGGTTTTAGACTCTTTTCACGTAGAAACGTCATTATTAGCCATGTATTAGAGTTTAGGAGGGGTGGGGGATTGACCGAAATGCCCCTCATAATTATTTGGAAATTCCCAGCCCGAAAAATACACGGTCTGCGACGCGGACCTATCGCGAACAGGGTATTTTTGGAAAAAATATTTTTGAATGAGTTTTCTCCATCCCGTCAAAAAATTTGAAAATCGCACAAGTGCTTCTCCGCGACAGGTCCGCGACACGCCTCTGTCGCAGACCGTCACTATTTTTTGATTTGGATCGAAAATTTATCTTCCGATCAGGTCGCTCTAAAAATCGACCGAGACTACTTTCCCGCTCAAATTCTCATGCTGATTTCAAATCCTGTCTCAGATTTGCCATACGAGCATCGGAAGATACGTTACGCGCATACCCTAACTCTAGGGGTATTTTGGTAATTTGACCGGGCGTTACATTGATGTAGCCTATTTCTTAGGTTTGATGGTTTTACCATTTTGGGACATATAAGTCTCGAGGCTGCGAACGGGAGTTGAATGATGAATCGATTTACGACATATATAATACTTGTAGTTAATAATGTTGGTTCTTCAGGAGACGACCTAGTTTTTAAGGCATAGGAGTAACAACTTAGAGATTTTAGGTTTCAGGAAACGAACCGTGAACCCTCACACAGGTCGTGCCAATGCACGTGGGGACGCAACGCAATTATGGGCTCACGGACCGTATTTATATATATATATATATATATATATATATATATATATATATATATATATATATATATATATATATATATATATATATATATATATATATATATATTATTTTTATTTCGTTTTCATTATCATTGGACGGTTGGAGATAGAGAACAAGAGGAGAACACTATTTTGCACTAATTTACATTAAGTTCTTGGATTTGAATCATCTCTTTAGAGATTGTAACACGTGGATTCATTACCTTATCTATAGTAAGTTCTTTATCATGATTCCTTTATATTGTTGTGGGCGATTTATTTTGAATATGCTACGCTAAACCCACAACTAGGGTTGTGGAACCATGACAAATCAGTAAGATAACAAATTTGGGGGTGAACCTTGGGATTGATTATCGTATACATTGTAGTATTCTTCGCTTTAACTTCTTCCTTAATAAGTCGACGCGTTAGGGTAAGCCTGTATTTATTACATGCCTGGGAGCGGGGGTTTACCCTATGTGCATCCAAATAGTAGCGGCTGCGAGTTCCCATTGTCATCAAAAAAATAATCTCCCCAGAAGTGGTGTTACATTATCATGAGAAAAATTAAATAGACATGTACAAATAACTCAACTAGGAAATGCAAAAACATAAATCTAGAAAGGGGTTATGTTTGTTTTCTAGAAATAAATAAGGAATTTAAACCAAAATTACTCATTTCATCCAAACATATATTGCATCAATATAGTTGCACCATCATACATAGCCAACCAACAAATTCACAAACTAGATTGCAGGTAGCAGCCGAAGCGATTTCTTTTAAAGAGCTAAGTGCCTATTTGGATTGGCTTATTTAGGTGCTTTTAAGCTAGTATAACTTTTATATAGTTTTAAAGTGTTTTGGTAAAGTTAAAAAATGCTTATGAACACTTATTTTTAAAGCAAAATAACAAAAATAAGTTAAAAGCCATAAGTTAGGATTCCTAACTTATGACATTTGGCTTATAAGTCATACGTCAAAAGTCAATTCAAGCGGCCTCTAAATCAAAGCCATTTCTAAAAGTAGTTGTCGAGACAACAGTGTCCAGCGCACTACATTTCTCCAGCTATCATGTCTATCTCCATATCAATCGCTTTATTGTTGCCCCCTTTAGCACACTGCACATCCATTTGTGTCATTATGTTGTTGGCCCCTTCAGCACATCCATCTGTGTCTTGTCCCATGCCGTAAAATAATCTCCACAGGAAGTCCTTGTTGTTCCATACTGCAAGAACATCCACAAGGTGAAAAATAGCTCAACAATTATCGCATAGTTTATCTTTTATAGAGCATAACCATACATATGTATTACCAAAAAATTCATTGAAAATGAAAAAAGAATATAGAGATAATTGACGTACATTGAAAATCACTACGCCGGGCTGTGGATGCAAGTATAAGCAGCTCAACATCATTTATAAGCATTCTCATCACCAAATCTTCCCTACGCATGAACTCTACCCGAGTAATGTACATATCAAGCCTACATATAATGGCAAATGCAAATCAATTTCTAGTAAAAACATTTCTGGTCAAAGGCTCACTTCTACTTTGCATCCCTTTCCCCTTTACTGATAGATATATAAGGAAGAAGCTGACCTTTCTTTCTCACTTGTAAAGAAATATAGTCTATATCTTCTTTCCCCGGAATATTATTGTTGAATAGACTTGCGCAGTTATTCACATGGGGAACAATTTGAAATTTAAGAGTAGCAGGCAAAAGACGTGAGTACTCCTACACCATATGTCTAACTTTTTTTTTAGAATCAAAAGAAGTTAGACATGTGTATGAGTACTCACGACATTTGCCTGCTACTCTTAAATTTCAACTAGTTTCCCGTGGTAATATCTGGGTAAGTCTATTCAACAATCATATTCTGAGTAAATAAGATATAGGACTATATTTCCTTACACGCGAGAAAGAAAGGTCAACTTTTCTAAGGGCCAAAAAAGACTCGGACATTCAGTGCAAATAAAAAAAAAGAGAAAGGTCAACTTTTACCTTATATACCTATCGGTAAAGTGGAAAGGGATGCAAAGTAGAAGTGAACCCTTGCTCAGGAATATTTTTAGTAGAAATTGATTTGCACACACCATATGTCTAACTTTAGAAGGAGGATGAGCCTGGATACAACTATTGAACATCCTAGGTACAATTTATGGAGCACCTAAGATATCAAAGCTTCCCGAAAATGCAAAGAAGAAGAGAGATTAATAAATTATAGGGACGTAAACTTCTTCTTGTTGAATGGTGCCAATTCCTTATATATATATATATATATATGTACACACACACACATATGTATATTTAGTCTGCAGAATAATTACTATTTTGTTTAACCACAATCATATATATATATGTATTACCAAAAAATTCATTGAAAATGAAAAAAGAATATAGAGATTATCGACGTACTTTGACAATCACTGCGCAGGGTTGTGGATGTAAGTATAAGCAACTCAACATCATTTATAAGCATTCTCATTACCAAATCTTCCCTACGCATGAACTCTACCAGAGTAATGTACATATCAAACCTACATATAATGGCAAATGCAAATCAATTTCTAGTAAAATAATTTCTGGGCAAGGGCTCACTTCTACTTTGCATCCCTTTCCTTTTTACAGATAGATATATAAGGAAGAAGTTGACCTTTCTTTCTCACTTGTAAAGAAATATAGTTTGTATCTTCTTTACCCGAAATATGATTGTTGAATAGACTTGCCCAGGTATTCCCATGGGGAACTAGTTGAAATTTAAGAGTAGCAGGCAAAAGATGTGAGTACTCATACACCATATGTCTTAACTTTTTTTTATTCTTAAAAAATAGGTTAGACATATGGTGTAACTTTTTTTTTTTAAAGAATAAAAAGAAGTTATACATATGGTGTATGAGCACTCACGTCTTTTGACTGCTACTCTTAAATTTCAACTAATTCCCCATGGGAATATCTGGGCAAGTCTATTCAACTATCATATTCCGGGTAAACAAGTTATAGAACTATATTTCTTTACACGCGAGAAAGGAAGGTCAACTTTTACCTTATATATCTATCAGTAAAGGAGAAAGGGATACAAAATAGAAGTGAGCCATTGCTCAGGAATGTTTTTACTAGAAATTAATTTGCATACACCATATGTCTAACTTTGGAAGGAGGATGAGCCTGGATACAATTATTGAACATCCTAGGTACAATTTCTGGAGCACCTAAGATATCAAAACTTCCCGGAAATGCAAAGAGAGAGAGATTAATATATTATAGGGAAGAAAACTTGTTCCTGTTGAATGGTGCCAATTCCGTAAATAAAAGAAAGATCGTCATCATTATATATATATATACACGAGCATATGTATATGTAGTCCGCTGAATAATTACTCCTATGTTTTAACCACTAGGTCATCTCCTTGGGAACCAATATCATGTTGTTAACTAAAAAGTATTATCTATTTATCTTTACTTATCAATAGGAAAATTACAAAAGAGGAGGTTAATGAGTCAACTGACTACTAGTAAAGATAGGTCATTCAAAAACAAGGATGAGCTGAATTTGAATTAGTAATAAATGTACACAGTGAAGTGTATTTACTTCTAGGAATGATCTAGAGCAAGATCACAAGGGTGTGTCATAAGTGGATTCATCATTCCACTCGCTTTCACAGCATCAGGACTTCTAAACTTCAGAATGGTAGGACCATCAGGACCAAAAATGTAGGCTACATCAATAGGATGGAAGTATAGACTAAGTTGCTCGGACTCTTCTCTTTGGTGCCGCACCCGTGTCGACACGATATGGGTGTGGAATCCGTGTCCGATTTGGTCAACCAGTTTTAAGTACTTTGACCAAAATCAATGGGGAAAGTCGGGACAGTTTTAATGATTTGTGTAATCAGTACAAAAGCTAAGGTGAAATTGAAGAAAATGGAATATTTTTTATATAGAAATTTTCCTTTAATCTCCTTCCGAGATTCTCCTCAAGTTCTCCATATAATATCTCATAATTTAGGTTTAATCACTCTACTTATAGATAGTTTAGTTGTATATTAGGCAAATCTCTGCACCCGTATACATATATTGATCCATATCTCTAAATCTTAAAAATTAGATCATGAAGGATCCGATCTCAAGATCAGCACATATATCGGCCACCCGCACCCAAGTCCGAGCAACTTAGAGTATAGAAGTAAATGAATTCTGCTAGGAAAGATTTGCATATATTGATGGTGTAAGGGTGATCATTATTTTTGAATGATAATATCGACTCTAGACTTGATATATCAATGGCATTATTTTTAGAAAAATTAATAATAGTATGTGATGGAAAATGAAAGTTTTGATGAATAAAAATATAAGAAGAGGATAAATCTGAACGAGTAATGAATACCAGAGATATTGGTGACACTTAACCTTTATATAATTGTACTTGTTTTTGCACTGTTAAGTTATTTTAATATTTGAAAAATTGTGAGGTTTCATATATTCGGTTGATTTTAAAGAATACTACACTGTTCTCATTTTAGGAAAAGAATTTGAAATTTGAGTTCTAGTTTTTGCTTAAATTCCCCCGAGTCGCAGTCGCCATGGATTTGGTTGATACAACTCTTGAAAAGACAATTTTCTTCCCTTGACATCCATATTTCTTTATGCTTGATGATAGACTGAGTGCTTCTTCAACAGCTATATAATTCGTTTTTCCGGTCTATACCTCTTTTTCCCAGTTAATACAATGCCAACCACGATACCTCATACGTTTCTTCGGTGGTAGAGTACTCTCAGAAATCTTTGGAGATGCATGTATCTTTGATCCCTCAGAGTACTCATTTTCTGATTCACATAATGAAGAAATAATCCCCTTGCCTTTTTCACATTTTTCACAACGCCAATCCACTGGTGCAGCTACAAAATAGCCTAGAACACAATACCTGAAAGAACAGGGGACGACTTCTTGTTCATTAAAAATACAGACAGTATTTTTGAGGTTTACAAAGAACATACAAGTACGGCGCAAGGTGATAAAGTAAGTACAGATCAGAGAGTCATGACTTCCAGCACGCCTGACTGGTTGTCCACCCTTTCATGCTAAAAAGTGTGTGTATGTGAGAGATCAGAGAGTCATGACTTCCAGCACGCCTGACTGGTTGTCCACCCTTTCATGCTAAAAAGTGTGTGTATGTGAGAGAGAGAACTTACCGATGCACTTCAGCATCTTTACAATGATGGCAGTTAATAATTGCTTTTTGGAAAGCTACATCAGTGCAAATTTCACAAATCTTTTTCCGCAACTTCATATAGACAACTAAAGAAATTCAGAAGCTGACTGACTCTTGAACAGAATGAAGAATGAGGAGACAAAATGTCATCAGGTACACAATGCTATATCATAATCAACAAAATTAAGTTCTCGTCTTCTTTTAGCTAACATGCTTATCTTTCATATAAGTCATCCTTTTACAGCAGAAGTACATCCATCGGTGCATTATCCAGACAAAATCACCTCTAGTATTCCTCCTTAAGAAACAATTCATGGAGGTAAAGAGCCAGTAAAAGCTAGTGTCTGTACAATCCCAGTTTTCTTCTTGCAATTGTAAATAAATGACAAGCAATTGATCTGCTTCTCTTTTGGTTATCAGATGACAGTTCATCTGTATACTTATTCTATTTACGTTTGTTGTTTTGTACTTTAATTTTATACCACTACACATAATCTACGCTGCTGCTCAGCCTGAAATTTTAACAAATCGGTAAGTTGACTTTGGAATAAAATGTTCAAAAGACTTGCTAAATTTCAATTCCTATCGGTGAGTAGCCTAATATATACACGGGGTATTACTAGTAGAACAAGGTATAAGCAGACAGCTAGAACATTGGTATCTCATAGAAGAGAATATACTTCTTTGCTGCTATGAAGACTAGGCAATCCCAAAACCAAATCAGAAGGCTAAATGATACTACAGGAAGGTCTATCACTACTGCAGTGGGGATAGAGGAGGAGATACTTGCTTTCTGTACACAACTGTTGGGCACAACACCTAATTTACCAGCTACCAGTCCCAAGGTGATGAAGGATGGTTATATACTTGCTAGAAGACAAAAGCTTGAACTCATAAGTCCTGTTACAAAGAGGAGGTGTATTTGGCTACGAAAAGCATAAATGATGATAAGGCTCCAGGATGTGATGTGTGATGCAGTGCTCTTTAAGAAGACGTGGCAGATTATTGGCGACCAAGTTACTGATGCTATAAGTTGTTTTTCTTGAAACAGGAGAAATGTATAAAGCCATCAATTGTGCTATTGTAAACATTGGTGCCTAGGGTGAAGAACCCATCCACAATTAAGTAATACAGACTTATCTCCTGTTGCACTATTTTATACAAAATAATTACCAAAATTTTGACTACTCGGATGAAAGGTGTTATGGAGCTACTATCTTTCTTATTAAGGCGTTGTAATTAACTATATACTCTATGTTGCATGCTTATTTTTCTGCATTTTTGTTTTTTCTTTTGTTTTTTAAAATTATACCAAGAGGGAGAAGTATGGAGCAAGAGGGAGCATAAACCCGACATAAAGCAATGGGGAGCACCAAGATCTTCAAGTAGGGAAGTCAACAATAAACATTATCCTTAAATGTCATTATCAAAAATTGGTGAGATTGTTAGCATCTGAAAAATTTTGAATAATGAAATTTCAGGTACAAAGAGGCAACAACTGAGGGATATAGAAATAAAAAAGGAAAGAGCGTAAATTAAAGAAGGAATTAATCACGTCAATGAAGAGAAAGGAGTAAGGATCGCAAGGAAGGCAGTAAATCAAGGAAAGACTCATTAAATTTGGGGTACAAGATATCAAATTCAAGGCAAATCAAAGAGAAGAAGATTTTAAGAATTGGTGATTCAACACTCTATACAAGGCAAAGTTTTGGCCATGCTTGGAATATGGATGTGTATTCTCAATCAAGGAATCATTATGAATCCTTGATTGATAGAAAGTCTCTTGGGTGTTCCTAATAGAGCTTCAATGGCTGACTCTCAAAAGCCATTATAAGAAAGCCCCCGCATCATTGTAATTAATTATGCCCTATTCTTGGACTTGTAATGATATTTTCTTTCATCTTACAAAAAGATTGTACTCATTGAGTGAACAATTCCGAAAAGAAAAGGAAAGAGAATACTCTAGAAGTATGATTTGTGTATCAGACAAGTTGATAGATTGTAAAAAATTATAAAACCCTCATCAATCTCAAAAGGAAACCCTTGTAACCTAAGGGAACTAGACTAGGTATAACATAAGTGATCTGAATTGGTATAAAAATTCTCTGTCTATGCTTTATTTAACTTATCGTTTGTTATCTATTGAACAAACTTGCAAGTGAGCTGACTATCCCTTTCGACTGTCGTCTAAAAGAAAATTTCAATCCACCCCCCTTTTGATTATCAAATTTTATTTTTAAAAGCTTCCAATTTCATGTCAAAATTAAAAGAATTGAAAAGATTCAAACAATGCCACATAGATACTCATGAAACAAGGTTTACCTTGTACGCTTGACGAATGTTGCGTCGTCCCTTTTTCCCCCAAGAGTGAGTGGCCATTTCTGCTCTACAGACAAAGAAAAACAATCCTAGTAGTACCTATATATCACACAATTTTTGAGTAATAAACTTTAATTTCAAATCAAAAAATCATGTTCAAACTTTATAAGATGAAAACAAAATCTAATAAAGAAGCGACAATTCTCCTTTTTGGGAAAAACGTGTAAAAACTTATACTGTAAAGTAGATATGCTTTTACTCGTGTATTTTGAGATAATAATTTAAATATGGCATTCACCCGTTTGATATGAGATTGTTTAACTTTATTTAAAAATTAATATTTGGCCACAAAAATTGACAAGACAACCTAATTTGGAAAATATTGAAAAAATAATTCACTTTCATTTTTAAATATATATTTTTTCAAATTTACCCTAGTGTTTTATTTTTCTAAAACATCTCATTTAAATTTTATTTCATATTTTTAAAAAGTACATTCAAATTGTAAATATTTATTTCAAAATTTATCTTCAAACACAATTTCAATTTTAGCTTCAAACACCTACTTGATAACAAATGACAGATTTTGGTAGTCTTTGATGTGATTAGAGTTGTCATACCAGCCAAGAAGGAAATTTAACAAACCAAGATATATTATGAATTTTTTATAAAATAGTATGTGAAAACCATATATGTGAACTAATAAAGCTTTAACTGAATTTCACTTAAAATAAAGATAAAGAGCGCATATGAAATGAACAAGATTAATATAAACATTGCTATCTTACAAGTTGAAATTCAAATCTCAAACACCCAAATCAAAGTATATTGTAATGATAAGTTTCTCTTGAGGTATTTGCGTATATATAGGTGAAAGTATGTACATAAGCAAAAAGATTAAAAAATAGAAAATAGTTAATGTAGACTCGAGACTATAATCCCAAAAGTATAAATAGATTATATAAAAAAAGTAATTAATTAGTTATAACATAACTATTTGGGGCATATGGATCACAGCGTACTAAATCAAACCGATGACTTGTGTTATATTAATGAAAAAATATTGACTTGTCTCTTGATTTGGTTGATTTAGCAGTGAGAAAAAGATTTGACCACTCTTGATTTAATTTCAACACATTTTGATAGTCTTTGATGTGATTAATATTGTTACACCAACCAAGCAATAAATATAACAAATCAAGATACACTACGAATTTTTTATACAAAAAATATAAAAGTGAATTAACGAAATTTTGATAGAATTTCTCTTCAAATAAAAATAAAAGGAGCATATAAATTGAACATAAAAAAATAAACATTGGACCTTGAAGTTGAAGCTCTAATCGCAAATGCCCAAATCAAATTGCAATATACTTGAAGAATTAGTTTGTGTTAAGGTATGTATATGTGTGAAAGTATGTGTACTGAGACAAAAAGATAAGTGGAGAAAATAGTTTTGACCTAGAAGTATAAGTAGATTATATAAAAAAATAATTAACTATAATGATCCTCCAAGTCATTTCTGCGTCTCTGTATTTTTTGCAACGGTTAGAGTATTCCTATAGCGACCCCAAGTCATTTATGACTTTCTAGTAGTTCAGTTGCCTAGTCATTCATTTGGAAGTTGGGAAAATGAGTTTTGCTGTGAAGTCAAGGTAAACTGCCTTAGAACGAAATTCCAGCCGTTCCATTTTCTCCAAAATAAAAAATATTAGGCTAGAAGCATAGTCGATTTGAGTACCGAGGTTTTTGGTGTTTGTTTAGACCGAGTTTTGTATTTTAGCCTTAAAAACAGGCCAATAGTTGACCTATCACGCCCCAAGGCTACACCATGGATGTGGTTGGCACTCGAAAACCATTGTTGGTCCCCAAGAAAACCCTTGGCTTGGCTGACTTACTCAACTGGAAATTTTAACATACATGTAGAAGTTTCACAAGATGAACCTTTTAAAATATTTAATAAAATACAAAGAATTTCAATCATGCTTTATACCGAGTCTGAAAATATCTTTTCATACAATTAGTAATAATGCTTAAAATGTCTAAATGAAAAGACTAGACTGACTCACTAACTCTTTCCATGAAGCCTCTAATATATTGAAGATAGGTGCTGCAACAAGACCCATGGCTACCTGACTGTAAAATAAAATACATAAGCTAAACTAACTAGAGTACTCTGAAAGCGAAGGGGTCTCACCGATTGCTTCTGGAAAATTGTCTTACTGAATGTCTGCTATCATGTGGACACCTGAATCTGCATCATAAAACGATGCAGCACCAAAGGGCGTTAGTATGTGGAATGTATGATATGTAAAATGACCAAAATAGAAAAACTCGAGATTCATTGTTCAAAATCATAGGCTTAATGCTTAAAATAATTCAATAACATAAGTAATGCGTTATAGGAAAACATATGATTTAATGCATAAGTAAATGCAACTTTGTCTACGTTTGAAAGTAATGTATACTGTAACTTGGGGAGTTTCTCTAACCGATAACCATCACTGTGAGCCTCATGATGATACAACGTCTTGCCCACATTGCCAGAGCCATCTCATACCTTGCCGGGGTAAGGGATGAAGTGTTGGGGATCCATATAAACTGTGCCATCTTAGTGGCATATGAGGAGTTGTACATCTGGTACAATCCTATCCTACGCTGGCTACGTAGTTTATGAGGTTGGAGTTATCTGAACTCGTACTCACATCAGTGCTCAATACTACTCTCAAACCATGCACTGTGCTCAATAACTAAGAAAATGTCCCACTTTAGTGGAAAATTGAAAATCTGCTACTTAGAGCCGTGGCTCAACGTATTTTCTATATATTGGCTTTGCTCTCTATAAACTGATGATGCTTTCTCATAACTGGTAATGCTTTCTTTTAAAAAGAAAGTAGTCATGCTCTTTACTGACAAAAATATTCATAAAACTTGTGTCTTTTCTTCAACTCAGTCTCAAGATAAACATTTCGAATATATGCTCAGTCTCAAACTCATTTGACTCAAGTTATGCTGAAACTCTATGTAAACACTGTAAGAAAATAGACATTCTTCAGTTCAAGCAAGACATGACTATAATGATTTCAAAACTCCTTTAGGATTCTTGTAATTATAGTAATACTTTAAGAATTTAAAGAGATATACTCAATAATAAAGTTCTTAGCAGAAGTATTAATAATAATAAAATAACAAGAATTTCACGACATGATTCTAGAATTTCTCCATAAGATCATAGGAATATAATTGACTTGACTCTTGACTAGAATTCTTGATAAGAAATATAGATTACGTACGAAAATAGAATTTTAGGTGACCTTACATTCCTGGGAACAAATTTTTTTGAAAAATTAGAGAGACTTTCTCAATCCCTAGACATTCTCCTTTTCAACCTAATCGCTATTCTCTAAAGGAATTACGTGAAAGTGAAAAGAATGGCGTGGGTTATTAATCTTAGGCAGAAAACGACCTCAAAACGACGGGATTTTGGTCTAGGATGGGTGAGAAAAAGACTAGAATGCCGTTATTTTTAAAAACTAAATGTCAAGTACCGTGGTGGAGCATGTCTGTGACACGGACTTATCGCACTCTAGTTCATTTTGTTAATGAAAACTTATAACGCGTTCAGAAACTATGTTTTCACAAAATAGCACATAAATGGCAAATTTGCGTTTTATGTGTAATTTTACATAAATCATTTTTCAATTGATTTTCTAATCCCATAGAAATAATGGGACCAAAATTAAGTGCAAGTCTGCAACAAGTCTACGACGCAGACGTATTGCGTACTTTTCTAGAATTACATTTTTGCCTCGAAAAATTATCTTTCGGTCCGATTACTGTAAAAATTAACCAAGATGATTTTTTTCACACAATTTTTCATGCTAATCGCGTTAATTTCCAGCCTGAAATTTGCCAAATGCGTTTGAAAAGATGCGTTATTCGAGCAATCTTTTGTCAAGGGGTATTTTAGTAACTGCTAGGGTGTACATGACCTTAGTCAACATTCTTGGAAAACACACCCAAATAAAAAATTTGACAGCACGGTTAGCTTTGAAATGATGAATTTGTTCTAGAATGACCTTTTGTTTGGTTGTTGAGTCTTATGGGTGAGTTTTGGGCCCCTCGGTGGAAATTGACTAAATTCGACTTTGAAAAGTAGGATCCACATTTGATCGTAATGACCACATATGGGAATTTTGGCTTCGCCATTAGATCTAGGATATCAATTTTGGTGCAGTTTTATAGTTCGTTTACATGTATTTGATTCCGAACGAGTTCTAGACACACCGTCAGGAAATTTTGAAATAGCTGAATCTAGTGTAGGCACCACAGTTCTCCGCGACCATGGAGCCCTTAGTCGCATTTGCAGAGGCCATCTACCGCACAAATCCTGATCTTTGGCCACCTGACCACATTCATGGAGGTCAGACGGGTTAGCACTGTGCGTTCGTGGAAGTCAAGTTAACCTTATGCTTCACGTTCACGGAGGACTGCGATGAGATCATTTATGTTGTATTACAGTTCATTGCGATCACGGAGAACAAAATGAGGTGATATATACATGATCTATTTTCGGATTTGACGAGGGAAAGAGGGAAAAATTTAATTAGCGATAAACTAATCATCCAAAAGCCAAATAGAGTGATTCAAAAGGCTAACTTGGTGGAATTTCAAGAAGAACATTGTGAACATGTTGAAAATTGTATTTGGCGTGTTGTTTGAGGTAAGTTTTGTTGTTTTACTGCTTCTTATAGATGTTAATTATCATAAACTTTGAATACTGATTACTCAATCATTTTGGATTGGATTTCAGTAAAACTTGGGTCTATCCTGTGTGATTTTTCTAGATGATCATGGTGGTGTTGTCGGAATCTTCTGATTGACTTTTATTTGAGGTAAAATTACTATGAAACCTGATGCCTATTCTATATTTTCCACAAGGAAATATCATTTTTTATTGGTCTATTTTGTATTAATTTGAGCATTAGATTGAGCCCTACTTGAAGTATAGGCTTGGGTAGCTGTAAAGATCATGTTGCAGGGTTTGTTTGGGATTTTGGGCGCAGGTCCTGCTTTCCTGCTTTTCAGCCCCAAGATTGGTTAAGTCCATTTCTTATGGTTTTACTATCAAAATGATCGTATTGATGATGTGATCCTATTTTTGATAGCTTGACAATGTTCTGAGGCTGCTTAGAAGGCGGAATGATTTGAAGCACACATGATCAAAATTTAAGTAGGCTATGGTCTCCCTTCATCTAGAATGAGTCAAATGTGTAAACCTGTTTGGGTAGCGTGAATATTGAGCAGGGGTTGATTGGAGGCCATATAGTTTGGAACTGATTGTACTAGCTTTTATATATATATATATATATATATATATATGACTGTCTGGATAGTTGTGTAACATGCTGAGGACACTTGTGAGTGGTATACTGACTGCCTGTTGTACTCATAATTATCTGAAATTGACAGAGTACTTGTTGATATGTTGAGGGTACCTGTGATTGGTGCATTGACTGTCTACCATATTTATGACTTGCCATTACTATCAGGTTTTAATCTAGGCTTAGGCTAGTGACTGCTCTAGATTTGCATTGGTTAGGATCGGTAGATTGCTATACTTATACTTATTACAATAGACATTAGGCAAAAACAATCCCCAAGTCTGCGACGCGGACTTGGTCCTTGACAAGAGTTCTGTTGAAGGTAAAACAAGTCCACGATGAGGACTTATTGCGAACCTATCGTGGACTCTATGTTTTAATGAAAATTTCACGGATAAAAATTCTTGTCCACGTCGCGGACTTAGTTCACCTCAATTCATTTTTATTTATTTTTTCTTATTTTGGGCTAATCTCAGCTAGAATAGTATGGGATATTACACTCATTATGATCCAGATAAGTTGAGAATATGAGATTTTTTTCTCAACATACACATTGTTTGAGACTTAAATATGTGAGAATGACATATGCATTGCCCGATAATCATATATACAAATATCAAGTATAAAAGGGAAATTGCTAATTGAAATGTTAGATTTTTGCTTTGATTCTCATGCCATATTTTTTTATGAGTTAGGCATTGTGTTGATGCATGGTTGATACATTACTGCTAGTTACACACCAAAAAACATGTTTTATCTATGTATCTATTGAAATTCATAATTCAACTGTTACTCCCCCCGTCTCATATTAGATAGGCATCTTATTAAAAATATTTGTCTCATATTACTTGATCACTTACTAAATCAGGATAGAATTAATTGATTTTTTTAAGTTTACCCGTATAATTAATATCGCCTTCGTAAGTTTAAATAAACTATGAAGATGCAAAATGTCTTCTTTCAATAGGTTGATTAATGTGAACAAAGGGCAAAATAGTAAAGTTATTGATGTTGTAGAGCTAACCGTGAAGGATTGGAGATCTTATGTGTTTGAGGTTTTGTGTCTTTTGGTTTGAGTCCTCTAGATAGAGAATCCACTCATTATTTAAGCCTTTTGATATGATATATAATTTGTTCAAAATGAATTCATCTGTGATCTGAAGAAAGGGCAAATTTTGTAACGTAATGTGCTGAATTAAGGGTGCGCATCGGTCGGTTCGGTTCGATTTTATACATTATGAGTTTGATTTATCGGTTATCGATTCTTAAATATACTAAATCAATAACAAACCAATAAAATAATTATTATCGATTTTCAGTTTATCAGTTTTAAGTCCTTAATGGTTTGGTTTTTGGTTTACCCAATAAGGATGATGATGAGAATTTTCATTAATAAAAACAGATGGAGTACGAAAGAGTAAAGATTAAAGACTAAATACTAGAGCGGGTGACTAATCACTTAAGTACGATAAAAATTAAAATAGGTAAAATACTAGTATTGTGTCCTATTACTATTAAATTACTAATATTTAATATTCACGAAGGGATAAAATAGTGAAATATTATAATCTTATTGGTTTATCAGTTTATCTAATAACCTAATAATAAAAATCGATATCAAACAGATAACCCAATAATTTTTTTTTAAAACCATTAAAAACTGGATAACCTAATAACCCAATAACACTAAATTAATAACATTTTTATCGATCGATTTGATTTTGGCACACCCCTATACCGAATGACCTTTTAATGTAATAAATGACTTATCTTTTTTCATAGGCTATTTTTTTATAAGAAATATAACCTAATTGACATCTTATCAAATTTGCCCTTTTTTAGTGAACATATCAAATCCAAGTATAACAAGTACAAGTGATTGGGGTAGTATCGGACCTACTGCAATATTTATCCAAGTTTATTAGTATTCACTTTAGTCAATTTTACTTGTCTATTATTTTAAAAATTAATTTATATTTTCACTTTTAACACATCAAAGAAGATTATTATATTTTCTCTGTCTTACTCTTCGCATCAATATTAAATATCAATTAAGAAGTGGTGTGCTAAAATAGTCATATATATCGATTATTATTTTTTAGAAAAGGGGCTTGATATACACGTCAACTTTGTCATTTATAGGTAATATACCCCTTATTACAAGAATGACTCACATATACCATCACTTCGATTCTATAAAAATAGCTCACGTATACCCCTACTATTACAAAAATAGCTCACATATATCCTCACCGTTACGAAGAGACTTACATATACCCTTTTAGGAGACGGAAGTGAAAAAATTAATTTTATTTTTTATTTTAGAAAAAATCATATGGGGTTATATATGATCTTTTTCACATATTAAATTTTTTGACTTGATTAACTATCATTACTTGAGTTTCTTATTCTCAATTTTTTTCATTCTTTCTTGTAAAAATATGAGGGAAAAAAGTGTGGATGAAGAAAGAGAAAAAAAGTAAGAAATATTTTTAAACCAATTATTTTCTGGATACATTGTAATTTAGATTTTGTATTTGTAAAAAAATGGAGGCATATATAATAAATTTTACGTGGAAGTTAGAAAAAAAGACTTTGACTATCAAAATAACAAATTTAAACTAACTGTTGAATAAAAAAATCTAACATAAATATGTGTGAGAAGTATCAGATATATCCTTAAATGAATATTTTACTTTACTACTTTTATATAGGAGAATAAATCAACAACTTCAGATCATGCTGCTTGCTTGAGCAGCTACTGATTGCCATGACCACTCCACCTGTTAAAAACAGTAGTTGATCGTTGACGTGTCTATTTTTATTCATTTTCATATTTTCTTCATTTTGATTTATTTTTTATTTTTTAGAATATGCAATTTTTAAAAAATTATGTAACAATATTATAAATCATAATTAGTAAGTATAAAAAAGTGCTATAAATTACAATAATTAGCAGCTTAAATTCGAATGGAGGAAGTAGCATATATTATTTGAAATGATATAAAAGGTGTAATCAATCATAATAATTACTAGCTTGAAAATTTAAAAGGCATTTAAAATTATTTGAATAACTCTTGAATTTTATTAGTGTTACATAAATTCGGATAAAGATTGTAACATATAATATTTAAAATTTATGTAAAACGGTACTATAAATCATAATAATTAATAATTTAAAATATTTTAAGATAGAAATAAAATTTCGATTAACTTTCAAAAAATTTTATTTGCGACATAAATCAGAACAAAATAAGGAACAAATAATATTTAAAAATGACATAAAACATATTATAAGTTATAAAAGATACATACTAATTATACAATTTAGCTTACGTAAAAACATGAGTTATATACTGATTATACATTACGACTAAAACGCGTTAAATAATAATGCCGCATGACTATTTATTGTAATAAATGACTTTTTTTTAAAAATGGAGTATCTTTTGTATAGGAAATATAACCTAGTGGAAATTTTGTCTAATTTGTCCCTTTAAAAAAAAAAAGGAAAACTAAGCATATGCCAGTTTTAAATTAAACTATTTATATTCATATACCCCAGTATATTTTAGGCTCCTTTACTATTAAAATTTGTCCTCCTACTATTAAAATTCGCATGCTGTCGTCATGCGTCAGCATCCATCTTGTATCATATATTAATAGGGTATACATATACCGATATGGTATCACAAAGGATTAAGCTCAGTCCTATATGATATCGATATGGTATCAATATACCAATAGAGTATCACAAAGAATATATTTTTATCAATTTAGAATTTAATAAATAAGTTTGTAACTTTAATAATTTTATATTAATTATGTTATTTATTAAAAAATGTGCTCAATATTATATGATACAGATAGAGTATCAATATATTGATGGAGTATCACGACAATATATTTTCTACTAATTTAGAGTTTAATCAATAATTTTCTTATCTAATACGATACCGATATGGTATATGATATCGATATAGTATCAATATACCGATAAAGTATGACAAAGAATATATCTTCTATTAATTTATAATTTGATAAATATGTTTGTAACTTTAATAATTTTCTCTTAATTATGTTATTTATTAAAAAAAGTGCTCAAAATTATATGATACTGATAGGGTATCAATATACTGATGAAGTATCACGAGAAATATTTTCTACTAATTTAGAGTTTAATTAATAATTTTCTAATTTTATACGTTACCGATATGGCACGAATATACCAATGAAGTATCACAACAGAAATATATTTTCTACTAATTTAGATTTTAATAATATTTTTATTTGTTTCTTATTTCTTTTTTAAAAAATATAATCCTATATGATACCAATTTAGTATCAATATACCACCTGAGTATCACAAAGGATTGAACACATTCTATATGATATCATTATAATGTATATATATCATCGGAATATTACAGAGGATTATTTCATATTATTCATGCTGATATTAGCATGACATCAACATAACGTCAGGCAAAATAAAAAGAAAAAAGTGGAGTAAAAAGGTAAATAATTTGAGCTATAGATTTATTAAAGTAAATAATTTGAATTGAGTCTAGTAAAAAAACTTAATTTAACATTAAGTATATTTAAGGAAATTAATTTAACATTAGGTCTACTTTATGTATCTATTCTACCAACAAAACTTTTTCTGCTTCCTTTGTCGGTGTGCTGCCATGGAGCTCAAATGGCGACTCACTAACTTTTGCTTCTTTGTTTGTTGGTGTGCCACCATTCATCAGACCCTCATGGTATAATTCCACTATTTGTTTGTTTTTCCCCATAGCTAAGAATTGTTCATCCACTCTTTCTTTGTTTTTTCCTATAGCTAAGAATTGCTCATCTGTTTGGGGATTTGTATGACCTGAATCAGTGTTGAGTTGGAATTATAGGATATCTGGTAAAATTATGTAAAATTTGATAATTGACGTTTCATCAAATTGAATTTGTTTGCTTTAGATGATATAACTTGTTCTGTTCATCCAATTAAGTTGGAATTTGTTCCCTTTGCTGCAATGAATGGACAAATTGACTGGAGAAAATTATTTTGTACATCAAGGTTTATGCTCTACATACAACAGGTTGTCTTCTTTCCTGTCCTAAAGATTTAGGGTTAAATAGCAGCATAAATAGTAAAAGATTAAGTACAACTCAGTGGTATTGGAGATTAGGTTCCACCTAAAGAAGATACATTTATTCTTTCATTAGCATGTTGTGGCAGTTAATTCTCTTAAATATAGCCGGTATCTTTTATGCATATATAGTCATCTTTCCTGTTTTAAACAATTCTGCTTTTCTCTCCTTTCAGATATTGTGTGCTTTGGTATTATGAAGAATGTGATATTGGCAAGGGGGTAATATCTTCATCACGTGTATCGGGAAATGAGCAGAGGGATCCAAGTTACATGACTGTGCAAAGAATTGTCGGAGTACTATGCCACCGAAGAAACAAAGTAAGATTCGTGGTGGGCATTGTATTGATGAGGTACAACCCTGGAAAAGTGAGTTATCTACCTATTGAAGCACTTGGTATAAATATTGTATAAAGGTTAACTATTCACTAACATCCTTAGTATTCATTACTTGGTTTGATTTGTCCTCTTCTTTAACCTAGATTCTTCATAAATTTCATTTTCTATCATATACTCTATTTCTTCTTAAACCTAGATTCTTCATAAATTTCATTTTCTATCATATACTCTATTTTAACAAAAATGATATTGATGTATCTAGAGTTGATATTATCTTTCAAAATGATTTTCGTTACACTTTCAATATCTGAAAGCTATCATAGCGAAATTTATTAAATTTTATACTTCTATGCAATTGATGTAGCCTATTTCTTAGGTTTGTTGGTTTTACCATTTTGGGACATATTAGTCTCGAGGCTGCGAATGAGAGTTGAATGATGAATCCATTTACGACATATATAATACATGTAGTTAATAATGTTGGTTCTTCAGGAGACGACCTAGTTTCTAAGGCATAGGAGTAACAACTTAGAGGTTTTAGGTTAGAGTTCCAGTTGCATCAACTGTTGCACCTATCTGGTCTAGCCATGCGGGCAGCATTACCTTGTCAGTATGTGCTATGGCCTTCTGTTTCCACACTTACAGCATTGTGTTGAATATTGCTCCCTGTTTACCTCGTGACTTGTTTGATAACAGCAAGTTAGACTTTTCATATGGGTTTTAAGAAGTTCCTTCGGTGGGATGGACAGGTTTGCCCAAAAATTAGCTTGGGTGCAATCTCTTGGGACGCCATTAGTATCACTAAAAAAATGAATAGGACACTTTAGAATGTATGACCTACTATGGAAAGAGTTCTATTCATACATAGTTGCGAGTTGTGGCATAAGGATAATCTGATCAGATACTACTTGTTGAGATGGTAGTAAACTTGATTCCCATTAGGGAGAAATTCCTTGAGGACTTGAAGTTACTGCCACTCTTATGGACTGTTGATGAGTCGTGGAAATACGACTCTTGTAACGCTTTAAACACAAGATTTTTGCGCGTTCTCAAGCAAATCTGTTAGTTTGATGTGTGTGTTTTTATTATTTTTCAAGAGCATGGTGGAGGCATGGAGTAAGGGGCAAAGTACAAGAAAATGATTGAGGAAAAAGGCACAAGGGTCACCATATGGAGACCTCCACGGCCCGTGCAACATTACACGGACCGTGAGAGGCCATGTGGGACTGGCCTGAGCGAAGGAGTCAAGAAAGGAGCTAAGTGGAGGAGCACGAGCGTCCGCACGGCCCGTGTAACACGAGATGGACTGTGTGGTGCACCGTAGCCCCACACTTAGTTTGCTAAAGTGCGGATGGAGTAAAGAAGCCAAGGCAACTCTCACGATCCCTTTTCATGGGTGTGGGAATTGACAAGGATCGTGCCCCTCATCGTCAAAGTGATGTAAGTTGAAGAGTCATCGTCAAAAATAACAAAAATCATACAAGTGGAGAGAGCCGGGGCTCGTCAAGGGCCGTGTGACTAACCACGGATCATGGTATGGGCCGTGAAGCTGAAAGACCAAAGTGCTTGCGTGAAAATCATTAAGGCAAGGGTCACGGGCCATTTCATGAACCGTGAACCCTCACACAGGCAGTGCCAACGCATGTGGGGACGCAATGCAATTATGGGCTGACGGATCGTTTCACGGTTCGTTTGGACCCTCACGGTCTGTGTAGTGACCCGTACCCAAGCTGACGTCTATTTTCCTATTTTAAGTTGGACGGTTGGAGATAGAGAACAAGAGGAGAACACTATTTTGCACTAATTTACATTGAGTTCTTGGATTTGAATCATCTCTTTAGAGATTGTAACACGTGGATTCATTACCTTATCTATAGTAAGTTCTTTATCATGATTCCTTTATATTGTTGTGGGCGATTTATTTTTAATATGCTAGGCTAAACCCACAACTAGGGTTGTGGAACCATGACATATCAGTAAGATAACAAATTTGGGGGTGAACCTTGGGATTGATTATCTTATACATTGTCGTATTCTTCGCTTTAACTTCTTCCTTAATGAGTCGACGCGTTAGGGTAAGCCTATATTTATTACATGCCTAGGAGCGGGAGTTTACCCTATGTGCATCCAAATGGTATGACTGCGAGTTCACGTTGTCATAAAAAAAATAATCTCCCCAGAAGTGGTGTTACATTGTCATGAGAAAAATTAAATAGACATGTACAAATAACTCAACTAGGAAATGCAAAAACATAAATCTAGAAAGGGGTTATGTTTGTTTTCTTGAGATAAATATGGAATTTGAACCAAAATGTCACGCCCTGGGAGGGTACCCTAGGCGTGGCCGGCACTCAGAGACTATTGCTAGCCCCCAAGCAAACCAATTAGCCTCATCACGTCGTTCATCTTAAACATAGCAAAAGAAAATTAGTAAACAACACTTTTAAAGTAGTGGGCCAATGGCCAAACCTCAAGCTGATCATCAAAACCAAACAAAGAAATATTGCTCAGTTATCAAGATATTCACCTTGACTACATCATTATGTCTACGAAGCCTCTAACATTATCTAAACCGTCTAAGAAGGGGACCATGACATGTCATGGCTACCCGACTCAATAAAATAATAGGATAGCATCAAATAAAGGTTTCCTCCGAAAACAGGGAGGCTCACCACAGTCAGAACTTTCAAACACTTGGCTTCAACGGGGCGGCAGCTGAAGTCCTCTAGCTCCTGTATCTGCATCATAAAACGATGCAGCGCCAAATGGCGTCAGTATGTGGAATGTACTGGCATGTAAAAAAGCTGAATAACATCATTAGAATTATCCGAACATAACGTACATCATCATGAGACTTTAATATTTATATCAGGGAAAATTAACATTGACCTTTACATTAACATTGACCTTTACATTAACATTTACATTAGAGTACTATTAGGGAAACCTTTTCTGAGAGGCCTAACTAGGAGTTTCTTTAACCAACAACCATCACTTATGAGCCAGTGATGATACAACGAAGCGATGCCTTTGCCACATCCATCCATTACCCTGCCTAGGGTAAAGGACATAACATTAGTGGATCCACAAAACATAACATTAGTCCTCATTTGGGACAAGATAGGAGCCATCCGCAATGCGGTTCAATCCTCTCTTCCTACGCGGTCCACGTAGTTAATGGACTCAAGTGGGACTCACTTTTATCCATTTTGGTGCTCAATACTCCTCCCAGAACTCGACATGCTTATAAAACATTAACATCATTAGTCCCATAGGGACACATTACATCATCATTAGTCCCCATAGGGACACATTACATCATCATTAGCATCTCATTTACATTGATATCATTGTCATCTCAATGCATTAACATTAGCATCATCATTATCGCCTCATTAGCAGTTACTTCAACATCATAGACTTTTGGAATACTAGTTTAGAAACTTTGACTTTCAACTTAGAGACATCAACATCAGCCGTCATCTCACCTTATTAACATTAACATCAACATCATCTCATTCATAACCTTAGCATCATCATCATCATTCATTATTTTATCATTACTCTAGACTCTACATACACACCCATGTTCATCATGCATGCTTTTCTAGAATACAATAGATATAAGGTTTTCAACTAAATGCTTTTCATGAAAATAGTTTAAAAACACATGAGGGTTTTTATGACGATCATCATCAATGCATGAAATATATATGTATATGCATACAACAATGCCAATTACTCTCTACACCATATTTGCTAATTCATACTTCAATTTGTTACCCTATCATCATCACATTAGGGCATACATTCCTACATCATAGGGGCACATGGGAGGACATTCCCATGTTTTCAGAGTAGCCTTACATACCTGGAAAGAGTAGTCACACGAAGCAGTACAATCCCTTCTTGATCACCTCAACCTTCTTCAAGCCCTAGCCTTAGAAATCCTTAGGAGAACACTTCAATGGGGGTTTTTGAACCCTTTTTCGTGTAAACCGACCTATATTAATCATAGGGGCATGTTTGGGATAGGTGGGAATGGACCATAATGCCCTTAGAAATTTTAAGAAATTAAATCCCGACCATGAAATAACGCAGTCCGCGACGCGGACTGGTCGCAGACAGTGTGTTTTTCGAAAATTCAACTCCGTCGAAATTTTTCAGAAAAACATAAGTGTGTCTCCGCGACAGGTCCGCGTCGCGGTTCCATCGCGAGGCTCACTGTTTTTCGTTTTGGAATGAAAAATTATTTTTCAACTCGGTTGCTCTAAAAATCGACCGAGACCATTCCCCCACTCAATTTTCAGTGCTGATCATGAATCCGCTCTCGGATTTTAGATCCGAGCATCGGAAGACAGGTTTCTCGCACACCTCTCCTTTAGGGGTATTTTGGTAATTTCGCGGGCATTACACAAAATTACTCATTTCATCCAAACATATATGGCATCAATATAGTTGCACCATCATACATAGCCAACCAACAAATTCACAAACTAGATTGCAGGTAGCAGCCGAAAGGAATTCTGTTAAAGAGCTAAGTGCCTATTTGGATTGGCTTATTTTAGTGCTTTTAAGCTAGTATAACTTTTGTATAGTTTTAAAGTGTTTTGATAAAGTTAAAAAGTGCTTATGAACACTTATATTTAAAGAAATATAACAAAAATAAGTTAAAAGCCATAAGTTAGGATTCCTAACTTATGACATTTGGCTTATAAGTCATACGTCAAAAGTCAATTCAAGTGGCCGCTAAATCAAAGCCATTTCTAAAAGTAGTTGTCGAGACAACAGTATCTAGCGCACTACATTTCTCCAGCTATCATGTCTATCTCCATATCAATCACTTTATTGTTGCCCCCTTTAGCACACTGCACATCCATTTGTGTCATTATGTTGTTGGCCCCTTCAGCACATCCATCTGTGTCTTGTCCCATGCCGTAAAATAATCTCCACAGGAAGTGCTTGTTGTTCCATCCTGCAAGAACATCCACAAGGTGAAAAATAGCTCAACAATTATCGCATAGTTTATCTTTTATAGAGCATAACCATACATATGTATTACCAAAAAATTCATCGAAAATGAAAAAAGAATATAGAGATTATTGACGTACATTGAAAATCACAACGCAGGGTTGTGGATGCAAGTATAAGCAGCTCAACATCATTTATAAGCATTCTCATCACCAAATCTTCCCTATGCATGAACTCTACCCAAGTAATGTACATATCAAACCTACATATAATGGCAAATGCAAATCAATTTCTAGTAAAAACATTTCTGGTCAAGGGCTCACTTCTACTTTGCATCCCTTTCCCCTTTACTTATAGATATATAAGGAAGAAGCTGACCTTTCTTTCTCACTTGTAAAGAAATATAGTCTATATCTTCTTTACCTGGAATATTATTGTTGAATAGACTTGCCCAGTTATTCACATGGGGAACAAGTTGAAATTTAAGAGTAGTATGCAAAAGACGTGAGTACTCCTACACCATATGTCTAACTTTTTTTTTAGAATCAAAAGAAGTTAGACATGTGTATGAGTACTCACGACTTTTGCCTGCTACTCTTAAATTTCAACTAGTTTCCCATGGTAATATCTGGGCAAGTCTATTCAACAATCATATTCTGGGTAAATAAGATATAGGACTATATTTCCTTACACGCGAGAAAGAAAGGTCAACTTTTCTAAGGGTCAAAAAAGACTCGGACATTCAGTGCAAATAAAAAAAAATGAGAAAGGTCAACTTTTACCTTATATATCTATCAGTAAAGGGGAAAGGGATGCAAAGTAGAAGTGAACCCTTGCTCAGGAATGTTTTTAGTAGAAATTGATTTGCACACACCATATGTCTAACTTTGAAAGGAGGATGAGCCTGGATACAATTATTGAACATTCTAGGTACACTTTCTGGAGCACCTAAGATATCAAAGCTTCCCGAAAATGCAAAGAGGAAGAGAGATTAATAAATTATAGGGACGTAAACTTCTTCTTGTTGAATGGTGCCAATTCCTTATATATATATATATACACACACACACATGTATATTTAGTCTGCAGAATAATTACTATTTTGTTTAACCACAATAATCATATATATGTATTACCAAAAAATTCATTCAAAATGAAAAAAGAATATAGAGATTATCGGCGTACTTTGACAATCACTGCGCAGGGTTGTGGATACAAGTATAAGCAACTCAACTTCGTTTATACGCATTCTCATTACCAAATCTTCCCTACGCATGAACTCTACCAGAGTAATGTACATATCAAACCTACATATAATGGCAAATGCAAATCAATTTCTAGTAAAATCATTTCAGGGCAAGGGCTCACTTCTACTTTGCATCCCTTTCCTTTTTACTGATAGATATATAAGGAAGAAATTGACCTTTCTTCCTCACTTGTAAAGAAATATAGTCTGTATCTTCTTTACCCGGAATATGATTGTTGAATAGACTTGCCCAGGTATTCCCATGGGGAACTAGTTGAAATTTAAGAGTAGCAGGCAAAAGATGTGAGTACTCATACACCATATGTCTTCACTTTTTTTTTATTCTGAAAAAATAAATTAGACATATGGTGTAACTTTTTTTTTTAAAGAATAAAAAGAAGTTATTTATATGGTGTATGAGTACTCACGTCTTTTGCCTGCTACTCTTAAATTTCAACTAATTCCCCGTGGGAATATCTGGGCAAGTCTATTCAACTAGCATATTCCGGGTAAACACGATATAGGACTATATTTCTTTACACGCGAGAAAGGAAGGTCAACTTTTACCTTATATATCTATCAGTAAAGGAGAAAGGCATACAAAATAGAAGTGAGCCCTTGCTTAGGAATGTTTTTACTAGAAATTAATTTGCATACACCATATGTCTATCTTTGGAAGGAGGATGAGCCTGGATACAATTATTGAACATCCTAGGTACAATTTCTGGAGCACCTAAGATATCAAAACTTCCCGAAAATGCAAAGAGGAAGAGAGATTAATATATTATAGGGACGAAAACTTGTTCCTGTTGAATGGTGCCAATTCAGTAAATAAAAAGAACGATCATCATCATCATTATATAAATATATATATATATATATATATACGCGAGCTATATACTCTGTTGCATGCTTATTTTATTGCCTTTTTGTTTTTTCTTTTGTTTTTTTAAATTATACCAAGAGGGAGAAATAGGTACTCTACATGGAGCATGGAGTATGGAGCAAGAGGGAGCATAAACCCGACATAAAGCAATGGGGAGAACCAAGATCTTCAAGTAGGGAAGTCAACAATAAACATTATCGTTAAATGTCATTATCAAAAATTTGTGAGATTGTTAGCATCTGAAGAATTTTGAATAATGAAATTTCAGGTACAAAGAGGCAACAACTGAGTGATACTGAAATAAAGAAGGAAAGAGCGTAAATTAAAGAAGGAATTAATCACGTCAATGAAGACAAAGGAGTAAGGATCGCAAGGAAGGCAGTAAATCAAGACTCCTTAAATTTGGGCTACAAGATATCAAATTCAAGGCAAATCAAAGAGAAGAAGATTTTAAGAATTGATGATTCAACACTCTGTACAAGGTAAAGTTTTGGCCATGCTTGGAAAGATTCACAACAAAATAGGAACATATCTAATATGGATGTGTATTCTCAATCAAGGAATCATTATGAATCCTTGATTGATAGAAAGTCTCTTGGGTGTTCCTAACAGAGCTTCAATGGTGACTCTCAAAAGCCATTATAAGAAAGCCCCCTCATCATTGTAATTAATTATGCCCTATTCTTGAACTTTTAATGATATTTTCTTTCATCTTACAAAAAGATTGTACTCATGGAGCATGAAGTATGGAGCATGGAGTATGGAGCAAGAGGGAGCATGGAGTATGGAGCAAGAGGGAGCATAAACCCGACATAAAACAATGGGGAGCACCAAGATATTCAAGTAGGGAAGTCAACAATAAACATTATCGTTAATGTCATTATCAAAAATTGGTGAAATGTATAAAGCCATCAATTGTGCTACTGTAAACATTGGTGCCTAGGGTGAAGAACCCATCCACAATTAAGTAATACAGACTTATTTCCTGTTGCACTATTGTTTAACATTATTTAAAAATTAATATTTGGCCATAATAATTGACAAGACAACCTAATTTGGAAAATATTGAAAAATTAATTCACTTTCATATTTAAATATATATTTTTTCAAATTTATCCTAGTGTTTTGTTTTTCTAAAACATCTCATTTAAATTTTATTTCATATTTTTAAAAAGTACATTCAAATTGTAAATATTTATTTCAAAATTTATCTTCAAACACAATTTCAATTTTAGCTTTAAACACCTACTTGATAACAAATGACAGATTTTGATAGTCTTTGATGTGATTAGAGTTGTCATACCAGCCAAGAAGGAAATTTAACAAACCAAGATATATTATGAATTTTTTATAAAATAGTATGTGAAAACCATATATGTGAACTTAGAAAGCTTTAACTGAGTTTCACTTAAAATAAAGATAAAGAGCACATATGAAATGAACAAGATTAAAATAAACATTGCTATCTTAAAAGTTGAAGTTCAAATCTCAAACACCCAAATCAAAGTATATTGTAATGATAAGTTTCTCTTGAGGTATTTGCGTATATATAGGTGAAAGTATGTACAAAAGCAAAAAGATTAAAAAATAGAAAATAGCTAATGTAGACTCGAAACTATAATCCCAAAAGTATAAATAGATTATATAAAAAAAGTAATTAATTAGTTATAACATAACTATTTGGGGCATATGGATCAAAGCGTACTAAATCAAACCGATGACTTGTGTTATATTAATGAAAAAATATTGACTTGTATCTTGATTTGGTTGATTTAGCATTGAGAAAAAGATTTGACCGCTCTTGATTTAATTTCAACACATTTTGATAGTCTTTGATGTGATTAATATTGTTACACCAACCAAGCAATAAATATAACAAATCAAGATATACCATGAATTTTTTTATACAAAAAATATAAATGTGAATTAACGAAATTTTGATAGAATTTCTCTTCAAATAAAAATAAATGGAGCATATAAATTGAACATAAAAAAATAAACATTGCACCTTGAAGTTGAAGCTCTAATCTCAAATGCCCAAATCAAATTGTAATATACTTGAAGAATTAGTTTGTGTTAAGGTATATATATGTGTGAAAGTATGTGTACTGAGACAAAAAGATAAGTGGAGAAAATATTTTTGACCTAGAAGTATAAGTAGATTATATAAAAAATAATTAACTGTAATGATCCTCCAAGTCATTTCTGCGTCTCTGTATTTTTTGCAACGGTTAGAGTATTCCTATAGCGACCCCAAGTCATTTATGACTTTCTAGTAGTTCAGTTGCTTAGTCGTTCATTTGGAAATTGGGAAAATGAGTTTTGGCCGTGAAGTCAAGGTAAACTGCGTTAGAACGAAATTCCAGCCATTCCATTTGCTCCAAAATAAAAAAATTAGACTAGAAGCATAGTCGATTTGAGTACCGAGGTTTTTGGTGTTTGTTTAGACCGAATTTTGTATTTTAGCCTTAAAAACAGGCCAATAGTTGACCTATCACGCCCCAAGTCTACACCATGGATGTGGTTGGCACCCGAAAACCATTGTTGGTCCCCAAGCAAACCCTTGGCTTGGCTGACTTACTCAACTGGAAATTTTAACATACATGTAGAAGTTTTACAAGATGAACCTTGTTGGAGCAATGAAGTTTTGATGATTGACAGGTTGCAAATGAAACAGGTTGCCTTCCGAGGTTCTTTCGCATATTGAACCCCTGGCAAGCATCGCACGATCCAAAGAGGATAAAAGGCACTAGAGATATAGACCTATAAGGCGTTAGTTGGTGCTAAGGAGGATTCCAACTGAAATACAACTCTAGCTCAACAAGATGCCTAGATGGAGGAGTTCCATGTGAAGAAGGAGTTTGATGCGCAAAAGGACTAAGGACTCTACTGGGAAGGAGGTTGAGGCAGAAAAGGATTCCACTGGGAATTATCACTAAAAGAGTTCTAGGGAAAATAAAATTCTCATAGAGAACTATAAAACAAGGAAGCACATCGCAGCAGAACGGACACAGAAAAAGAAAAAGAAAGGCACGACAGAATTACAATAAGAAGAATTATTAGAGCTAAAGTGTATCTTTCTGAAGCATAGTTTTGTCTTTCATACTTGATTGTTGAACACTGTAATCTCTCAGTACGTATAAACTGAGAACTGATTTTAGTCTTCAAGTTGAGGGCAACTCGGAGACACTGGGAACATAATCCTTGGGAGGTTTATGTGTAGCAAGTAGGCTAGGAAAGCTGAGGAGAAGTTTAGATTACTAGAAATTGTAATCGTTTGTTGAAGGCTCATATTGATCTAGTGAAGTTGGGAGAAAATCCTGTAGAGGTACAGGTTGTGGTTTTTCACCTTTTGTGAGCCGGGTGTTTCCACGTAAAATTGCTGCGTTCTAGTTAATTTCTGCATCATTGAAACACGTCGGCAAACCTGTTCCTACGATTAGGCAAATCCATAGGAAGGGCAAATCTATCAATTGGTATCAGAGCGGGTTTTCTTGTTAAAGGCTAGTACCTAAGAAACGATCATAATGAATACTGCACCACATCTCGGACATGGAGAAGGACAATCATCTCTGAGGCCACCTCTGTTCAATGGAACTCACTTTGCTTGGTGGAAGGCTAGGATGGAGGACTTCATTCAAGGTGAAGACTACGAACTCTGGGATCGAATCATCGTAGGACCAACTATTCCTATGCGAACAGTGGAAGGTAGACAGATTCCAAAAGAGAGAAGAGAGTTCGATGCTGACGATTTGATGGCCATGAGGAAAAATGCCAAAGCAAAAAATATTTTGATTTGTGGTCTTGGTCTAGAAGAGTATAACAGAATTTCAAATTGCCCACTACAAAAGAAATCTGGGATGCTCTTACAATTGCTCATGAGAAAATTGCTCAGGTCAGGAAATTCAAGGTTGCCATGTTATTTACTGAATATGAGACCTTCAAGATGAATGATAATGAGACATTGCAAGAGATGATGGCAAGGCTCACACTACTTATTAATGAACTGGCCTCTCTGGGAAAAGTGCTTACCTCTGAAGAACATGTAGACAACGTTATGAGGATCTTACCAAAAGCTAAGTGGGATGTAAAGGTTACCGCTATCAGCGAAGCAAAGGACATTAAAACCATGACTTTGAATGAATTGATCGGAAATCTCAGAACCTATGAGATGAACATGGGAAACCAAAAGAAAGAAGTAAACGCAGATGAAAGGTCACTAGCTCTCAAAGCAGCTTCAGATGATGAAGGGTCGGATTTAGACGAAGATCAGATAGCCTTTCTAGCAAAAAACTTCAAAAAGTTCCTAGGAAACAGGAAAGGGAAGGATAAGAGAGAAATAGGTAACAGGAAGTGGTCCGATGACACTGGAAGCAAGAAGTGGTCCGATGACAAAAGCAACTATGGATGTTACAAATGTGGAAAAACTGATCATCACATCAAACAGTGTCCTCTATGGGAAATTGAGTGGAGAAAAGAAAGGGCTGAAAGAGAAATCAAAGACAAAGCTGCTAAGCAAAAGGAAAAGGAAAACTATGCTATGATGGCTGCTTGGGGATCAGGTTTGGATGATTCTGATACTGAAATCACTGATGAAACTACCTTCATGGCCGCTGAGGAATCTGATCTCGAAGAAGAAAATCAATTTGAGGTAAGTTGCTCTGAACTGAAAGAAAAATTGCATCTTTTCTCAAAAAGGAAGCTAATCTTACTCCTGAATGGTTTGATAGACGATTTTCAAGAAGTAGAAAATGAAAAGGATCACCTGATAAAAGATTTTTCATATCAAAAATATGAAAACCTTGAAATAAAGAACTGTCTGGATAAAGCGAATAAAATAAATGACCAGTTAAAGAAACAGGTCAATCAACTTGATTCACTCGTACTGAACCTAAAATCAGAAATTCTAAAGTTAACTATTGCTGATAAAGGAAAAAATGAAACAAGTAATGAGCTTCAGAAGGTGGAAACTGAGTTAAAAAGGAGGAATATTGAGTTTTTGTGTGAAAAAGAAAAGGTGAGAAAGTTAAACCAAGAAATCTCCACCTTAAAACTAGACTTGGAAAGAGCAAATAGATGGACCTCGTCGTCTAGGATAGTAAACCATCTAGGAAACAGAAGCCATAATGAGAAGGCTGGGATAGGTTTTTTTCATGAAGATGCTACCTCTACTGATCTGTGCTATCTTTGTGGTAAAATTGGTCATCCTACTTTTAAATGTCCAATCGCAAAAAATGCTAGAAACAGAAACACAGTTCATGTGCATAATCGGAAGTATGAAAATAATGAAAGAAACAAGTCAAGAAATGCGCTACCTCTATGGGCGAGAAAGGGTCTCATTCATCCTTTTTATAACAAGAAAGAACCCAAGCTAGTCTGGGTTCCTAAAACTAACCCTTGATTTGTTTTGCAGGTTGCAGTGAACGGGAGCAAGCATTGGTATATGGATAGTGCTTGCTCAAGGCACATGATGGGAGACAAACACAAGTTTCTTTCACTTGCACCTGTTAAAGGAGGAAAAGTGTCCTTCGGAGATGGAAAAAAGGGGACAGTTGTGGGAGTTGGAAAAATTGGAGAGAAAAAGAGTCAAGTGCTTTAGATGAAATCTACCATGTAGATGGATTGAAGCACAATCTGCTAAGTATTTCTCAATTATATGATAAAGGCAACAAAGTAACTTTCACATTGATAGGCTGCTAGGTAAAAAAATTGAACACAAAGGAAATAATTCTGACTGCAAGTAGACATAAAAATGTGTACAAAGCTGACATCATGGGAATGGCTGGGGCATATCTTAAATGTCTAAGTGCAATGTTGGATGATCGTCTACTATGACACAAGCGACTCGGCCATGCCAGTTTGAAACATCTAAATACTCTGTCATCAAAGGACATGGTTCTAGGGTTACCTAAAACCAAGTTCAAAGATAGCAAAGTATGCAGCGCATGTGTAAGGGGGAAGCAAGTCAGAGCGTCGTTCAAGACAAAGAACCAAGTAAGTACCACCAAGTGCTTGGAACTGGTTCACATGGACCCTGTGTGGACCAATGAGAGTAAAAAGCAGAGGAGGTAAAAGGTACATGTTTGTTATTGTTGATGATTATTCTAGATTCACATGACCCTCTTTTTGGCTTCTAAAGATGAGTCTTACAACGTCTTCTCTATTTTTATCAAGAAAATAGAAAAGAAGTTGGAGACTTCCCTAATTTCCATAAGATCAGATCATGGAATGGAATTCGAGAATGCAAAATTTTTAGAATTTTTTTCAATAAATGGTATTGATCACAACTTCTCTGCACCAAGAACCCCACAACAAAATGGAGTAGTAGAAAGGAAAAACAGGACTTTAGAAGATATGGCTAGAACAATGATGATAGCTAGTAACGTGGCTAGAAATCTTTGGGCTGAAGCCATAAACACGGCTGCTTATATTCTTAACAGATGTATGCTAAGACCCTTACTAAACAAAACTCCCTATGAATTACTCAAAGGCAGAAAACCACTCAAAGGCAGAAAACCAAATATCTCCCATTTTAGAACGTTTGGATGCAAATGCTATGTTCATAATAATGGTAAAGACAATTTGGAAAAATTCGATGCTAGAAGTGATGAGGGAATTTTCTTAGGGTATTCTTCACATAGTAAAGCTTATAGAGTACCGAATAAGCGAACTAACTGTGTTGAAGAAAGCATTCATGTTGTCTTTGATGAGAATTGTGGTCTTCTTGAGAATGATATGCAGGAGGTCTATGAAGTGGAGCATAGATCAAAGGAACAGGACAGACCGTTTGTTCCACTCACTGGACAAGAGAAGAGCACACAGAAAGGGGGGACTGCAGAAGCTGATTCTCAACATCTGGACCCAGGAACTGATCAAACAGTCACAGCACAAAATGAACAATCTCAAGGGTTTGTGGTAAAAAATTACAAGTACCAGGATTCACATCCTTTAGACAATGTTCTTATAGAAGTGATATCTGGAATCACTACCAGATCAAGGATGAAGAACTTGTGTGCGGTTTCAGGCCTTTGTGTCCATGATAGAACCAAAAAAGATAGGAGAAGCACTGCAAGATGAGGAGTGGATTCTAGCTATGCAGGAAGAACTGAATAAATTTGAGAGATGCAAGGTATGGCATCTGGTACCTAAACCAGAAGGAAGAACCATCATTGGGACGAAGTGGGTATTCCGTAACAAACTGGACGAGCATGGAACAGTTACAAGGAACAAGGCAAGACTAGTGGTCCAAGGATATAATCAGGAAGAAGGTATAGACTATGATGAGACGTTTGCTCCAGTAGCGAGACTTGAAGCTATTAGACTGCTCGTTGCATTTGCTGCCTTTAAGGAATTCACCCTGTATCAAATGGATGTAAAAAGTGCATTCCTGAATGGTTACTTGAAGGAGGAAGTTTATGTGAAACAACCACCAAGATTCGAGAGTTCTGAGTATCCTGATCATGTGTTCAAACTGGATAAGGCACTGTATGGACTGAAACAGGCTCCTCGAGCCTGGTATTAGCGATTGTCAAAATTCGTTCTGATCCATGGCCATACAAGAGGAAAAATTGACAACACCCTGTTTTTAAAGACTCAAGCAAAGGACCTGTTGATTGTGTAAGTGTATGTGGACGACATAATCTTTGGCTCTACTAATGTGCTCATGACTCAGGAGTTTGCCAATCTTATGAATGGAGAATTCGAAATGAGTATGATGGGAGAACTTAATTTCTTCCTAGGACTGCAATTCAAACAAACTTCCTCTGGTACCTTGATCCATCAAAGCAAATATGTGAAAGAACTCGTCAAGCAGTTCAAAATGGAAGACGCCAAAGACATAGATACACCAATTGCCACTGCCACCAAACTGGAATTGGATGAGAGAGGCGTATCTGTAGAACAAAAGCTCTATCGAGGTATGATTGGGTCCCTGTTGTATCTTACAACTAGTCGGCCTGACATTGTTTTTCAGTGTGGGACTCTGCGCTAGATTTCAATCAAATCCAAAAGAGTCACATCTTAAAGCTGTGAAGAGAATTCTCAGGTATCTCAAAGGTACTTCTGACCTAGGACTATGGTACTCTAAGGGTAGTAATTTCAATCTAGTTGGGTACACTGATGCTGACTATGCTAGTCACCTTGTGGACAGAAAAAGCACTTCAGGTATGGCTCATTTCATTGGAACATGTTTAATTCCATGGTCCACCAAGAAGCAAAACTCTGTAGCACTGTCCACTGCTGAGGCTGAATATGTAGCAGCTGGATCATGCTGTGCTCAATTGCTCTGGATCAAGCAACAATTGCTGGATTTTGGAATGGATGTCGGTTACGTTCCTATTTTGTGTGATAATACCAGTGCTATTAACATAGCAAGAAATCCCGTACAACACAAAAGAACCAAACATATAGACATAAGGCATCACTTTCTTCGTGACAACATGGAAAAGGGTCTTGTATCTATAATGTTTTGCCCTACCAAAAATCAAATTGCTGACATTTTTACTAAGGCTTTAAGCAGAGAACGTTTTGAGAAAATTAGGTTAGATTTGGGGATGATTAAAATTGTATGAACTCCCCTCAATGCCTGACTAGGACTTCTGAGCCATCACTGTCAAGTACAAGAGGTCCTCTAGTCAATTTCTCATAGTATGTCTATTCCCTTAACTTGTAGAATGACATGGTGTGTGATTCTATGTGCAGGATTACTGACTCCAGCGCACTAACAAATGGAACATGAAAATAAACCAGGTAACAATTCCTGTGCATTTCCTCTTAAAGAAATAAACAACGAAATCAGGTACCCTAAACTGCTCTCTACTCATCTACATCTTGTCAACGCCTTTAATTCTTTTGCCGCCAAAAGTCACATCAGTCCCTTCTCACTGACGGTCTTCAGAAACATCCCCTCACACGCTTCTTCCTCTCTCAATGCATTAAAACCTCACTCCTCTTCACCTTCTTCTTCTCTTATATTTGAAATGCATCCTCCCAACTGCATCAATCACCCTACTGCTCAAATGTCTTCCTCACCTCACTCACAGAAGAATACCATGCAAGAAACCCAAGATTCCGACTCTCTTCCCTTGGTCATCCATGAGACAACCAATATCCCTCCTCCACTCCAAATTGATTTCTCGGATTTTGCTTTTTGGGGGGGTTTACAGAATAACTTCTCAACATTCTCCAATATTCCCACACCATCTACGGTATTTACATCTCAAGGAACCCACACTGACTCTCCTCCTTCTGCCGACACGGAACCATCACCAAACCCTAAACCCACTCGCCGTCGCCTAAGAAAAGCCTCAGGGGAGCCCATAGAAATCTCTGACGATTTCCCTTCCTCTGAACGGGTAACTCATCCTGGTTCTGTCAGGACCCCTCACACCAGAAACCGCAAACGTTAGGAGGAAGTAGCACTCCAACAGACTCTACAACAGAGCAAGAAACAGAAAAGTGCCCCTGGTTCCTCCTCTCTAAGTGATCTCTTACTGAGGCAAGTTCGAAGGAACAGACAAAAACACATCTTTCCAAAACCTTCTCGCTCTCGACCTTCATATTCTCCTTCCCAAACACCTACAGTCTCTGCCACTCCATCTTCATCCAAATACACGCCCTCACCAAAAAGGACAACCACAGTCTCTTCCACCCCAACTTCCTCCAAACCCAGAAACACTCCCAGAAAGAAATGAGTTCCTTCACCTGTTCCACCTGAAGCCTCCTCCACTGAAAGCGACTCTGAGCCTACTCCTGTTGCCAACCCAGAACTACAATCCCCCTCATTCACTCACTTCCAATGGCGCTCTCTCCTCTGAGGCCGTGTAATCACTGGTTTTGGGGGCTCCGACATGGAAACCCTCATTTCAAAACTCAAATTTCAGGGATGGTCAGCCCTTTTCCTTCAGCACACCAGCCATAGAAAATTGGCAAAAACCAAAATGTATGAATTCTACGCTCGGGGAATTGTGTGTGACTCTGTTCTCTCCACTACCGTTCAAGGGATATCCTTCAGTCTCGCCGCATCAGACATCTCTCGCATTCTCAGGATCCCAAATAAGGATTGGGATCATTATGTTCGCCATGACTGGCCTCCCCTTGACAATCTACCCTCTGCTATTGAAATCACCAGAAAGTTTTCCGGCAAGCCTACCCTGGAACAGCATAGGCGTGTCCAGCTGAGGGAAATGTCCCTGCTCCATCGGTTGTATTTTGATGTGGTCCACAAGATTCTCATCCCTCGACAGGAACGTAGGTCTGAGGCAAGTTATTTTGACCTCACCCTGATGGAACTGATTGATTCATGTGTTCCAATCAATCTACCTGGACTCATGGCGAAACACATTCAGAGGGTTCTCATTCAGGATAATAAAGGACACGCTCTTCCCTATGGGTTCTGGTTGGCTCTGATCTTTGAGGCCTACTCCGTCCCTGTCCAAGTCTGGATCATGCAAACCACAAAGGACGTCCTTGGCCAAGTGAACCATCAGAATTTACCTGGTCAATGCAACGCCCAGACACTCCTCTTCATCGACTGCAAATGGCGTTGGATGCCAAGAATGTGGAGCTGACTTTAGAGAGACAAAAATTCGATCACTAGTGGCGGGCCTTAACCTCCAGGATATCTGAACTTGAGGACACACTAATGAAGGAAAGGGCTGCTCACGCCGACATTGTTCACAAGCTCACCACACTACTCCCTTGATACCCTCCCATGCTCATCACATCCTACCTATGTTCCTTCCTTTTTTTCTAGGCACCTGTGGTTGTTTGTTTTTGAAGTTGAATGCACAGTTTTTGTTATTAGATGTTGACCTTTCTAGTTCTCTTTGTTAATGTCTGCAGGGTTGTTTCTACTTCTGCCATATTAATGAAACTCATGTTCCTTCTAGTACTATTGGAATTCGCGTTTATGTTTTTTTATCAGAATTACGTCTCTTTAAGTTTGATATATGCCAGTTTTCGATGATGTTAAAAGGGGGAAGGTTCTATGAGCATGTATGAGTTCTGCAATATTTATAACCCTAATCTTAACCTGTTTCATTCTTGAGGTTTTCTTCTTATAGCTGCAGAAAATATGGACAGTGTCAGTCCCAATACTCAAGAAGTTTGTCATCATCAAAAAGGGGGAATCTGTTGGAGCAATGAAGTTTTGATGATTGACAGGTTGCAAATGAAACAAGTTGTTTTCCCAGGTTCTTTCGCATACTGTAACCCTGGCAAGCATCACACGATCCAAAGAGGATAAAAGGCTCTGGAGATAAAGACCTATAAGGCGTTAGTTGGTGCTAAGGAGGATTCCAACTGAAATACAACTCTAACTCAACAAGATGCCTAAATAGAGGAGTTCCATGTGAAGAAGGAGTTTGATGCGCAAAAGGACTAAGGAATCTACTGGGAAGGAGGTTGATGCAGAAAAGGATTCCACTGGGAATTATCACTAAAAGAGTTCTAGGGCAAATAGAATTCTGATGGAGAACTATAAAACAAGGAAGCACATCGCAGTAGAACGGACACAGAAAAAGAAAAAGAAAGGCACGACAAAATTACAACAAGAAGAATTGTTAGAGCTAAAGTGTATCTTTCTGAAGCATAGTTTTGTCTTTCATTCTTGATTGTTGAACACTGTAATCTCTCAGTACGTATAAACTGAGAACTGATTTTAGTCTTCAAGTTGAGGGTAAATCGGAGACACTGGGAACATAATCCTTGGGAGGTTTATGTGTAGCAAGTAGGCTAGGAAAGCTGAGGAGAAGTTTAGATTACTAGAAATTGTAATCATTTGTTGAAGGCTCATATTGATCTAGTGAAGTTAGGAGAAAATCCTGTAGAGGTACAGGTCGTGGTTTTTCACCTTTTGTGAGCCGAGTGTTTCCACGTAAAATTGCTACATTCCAGTTAATTTCTGCATCATTGAAACACGTCGGCAAACCTGTTCCTACGATTAGGCAAATCCATAGGAAGGGCGAATCTATAAAACCTTTTGAAATATTTAATAAAATACAAAGAATTTCAATCATGCTTTATACTGAGTCTGAAAATATCTTTTCATACAATTAGTAATAATGCTTAATATGTCTGAATGAAAAGACTAGACTGACTCACTAACTCTGTCCATGAAGCCTCTAATATATTAAAGATAGGTGCTGCAACAAGACCCATGGCTACCTGACTGTAAAATAAAATACATAAACTAAACCAACTGGAGTACTCTGAAAACGAAGAGGTCTCACCGATTGCTTCTGGAAAATTGTCTTACTGAATGTCTGCTATCATGTGGACAACTGAATCTGTATCATAAAACGATGCAACACCAAAGGGCGTCAGTATGTGGAATGTATGATATGTAAAATGACCAAAACAGAAAAACTCGGGATTCATTGTTCAAAATCATAGGCTTAATGCTGAAAATAATTCAATAACATAAGTAATATGTTATAGGAAAATATCTGATTTAATGCATAAATAAATGCAACTTTGTCTGCGTCTTAAAGTAATGTATACTGTAACTTGGGGAGTTTCTCTAATCGATAACCATCACTGTGAGCCTCATGATGATACAACGTCTTGCGCACATTGCCAGAGCCATCTCATACCCTGTTGGGGTAAGGGATGAAGTATTGGGGATCCATATAAACTACACCATCGTAGTGGCATATGAGGAGTTGTACATCTGGTATAATCCTATCCTACGTTGGCTACGTAGTTTATGAGGTTGGAGTTATCTAAACTCGTACCCACATCGGTGCTCAATACTGCTCTCAAAACATGCACTGTGCTAAATAACTAAGAAAATGTCCCACTTTAGGGGAAAATTGAAAATCTGCGACTTAGAGCCGTGGCTCAACGTATTTTCTATATATTGGCTTTGCTCTCTGAAAACTGATGATGCTTTCTTATTACTGGTAATGCTTTCTTTTAAAAAGAAAGTAGTCATGCTCTTTACTGACAAAAATATTCATGAAACTTGTGTCTTTTCTTCAACTCGGTCTAAAGATAAACATTTAGAATATATGCTCAGTCTCAAACTCATTTGACTCAAATTATGCTGAAACTCTATGTAAACACTGTAAGAAAATAGACATTCTTCAGTTCAAGCAAGACATGACTATAATGATTTCAAAACTCCTTTAGGGTTCTTGTAATTATAGTAATACTTCAAGAATTTAAAGAGATATACTCAATAATAAAGTTCTTAGCATAATAATAATAATTAAATAACAAGAATTTCACGACATGATTCTAGAATTTCTCCATAAGATCATAGGAATATAATTGACTTGACTCTTGACTAGAATTCTTGATAAGAAATATAGATTACGTACGAAAATAGAATTTTAGGTGACTCCTGGGAACAAATATTTTTGAAAAAATGGAGACTTTCTCAATCCCTAGCCATTCTCCTTTTCAACCTAATCGCTATTCTCTGAAGGAATTACGTGAAAGTGAAAAGAATGGCGTCGGTTATTGATTTTAGGGAGAAAGCAACCTCAAAACGACGGGGTTTTGGTCTAGGATGGGTGGGAAAAAGACTCGAATGCCCTTACTTTTAAAAACTAAATGTCAAGTACCATGGTGGAGCATGTCTGTGACACGGACTTATCGCACTCCAGTTCATTTTGTTGACGAAAACTTATAACGCGTTCAGAAACTATGTTTTCACAAAATAACACATAAATCGAAAATTTGCGTTTTATGTGTAATTTTACATAAATCTTTTTTCAATTGATTTTCCAATCCCGTAGAAATAATTGGACCAAAATTAAGTGCAAGTCTGCAACAAGTCTGCAATGCGGACGTATTGCGTACTTTTCTAGAATTGCATTTTTGCCTCCAAAAATTATCTTTCGGTCCAATTAATGTAAAAATTAACCAAGATGATTTTTTCACACAATTTTTCGTGCTAATCGCGTTTCCAGCCTCAAATTTGCCAAATGAGTTTGAAAAGATGCGTTATTCGAGCAATCTTTTGTCAAGGGGTGTTTTAGTAACTGCTAGGGTGTACATGACCTTAGTCAACATTCTTGGAAAACATATCCAAATAAAAGTTTTGACAGCGCGGTTAGCTTTGAAATGATGAATTTGTTCTAGGATGACCTTTTGTTTGGTTGTTGAGTCTTCTGGGTGAGTTTTTGTAACGCTCAGTAAATTTACCAAAATGCCCCTAGAGTGAGGGTATGCGCGTAACGCATCTTCCGATGCTCGTATGGCAGATCTAAGACCGGATTTGAAATCAGCATGAAAAATTGAGTGGAAAAATAGTCTCGATCGATTTTTAGAGCGACCCGATCGAAAGATAAATTTTCAATCCAAGTCACAAAACAGTGACGGTCCGCGACAGAGGCGCGACGCGCACCTGTCGTGGAGGGACACTTGTTTGTTTTTCCAAATTTTTGACGGGATGGGAAAAACTCGTTCAAAAACACTTTTCCAAAAATACACAATTCGCGATAGGTCCGCGTCGCGGACCGTGCATTTTCCGAACTGGAAATTTCTAATTTATTATGAGGGGCATTCCGGTCAATCCCTAAACCCTCCTAAACACTAATACATGGCTAGTTAGGTCGTTCCAATATGAAAAGAGCCTAAAACCCCAAATCCACACAAGGCTAGGGCTTAAGAAGAGGAGAGAAGGGCTTGGGGTGAGACATTTGAGAAGAGATCCTCGACATTACCCGGTTGAATAGCTGCATCACATGTATGTAAGGCTAAACTAAAACATGGGATTGTTCTCTCATGTGCCCCATAGAGGTCATAGATGAATTGATGATTGAAGAGTCTACATGCATGATTTCCTTGATGGATTTTTCTTGAAAATTATATTTAAAATTACATGTTTCCTATGTTGATGATCATCATACTAATTGTTTTCTTAAATTGGATATTTTCATGAGAATTGCATAACCCTTCATGACGAAATTGCAAAGCATGCACATTGCACTTGAGACTTGAGTCTAGAGCCTTGCATTGGGATTGTTGATTGTGATGATGAGTTGATGGAATCTTGACTGTTTTATGAGTCTCTATAAATGAACTCTACCGATGTGTTATTTACTTGTTTCCTAATGATGGTTATACAATCTTGAGTCATTGAGGAGATGTTGATGATAGGGTTAAAATCCCTATGAGATGTTGATGATAGGGTGGAAGTCCCTATGAGATTATTGATGAAAGGACCAAAGGCAGTCGTTGACGGGGAGTGAATCCCTATGAGACTGCTTGAGGTTAATTTTATGAGCATTGAGTCGGGAGGAGTATCGAGCACCGAAATGAGTAGGAGTGAGTCCACTCGAACTCATTAACTACGTCGCCAAATGTAGGAGAGGCTTAAACCATCACATATATATGGTTTCCCTCGAGGTTTAACAGTCCCTGAAAGCAATAGAGGATATGTTCGGTTTGATTCCATATCGGGTACATGGATATGGTACCAATGTTCCTTACCTGTCAAGTTTGGGACCACAGTGGCAACATCATGGCGATTGTTGTACATTCACTGGATCATATGTGAGTATTGTCAGATAAGAGAAACTCCAGGAAAAATTCTCACCGTACTCCGAGTCTAGATGAGATGAGATGAGTGAGCGGGGGTGGACACCCCTGAGATGATCTATGTGATGGGTTGAGACTATTGATGAGTTTGAGATAATGATGTGTCACTTGTCTACTCTTTATTTTTTCATAGATAGACAATTGAATGTGTTGATGTGATTATGATGTTTATTTTGACTTGATGTTACTTTCCGTATTTTCTATCGATTTCTGTTTCATTCAGCTATTTTACATACCAGTAAATTCCAAGTACTGATGTCCACTCTGGACTGCATCGTTTTATGATGCAGAGGCAGGTACTAGAGATCATCAACAGGAGCTCCGTTGAAGATCAGAGATTCGAAGCTGATTTGGTGAGCCTCCCCTACTCCGGAGGAACCATTACTTTTATTTCATCATGCTTTAAGTTAGGATTGGACTATTTCCTAATTGTGATTTGGGTAGCCATGGGTCTGTCATTGGCACCACATCACTAGTGATAGAGGCTTCATAGACAAGGGTCGAGCATTGATGTTGAGATAGTGAGCTAGTTCTTTCAACTAGCCTTCATTATTTTACCTATATTCCTTTGAGAACTTTAGATGAGATGTGTCCATTACTTGCATATATTTTCCGCTGTTCATTAGAAGTATGTGATTGAATGATGTGATGAGGCTAAGTGGTTCGCATGGGGACTAACAATAGTCTCTGAGTGCCGGCTACGCCAAGGGTACCCTCCCGGGGTGTGACAGTTTTGGGCCCCTCGGTGAAAATTGACTAAACTCGGCTTTGAAAAGTAGGATCTACATTTGATCGTAATGACCACATATGGGAATTTTGGCTTCGCCATTAGATCTAGGATGTCAATTTTGGTGCAATTTTATAGTTTGTTTACATATATTTGATTCCGAACGAGTTCTAGACACCCCATCAGGAAATTTTGAAATAGTTGAATCTAGTGTAGGCACCACAGTGCTCCGCGACCATGGAGCCCTTGGTTGCATTTGCAGAGGCCATCTACCCAACAAATCCCGATCTCTGGCCACCCGACCACATTCGTGGAGGTCAGATGGGTTAGCACTGTGCGTTCGTGGAAGTCGAGTTAACCTTATGCTTCGCATTTACGGAGGACTGCGATGAGGTCAGTTATGTTGTATTACAGTTCACTGCGATCACGGAGAACAAAATGAGGTGATATATACATGATCTATTTTTGGATTTGACGAGGGAAAGAGGGAAAAATTTTATTAGCGATAAACTAATCATCCAAAAGGCAAATAGAGTGATTCAAAATGCTAACTTGGTGGAATTTCAAGAAGAACATCGTGAACATGTTGAAAATTGTATTTGCCGTGCTGTTTGAGGTAAGTTTTGTTGTTTTACTGCTTCGTATAGATATTAATTATCATAAACTTTGAATATTGATTACTCAATCATTTTGGATTGCATTTCAGTAAAATTTGGATCTATCCTATGTGATTTTTCTAGATGATCATGGTGGTGTTGTCGGAATCCTCTAATTGAGTTTTATTTGAGGTAAAATTACTATAAAACCTGATGCCTATTCTATATTTTCCATAAGGAAATATAATTTTTTTTATTGGTCTATTTTGTATTATTTGAGCATTAGATTGAGCCCTAATTGAAGTATAGGCTCGGGTAGCTGTAAAGATCATGTTGCAGGGTTTGTTTGGGATTCTGGGCGGGGGTCTTGCTTTCCTGCTTTTCATCCCCAAGATTGGTTAAGTCCATTTCTTATGGTTTTAGTATCAAAATGATTGTATTGATGATGTGATCCTATTTTTGATAGCTTGACAATGTTCTGAGGCTGCTCAGAAGGCGGAATGATTTGGAGCACACATGATCAAAATTTAGGTAGGCTCTGGTCTCCCTTCATCTAGAATGAGTCAAATGTGTGAACCTGTTTGGGTAGTGTGAATATTGAGCAGGGGGTTGATTGGAGGCCATATATTTTGGAACTGATTGTACTAGCTTATATATATATATATATATATGACTGTCTGGATAGTTGTGTAACATGCTGAGGACACTTGTAAGTTGTATACTGACTGCCTGTTGTACTCATAATTATCTGAGATTGACAGAGTACTTGTTGATATGTTGAGGGTACCTGTGATTGGTGCATTGATTGTCTACCATATTTATGACTAGCCATTACTATCAGGTTTTAATCTAAGCTTAGGCTAGTGATTACTCTAGATTTGCACTGGTTAGGATCGGTAGATTGCTATACTTATACTTATTACAATAGACATCGGGCAAAAACAATTACCCAAGTCTGCAATGCGGACTTGGTCCTTGACAAGAGTTTTGTTGAAGGTGAAACAAGTCCACGATGAGGACTTATTGCGAACTTATCGTGGACTCTATGTTTTAAAGAAAATTTCGCGGATAAAAATTCTCGTCCACATCGCGGACTTAGTTCACCTCAGTTTATTTTTATTTATTTTTTCTTATTTTGGGCTAATCTCAGCTAGAATAGTATGGGATATTACACTCATTGTGATCCAGATATGTTGAGAATATGAGATTTTTTTCTCAACATACACGTTATTTGAGACTTAAATATGTGAGAATGACATATGCATTGCCCGATAATCATATATACAAATATCAAGTATAAAAGGAAAATTGCTAATTGAAATGTTAGATTTTTGCTTTGATTCTCATGCCATATTTTTTTATGAGTTAGGCATTGTGTTGATGCATGGTTGATACATTACTGCTAGTTACACACCAAAAAACATGTTTTATCTATGTATCTATTGAAATTCATAATTCAGCTGTTACTCCCTCCGTCTCATATTAGTTAGGCATCTTATTAAAAATATTTGTCTTATATTACTTGATCACTTACTAAATCAGGATAAAATTAATTAATTTTTTTAAGTTTACCCGTATAATTAATATGGCCTTCGTAAGTTTAAATAAACTATGAAGATGCAAAATGTCTTCTTTCAATAGTTTGATTAATGTGAACAAAGAGCACAATAGTAAAGTTATTGATGTTGTAGAGCTAACCGTGAAGGATTGGAGATCTTATGTGTTTGAGGTTTTGTGTCTTTTGGTTTGAGTCCTCTAGATAGAGAATCCACTCATTATTTAAGCCTTTTGATATGATATATAATTTGTTCAAAATGAATTTCATCTGTGATGTGAAGAAACGCCAAATTTTGTAACGCAATGTGCTGAATTAGGGGTGTGCATCGGTCGGTTCGGTTCGATTTTATACATTATGAGTTCGATTTATCGGTTATCGATTTTTAAATATATCAAATCAATAACAAACCAATAAAATAATTATTATCGATTTTCAGTTTATCAGTTTTAAGTCCTTAATGGTTTGGTTTTTTATTTACCCAATAAGGATGATGATGAGAATTTGCATTAATAAAAACAGATGGAGTACGAAAGAGTAAAGATTAAAGTCTAAATACTAGAGCGGATGACTAATCAATTTAGTACGATAAAAATTAAAATAGGTAATGTACTATTATAGTGTCATATTACTATTAAATTACTAATATTTAATATTCACGAAGGGGTAAAATAGTGAAATATTATAATCTTATTGGGTTGTCGGTTTATCTAATAACCTAATAGTAAAAATCGATATCAAACCGATAACCCAATAATTGTTTTTCTCAAAACCATTAAAAACTGGATAATCTAATAACCCATTAACACTAAATTAATAACATTTTTATCGATCGATTTGATTTTGGCACACTCCTATACCGAATGACCTTTTATTGTAATAAATGACTTATCTTTTTGCATAGGCTATTTTTTTTATAAGAAATATAACCTAATTGACATCTTATCAAATTTGCCCTTTTTTAGTGAACATATCAAATCCAAGTATAACAAGTACAAGTTATTGGGTAGTATCAGACCTACTGCAATATTTACCCAAGTTTATTAGTATTCACTTTAGTCAATTTTACTTGTCTATTATTTTAAAAATAAATTCATATTTTCACTTTTAACATATCAAAGAAAGGATTATTATATTTTCTCTGTCTTACTTGTAGCATCAATATTAAATATCAATTAAGAAGTGGTGTGCTAAAATAGTCATATATATCGATTATTATTTTTTTATAAAAGGGGCTTGATATACAAGTCAACTTTGTCATTTAGAGGTAATATACCCCTTGTTACAAGAATGACTCACATATACCATCATTTCGATTCTATAAAAATGGCTCACATATACCCCTACCATTACAAAAATAGCTCACATATATCATCACCGTTACAAAGAGACTTACATATACCCTTTTAGAAGACGGAAGTGAAAAAATTAATTTTATTTTTTATTTTAGAAAAAATCATATAGGGGTATATATGATCTTTTTCACATATTAAATTTTTTGACTTGATTAACTATCATTACTTGAGTTTCTTATTCTCAATTTTTTTTCATTTTTTCTTGTAAAAATATGAGGGAAAAAAGTGTGGATGAAGAAAGAGAAAAAAAGTAAGAAATTTTTTTAAACCAATTATTTTCTGGATACATTGTAATTTAGATTTTGTATTTGTAAAAAAATTGAGGCATATATAATAAATTTTATGGGGAAGTTAGAAGAAAAGACTTTGACTATCAAAATAACAAATTTAAACTAATTGTTGAATAAAAAAATCTAACATAAATATGTGTGAGAAGTATCAGATATATCCTTAAATGAATATTTTACTTTACTACTTTTATATAGGAGAATAAATCAACAACTTCAGATTGTGCTGCTTGCTTGAGCAACTACTGATTGCCATGCCCACTCCACCTGTTAAAAGCAATAGTTGATCGTTGCTGTGTCTACTTTTATTCGTTTTCGTATTTTCTTCATTTTGATTTATATTTTATTTTTTAGAATATGCAATTTTTAAAAAATTATGTAAAAATATTATAAATCATAATTAGTAAGTATAAAAAAGTACTATAAATTACAATAATTAGCAGCTTAAATTCGAATGGAGGAAGTAGCATATATTATTTGAAATGATATAAAAGGTGCAATCAATCATAATAATTACTAGCTTAAAAATTTAAAAGGCATATAAAAATATTTGAATAACTCTTGAATTTTATCAGTGTTACATAAATTGGGATAAAGATTGTAACATATAATATTTGAAATTTATGTAAACGGTACTATAAATCATAATAATTAATAATTTAAAATATTTAAGATAAAAATAAAATTTCGATTAACTTTCAAAAAAATTTATGTGCGACATAAATCAAAACAAAATAAGGAACAAATAATATTTAAAAATGACATAAAACATATTATAAGTTATAAAAGATACACACTAATTATACAATTTAGCTTACGTAAACATGAGTTATATACTGATTATACATTACGACCAAAACGCGTTAAATAATAATGCCGCATGACTATTTATTATAATAAATGACTTTTTTAAAGTGGACTATCTTTTGTATAAGAAATATAACCTAGTGGATATTTTGTCTAATTTGTCCCTTTAAAAAAAAAAAGGTAAACTAAGCATATGCCAGTTTTGAATTAAACTATTTATATTCATATACCCCAGTATATTTTAGGCTCTTTTACAATTAAAATTTGCTCTCCTACTATTAAAATTCGCATGCTGTCGTCATGCGTCAGCACCCATCTTCTATCATATATCAATAGGGTATACATATATCGATATGGTATCACAAAAGATTAAGCTCAGTCCTATATGATATCAATATGGTATCAGTATACCGATAGAGTATCACAAAGAATATATTTTTTATTAATTTAGAATTTAATAAATAAGTTTGTAACTTCAATAATTTTCTCTTAATTATGTTATTAGAAAATGTGCTCAAAATTATATGATACCGATAGGGTATCAATATACTGATGGAGTATCACGAGAATATATTTTCTACTAATTTAGGGTTTAATCAATAATTTTCTAATCTTATACAATACCAATATGGTATATGATATCGATATAGTATCAATATACCGATAAAGCATCAAAAAGAATATATTTTCTATTAATTTATAATTTGATAAATAAGTTTGTAACTTTAATAATTTTCTCTTAATTACGTTATTTATTAAAAAAAAAGTGCTCAAAATTATATGATACTGATAGGGTATCAAAATACTGATGAAGTATCACGAGAATATATTTTCTACTAATTTAGAGTTTAATTAATTATTTTCTAATTTTATACGTTACTGATATGGTATGAATATATACCAATGAAGTATCACAACAGATATATTTTCTACTAATTTAGATTTTAATAATATTTTTATTTGTTTCTTATTTTTTAAAAAAAAAACATAATCCTATATGATATCACTTTGGTATCAATATACCACCTGAGTATCACAAAGGATTGAACTCATTCTATATGATATCATTATAATGTATATATATCATCGGAATATTACAGAAGATTATTTCATATTATTCATGCTGATATTAGCATGACATCAACATAACGTCAGGCAAAATAACAAGAAAAAAGTGGAGTAAAAAGGTAAATAATTTGAGCTATAGATTTATTAAAGTAAATAATTTGAATTGAGTCTAGTAAAAAAACCTACTTTAACATTAAGTATATTTAAGGAAATTAATTTAACACTAGGTCTACTTTATGTATCTATCCTACCAACAAAACTTTTTCTGCTTCCTTTGTCGGTGTGCCGCCATGGAGCTCAAATGGCGACTCACTAACTTTTGCTTCTTTGTTTGTTGGTGTGCCGCCATTCATCAGACCCCCATGGTATAATTCCACTGTTTGTTTGTTTTTCCCCATAGCTCAGAATTGTTCATCCACTCTTTCTTTGTTTTTCCCTATAGCTAAGAATTGTTCATCTGTTTAGGGATTTGTATGACCTGAATCAGTGTTGAGTTGGAATTGTAGGATATCTGGTAAAATTATATAAAAATTGATAATTAGCGTTTCATCAAATTGAATTTGTTTGCTTTAGATGATATAACTTGTTCTGTTCATTTTATTAAGTTGGAATTTGTTCCCTTTGCTGCAATGAATGGACAAATTGACTGGAGAGAATTATTTTGTACATCAAGGTTTATGCTCTACATACAATAGGTTGTCTTCTTTCCTGTCCTAAAGATTTAGGGTTAAATAGCAGCATAAATAGTAAAAGATTAAGTACAACTCAGTGGTATTGGAGATTAGGTTCCACCTAAAGAAGATACATTTATTCTTTCATTAGCATGTTGTGGCAGTTAATTCTCTTAAATATAGCCGGTATCTTTTATGTATATATAGTCATCTTTCCTGTTTTAAACAATTCTGCTTTTCTCTCCTTTCAGATATTGTGTGCTTTGGTATTATGAAGAATGTGATATTGGCAAGGGGGTAATATCTTCATCACGTGTATCGGGAATGAGCAGAGGGATCCAAGTTACATGACTGTGCAAAGAATTGTCGGAGTACTATGCCACCGAAGAAACAAAGTAAGATTCGTGGTGGGCATTGTATTGATGAGGTACGACCCTGGAAAAGTGAGTTATCTACCTATTGAAGAACTAGGTATAAATATTGTCTAAAGGTTAAGTATTCACTAACATCCTTAGTATTCATTACTTGGTTTGATTTGTCCTCTTCTTAAACCTAGATTCTTCATAAATTTCATTTTCTATCATATACTCTATTTTAACAAAAATGATATTGATGTATCTAGAGTTGATATTATCTTTCAAAATGATTTTCGTTACACTTTCAATATCTGAAAGCTATCATAGCGAAATTTATTAAATTTTATACTTCTATGCAATTGATGTAGCCTATTTCTTAGGTTTGATGGTTTTACCATTTTGGGACATATGAGTCTCGAGGCTGCGAATGAGAGTTGAATGATGAATCCATTTACGACATATATAATACATGTAGTTAATAATGTTGGTTCTTCAGGAGACGACCTAGTTTCTAAGGCATAGGAGTAACAACTTAGAGGTTTTAGGTTAGAGTTCCAGTTGCATCAACTGTTGCACCTATCTAGTCTAGCCATGCGGGCAGCATTACCTTGTCAGTACGTGCTAAGGCCTTCTGTTTCCACACTTACAACATTGTGTTGAATATTGCTCCCTGTTTACCTCATGACTTGTTTGATAACAGCAAGTTAGACTTTTCATATGGGTTTTAAGAAGTTCCTTCGGTGGGATGGACAGGTTCGCCCAAAAAATTAGCTTGGGTGGATGCAAGCTCTTGGGACGCCATTAGTATCACTAAAAAAATGAATAGGACACTTTAGAATGTATGACCTACTATGGAAAGAGTTCTGTTCATACATAGTTGCGAGTTGTGGCATAAGGATAATCTGATCAGATACTACTTAGTGAGATGGTAGTAAACTTGATTCCCATTAGGGAGAAATTCCTTGAGAACTTGAAGTTACTGCCACTCTTATGGACAGTTGATGAGTCGTGGAAATACGATTCTTGTAACGCTTTAAACACAAGATTTTTGCGCGTTCTCAAGCAAATCTGTTAGTTTGATGTGTGTGTTTTTATTATTTTTCAAGAGCATGGTGGAGGCATGGAGTAAGGAACAAAGTACAAGAAAATGATTGAGGAAAAAGGCACAAGAGTCACCATACGGAGACCTCCACGGCCCGTGCAACATTACACGGACCGTGAGAGGCCACGTGGGACTGGCCTGAGCGAAGGAGTCAAGAATGGAGCTAAGTGGAGGAGCACGAGCATCCGCGCGGTCCGTGTAACACGAGACGGACTGTGTGGTGCACCGTACCCCCACAGTTAATTTGCTAAAGTGCGGATAGAGTAAAGAAGCCAATGCAACTCTCACGATCCCTTTTCATGGTCCGTGGGAATTGACAAGGATCGTGCCCCTCATCGTCTGAGTGATGTAAGTTGAAGAGTCATCGTCAAAAATAACAAAAATCATACAAGTGGAGAGAGACGGGGCTCGTCAAGGGCCATGTGAGTAACCACGGATCGTGGTATGGGCCGTGAAGCTGAAAGACCAAAGTGCTTGCGTGAAAGTCATTAAGGCAAGGGTCACAGGCCGTTTCACGAACCGTGAACCCTCACACAGGCCGTGCCAACGCACGTGGGGACACAATGCAATTATGGGCTCACGGACCATTTCACGGTTCGTTTGGACCCTCACGGTCCGTGTAGTGACCCGTACCCAAGCTGACGTCTATTTTCCTATTTTAAGTTGGGTTAGGTTTTACCTTTATATATATATATATATATATATATATATATATATATTATTTTTGTTCCGTTTTCATTATCAATGGACGGTTGGAGATAGAGAACAAGAGGAGAATACTATTTTGCACTAATTTACATTGAGTTCTTGGATTTGAATCAACTCTTTAGAGATTGTAATACGTGGATTCATTACCTTATCTATAGTAAGTTCTTTATCATGATTCCTTTATATTGTTGTGGGCGATTTATTTTGAATATGCTAGGCTAAACCCACAACTAGGGTCGTGGAATCATGACAAATCAGTAAGATAACAAATTTGGGGGTGAACCCCGGGATTGATTATCGTATACATTGTAGTATTCTTCGCTTTAACTTCTTCCTTAATAAGTTGACGCGTTAGGGTAAGCCTGTATTTATTACATGCCTGGGAGCGGGGGTTTACCCTTTGTGCATCCAAATGGTAGCGGCTGCGAGTTCCGTTGTCATAAAAAAAATAATCTCCCCATCATGAGCAAAATCAAATAGACATGTACAAATAACTCAACTAGGAAATGCAAAAACATAAATCTAAAAAGGGGTTATGTTTGTTTTCTTGAGATAAATTTGGAATGTTAACCAAAATTACTCATTTCATCCAAACATATATGCCATCAATATAGTTGCATCATCATACATAGCCAACCAACAAATTCACAAACTAGATTGCAGGTAGCAGCCGAAACGATTTCTGTTAAAGAGCTAAGTGCCTATTTGGATTGGCTTATTTTAGGTGCTTTTAAGCTAGTATAACTTTTATATAATTTTAAAGTGTTTTGGTAAAGTTAAAAAGTGCTTATGAACACTTATTTTTAAAGCAAAATAACAAAAATAAGTTAAAAGCCATAAGTTAGGATTCCTAACTTATGACATTTGGCTTATAAGTCATATGTCAAAAGTCAATTCAAGCGGCCTCTAAATCAAAGCCATTTCTAAAAGTAGTTGTCGAGACAACAGTGTCCAGCGCACTACATTTCTCCAGCTATCATGTCTATCTCCATATGAACACTATATTTCCTTACACGCGAGAGAGGAAGGTCAACTTTTCTAAGGGCCAAAAAAAGACTCGGACATTCAGTGCAAATTCAAAAAAAAGAGAAAAGGTCAACTTTTACCTTATATATCTATCGGTAAAGGGGAAAGGGATGCAAAGTAGAAGTGAACCTTTGCTCAGGAATGTTTTTAGTAGAAATTAATTTGCACACACCATATGTCTAACTTTGGAAGGAGGATGAGCCTGGATACAATTATTGGACATCCTAGGCACAATTTCTGGAGCACCTAAGATATCAAAGCTTCCCGAAAATGCAAAGAGGAAGAGAGATTAATAAATTACAGGGACGTAAACTTCTTCTTGTTGAACGGTGCCAATTCCTTATAATTATGTATATATATATACATATATGTACACACACATATGTATATTTAGTCCTCAGAATAATTACTATTTATTTTAACCACAATCATATATATATGTCTTACCAAAAAACTCATTGAAAATGAAAAAAGAATATAGAGATTATCGACGTACTTTGACAATCGCTGCACAGGGTTGTGGATGCAAGTATAAGCAACTCAACATCATTTATAAGCATTCTCATCACCAAATCTTCCCTACGCATGAACTCTACCAGAGTAATGCACATATCAAACCTACATATAATGGCAAATGCAAATCAATTTCTAGTAAAATCATATCTGGGCAAGGGCTCACTTCTACTTTGCACCCCTTTCCTTTTTACTGATAGATATATAAGGAAGAAGTTGACCTTTCTTTCTCACTTGTAAAGAAATATAGTTTGTATCTTCTTTACCCGGAATATGATTGTTGAATAGACTTGCCCAGGTATTCCCATGGGGAACTAGTTGAAATTTAAGAGTAGCAGGCAAAAGATGTGAGTACTCATACACCATATGCCTTAACTTTTCTTTTATTCTGAAAAAATAGGTTAGACATATGGTGTAACTTTTTTTTTAAAGAATAAAAAGAAGTTATACATATGGTGTATGAGTACTCACGTCTTTTTCCTGCTACTCTTAATTTTCAACTAATTCCCCATGGGAATATCTGGGCAAGTCTATTCAGCAATCATATTCCGGGTAAATAAGATATAGGACTATATTTCTTTACACGCGAGAAAGGAAGGTCAACTTTTACCTTGTATATCTAACAGTAAAGGAGAAAGGGATACAAAATAGAAGTGAGCCCTTGCTCAGGAATGTTTTTACTAGAAATTGATTTGCATACACCATATTTCTAACTTTGGAAGGAGAATGAGCCTGGATAAAATTATTGAACATCCTAGGTACAATTTCTGGAGCACCTAAGATATCAAAACTTCCCGGAAATGCAAAGAGGAAGAGAGATTAATATATTATAGGGACGAAAACTTGTTCCTGTTGAATGGTGCCAATTCCGTAAATAAAAGAAAGATCATCATCATTATATATATATATACATACACACGAGCATATGTATATGTAGTCCGCTGAATAGTTACTCCTATGTTTTTGTCACGCCCCGGGAGGGTACCCTTGGCGTGGCCGGCACTCAGAGACTATTGCTAGTCCCCAAGCGAACCACTTAGCCTCATCACATCATTCAATCAAATAAACTTTACTGAACAGCGGAAAATATAATTAGGTAATGGACATATCTCATCTAAAGTCTCAAAAGAGTATATAAAATAATGAAGGCTAGTAGAAAGAACTAGCTCACAATCTCAACATCACTACTCGACCCTCGTCTATGAAGCCTCTATCATTAATCATGTGGTGCCAATGACAAATCCATGGCTACCCAAATCAAAACAAAATCAATAGTCCAATCTAACTCTAAAGCATGATGAAATAAAAGTAGTGGATCCTCTGGAGTAGGGGAGGCTCACCAAATCAGCTTCGAATCTCAGACCTTCAACGGAGCGCCTGTTGATGATCTCTAGTACCTGCCTCTACATCATAAAACGATGCAGTCCAGAGTGGACGTCAGTACTTGGAATGTACTGGTATGTAAAATAGCTGAATGAAACAGAAACCGGTAGAATAATATGGAAACAACAACAACTTAAAATACATATCAAATCACATCAGTAGTCAAATGTCTGTCTATGCAAGAATAAAGAGTAGACAAGTGACCTATCATCAACTCAAACCTCAGCAATCATCTCAGACTCATCTCAAAGGAGCTCACCTCCTCTTATCTCATCACATTTCATTTCATCTCATCTCATCTCAGTGGAGCTCACCTCCTCTCATCTCTTTCCGACTCAGAATAGGGTAAGAAGTTTATGGGAGTTTCTCTTCACCGATAACAATCACTTATGAGCCAGTGATTGTACAACAATCCCGCCGGTGTTGCCACGGCCGTCCCGTACTTGCCAGGTAGAGACGAATCGAAACCATAATGGATAAATCCAAGATGGAGACAGTACAATCAACAATGTCCGCTATTGATTTCAGGGACATAAACTCAAGAGGAAAACCTCTTCTATGCTTGGCGACATAGTTTAATGGGTTCGAGTGGGACTCACTCTTAACCATTTCGGTGCTCGATACTCCTCCCGACTCAATGCTCATAAAACAATCAATCCAATCGAACCAATCTCGTAGGGACTTTAACCCCGTCAACGATCGATATCTCATAGGGACTTTAACCCTATCATCAATCAAGCTCATAGGGACTTTAACCCTCTCATCAATCAATCTCATAGGGACTTTAACCCTCTAAAATATCAATCTCATCAATGACTCAAGGTTTAGATCAATCATTAGGAATCAAGTGAATAGACACATCGGTAGAGTTCATTTTTAGAGACTCATAAGACAATCAAACTCTACCAACTCATCATCATTCTCTCATCACAATCAATATCACAATCACAATCAACAATCACAATCTTATCTCAAGGCTCTAGAATCATCATTCTCTCATCACAATCACAATCACAATCAACAATCACAATCTTACCTCAAGGCTCTAGACTCATCATTCTCTCATCACAATCACAATCACAATCCAAGGCTCTAGACTCAATCCTCAAGTTCATTATGCATGCTTTTCAAAATAGTCATGTAGGGTTATGCAAATTCTCATGGAAAATATTCAATTTAAGAAGACAAATAGTATGATGATCATTAACATAGAAAACATGAAATTTCAAATATAATTTTCAAGAAAAGCCATCAAAGAACTCATGCATGTAGACTCTTCAATCATCAACTCATCTATGACCTCTATGGGGCACATGAGAGGACAATCCCATGTTTTAGTTTAGCCTTACATACCTGTGATGCCGTTAGCAATCGAGTACTTTCGGGGTCTCCGCTCGAATTCTTCCCACAAGCTCTTCTCTCTTCTCCTCAAGCCCTAGCCTTGTTAGTTTCTAAGGGATAGGACTTAGAATGAGGTTTTAGACCCTTTTCTGGTTGAAAATGACTTAATTAGTCGTGTACCAGTGTTTAAGAGGGACTAGGGATTGTCTAGAATGCCCCTAGAATTAAATTAGGAATTTGCAGTTCGGGAAAACACACGGTCCGCGACGCGGACCTATCACGTACTGTGTAATTTTGGAAAAAGTGCTTTTGTACGAGTTCTCTCCATCCCGTCGAAAATTTTGGAAAACACACAAGTGCCACTCCGCGTCAGGTCCGCGACGCGCCTCCATCGCGGACAACCACTGTTTTGTGACTTGATCCGAAAATTTATCTTTCGATCGGGTCGCTCTAAAATTCGACCGAGACCATTTTCCCACTCCATTTTCCATGCTGATCACAAATCCGATCTCGAATTCGCCATACGAGCATCGGAAGATGCGTTACGTGCATACCCTCACTCCAGGGGTATTTTGGTAATTTTACCGGGCATTACATCATCTCCCCCTTGGGATCATTCGTCCTCGAATGATAAATAGAGGTGGGGACTAAAGCACAACTAGACTCGAGACTCATCTTCCACTCAGTTCAATCAATCCATCCTCGACTAGGCAATAGTAAGTCGCATCAAAATAAAACAATCAGTTTAGTGAAGAGCAAGGATTTTTACCTTAAATGTTTCTATCATCCGTTGGCATGAATAGGTGCGGGTATTTGGCCCTAATCTCCTCCTCAGCTTCCCATGTGGCTTCTTCAACGAATTGATTCCTCCACAGGACTTTGACTGAGGCTATCTCTTTGTTCCACAACCTGCGAATCTGACAATCAAGGATCTGAACCGGGACCTCTTCATAAGATAGGCTATCTTTCACTCCAAGGCCATCAATAGGAATCACCACGGCGGGATCTCCCAAGCATTTCTTCAGCATCGACACATGGAATACCGGATGAACTCCCTCTAACTCGGAAGGTAACTCCAACTCGTAAGCAACCTTCCCAATCCTTTTTACGATCTGATATGGCCCAACATATCGTGGGCTTAACTTTCCCTTCTTTCTAAACCTTAGGACACCCTTCATAGGTGATACCTTCAAATACACCCAATCATCTATCTCAAACTCTAAGTCCCTTCTCCTTACGTCGGTGTAGGACTTTTGGCGACTCTGGGCAGTCTTTAGCCTCTCTCTAATGATCTTGACTTTTTCCATCGACTGGTGAACAAGGTCAGGTCCAATCAGCCCTGCTTCTCCAACCTCAAACCACCCAATCGGCGATCTACATCTTTTCCCGTACAGGGCCTCATAAGGAGCCATCTGAATGCTTGCATGATAACTATTGTTATATGCGAATTCGATCAAGGGTAGATGATCATCCCAATTTCCTTTGAAGTCAAGTACACAAGCTCTCAACATATCCTCGAGTGTTTGAATCGTACGCTCTGCCTGACCATCCGTCTGCGTGTGAAAAGCTGTACTCAGATTCACCTTAGTACCCAAACCTTTCTGAAACGATCTCCAGAACTGGGAGGTAAATTGAGCCCCTCTGTCTGAGATGATAGACAAAGGAACCCCATGCAAACTCACGATCTCCTGGACGTACAATCTGGCATACTCTTCCGCAGTGTTTGTTGTCTTTACTGCCAAGAAGTGAGCCGACTTTGTCATCCTATCCACGATCACCCATATCCAATCATGTTGCTTTCGAGATTTCGGCAGGCCAGTGATAAAGTCCATGTTGATCATCTCCCATTTCCACTCCGGAATTTCAAAGTTCTGAGCCAATCCACATGGCCTTTGATGCTCAACCTTCACTTGTTGGCAATTTGGGCATTTCGAGACAAACTCTGCAACATCCCTCTTCATCCCATTCCACCAATAGACTTCCCTTAAGTCGTGGTACATTTTGGTGGAGCCAGGGTGAATGGAATATCTCGTGTTATGAGCTTCTGCCATGATTCTGTCCCATATGCCATCAACATTTGGAACACACAATCGACTTTGATATCTCAGTACACCATCTCCCCCTTTGGAGAAGACCGTCACCTTCTGATTGTGGACATCCTCCTTCAATTGGAGTATGACTGGGTCTTGGTCTTGTTTTTCTTTCACTTCTATCACTAGCGAGGAAGCAGACCCGTTCTCCACATTAACTCCTCTTTCATTGTTCTCCTCAAGTCGGACCCCTAATCGAGCCAACCGGTGTACGTCCTTGGCTAATTCCCTCTTTCCTTCCTCCACATGGGCTGTGCTACCCATTGATAACCTGCTAAGAGCATCAGCAACGACGTTAGCTTTACCTGGATGATAGTGAATGCTCATGTCGTAATCCTTGAGCAATTCCAACCATCTCCTCTGTCGCAAGTTAAGCTCCTTCTGACTGAAAACATACTGCAAGCTCTTGTGGTCTGTGAACACATCCACGTGTACCCCATACAAGTAGTGACGCTAGATCTTAAGTGAGAACACTACCGCTGCCAACTCGAGGTCATGGGTTGGGTAATTCCTTTCATGGACCTTGAATTGCCCGGAGGCATAGGCTATCACCTTCCACCTTCGCATTAGTACACATCCCAGTCCGACCCTTGAGGCATCACAATAAATCACAAAGCCCTCATTTCCCTCGGGTAAAGTTAAGACTGGTGCAGTAGTCAATCTCGTTTTCAATTCCTGGAAACTCTTCTCACATTCCTCGGACCACTGAAACTTGACCTTTTTCTGGGTCAACATGGTCAATGGTGCGGATAAGGAAGAAAATCCTTCTACAAACCTGCGGTAGTAGCCCGCCAACCCCAAGAAACTTCTAATGCCGGTCAGAGTGGTCGGTCGTGGCCAGTTCTTAACCGCTTCAATCTTCTGGGCGTCCACCTGAATACCGTCCCCGGAAACAACGTGGCCCAGGAAGGCTGCTGACTTAAGCCAGAACTCACACTTTGAAAATTTTGCATACAACTCATGGTCCTAAGAGTTTGGAGGACAACTCTGAGGTGATTGGCATGCTCCTCCTCACTCCTCGAATATATCAGAATATCATCGATGAATACAATCACAAACAAGTCAAGATACGGTTTGAACACCCTGTTCATCAAGTCCATAAAGGCGGCAGGTGCATTCGTCAACCCAAAGGACATGACCAGGAATTCAAAATGGCCATATCTAGTCCTAAAGGCTGTCTTTGGAATGTCACACTCTCTCACCTTCAGCTGATGGTAGCCAGATCTGAGGTCTATCTTAGAGAAACAAGAGGCGCCCTGAAGTTGGTCAAACAAATCATCTATCCTTGGGAGAGGATATTTGTTCTTCACCGTGACCTTGTTCAGTTGCCTATAATCAACACACATTCTGAGAGACCCATCTTTCTTTCGCACGAATAGGACAGGAGCACCCCATGGTGAGACACTTGGCCTAATGAAGCCCTTCTCTAGCAAATCTTTTAGTTGCTCTTTCAATTCTTTCAACTCGGCGGGGGCCATCCTGTAAGGCGGAATCTAAATGGGTTGGGTATCAGGAAGAATGTCAATCCTGAAGTCAATCTCCCTATCAGGAGGGACTCCGGGCAGATCATTAGGAAACACTTCCGGATACTCACTAACAATCGGAACTGACTCAAGAGTTGGGGACTCAACCTCGTCTGATTTCACTTGTACTAGGTGATAGATACAACCTTTGGAAATTAACTTCCGGGCTTTAAGATATGAGATAAACCTCCCCCTCGGTGTCACTGAGTCACCCTTCCACTCTAGAACTGGTTCATTTGGAAATTGGAACTTAACAATTCGGGATCTACAATCAACAGAGGCATAACAGGCGTGGAGCCAATCCATGCCAAGGATCAAGTCAAAATCAATCATCTCCAGCTCAATCAAATCAACAAGAGTGTCCCTATGATAGATGGACACTACGCAAGTCCTATAAACTCTCTCAGCTCGAATAGACTCACCCACTGGAGTAGAAACATCAAAAGGTTCAAGGAGACTCTCAGGGGTCATATCAAATTTACTGGCCACATAAGGAGATACAAATGACAGTGTGGCACCAGGGTCCATCAAGACATAACAATCAAAAGTAAAGACATGAATCATACCCGTCACAACATCTGGGGAGTTCTCCTGATCTTGGCGACTACCCATGGCGTACAAGCGGTTTGTTGCTCCGCCTGTTCTGACATAGTGGCCCTCTGGTTCCCTCCTACTGGTGGGGCCGATGCAGTGGATTGAGCTCGGCTAGCCCATCGAGGATAGTCTCTCTGATAGTGACCCACTTGGCCACATTTGTAGCACCCATCATTTCCCTCACGACATCTTCCCAGGTGCAACTTGCCACACTTTTTACACGGCGGTTGACCCCGCGATCCTTGAGCCACACTAGCTTGTGACTGGGACCCATGGGCTCTAGTATTCTGGGACCTTTGATCATCCCTGATCCTGGGCGTGGGCGCACTAGCAGATGATGGTGTTGGAAATCGATGACCATTGCCTCTCCTTCCCGTCTCATAGCTAGACGTTTTGGCTTTCTTGCGCCTGAATTCCTCCTTGTCAAGCTGCCTCTCCTCATCAGCTTGTTGTACAAATGTCATCAATCCCCCAATGTCCATATCACTCACCAGCATTGCCCCTCTGCCATCCATTTTGGGCCCTCTATTCAACCCATCGACATACATTCCCATTCTCCCCCTCATGTCGGCAATCATATCTGGAGCATAGCGAGATAGCTGTGTGAACTTCAGGCCATACTCTTGCACGGTCACGGAGCCCTGTTTTAGATTCAGAAACTCCCTCACCTTAGCCTCTCTTTTCTCCCTAGGGAAGAAGCGTCCCAAGAAGGCCTCCTCAAACACTGCCCAGGTGACACATGAATCACCATCCACTCGGACATTCTTCCATTGGTCGAACCACAGCCTGGCCACCCCTTTGAGTTGGTAGGCGGCCAATTCAACTCTATCCACATCCGCCACATGCATCACTTGGAACACCTTCTCAAGCTCCTCAATATAGCTCTCGGGGTCTTAAGTAGCTGCCGACCCCGTGAACTCAGGCGGGTTCATCCTCAGAAATTCCCGGACTCCGGAGGTGTCATGAGTGTCCAGTCTGCCCGCTCCCTGTCTCACAGGAGGTGCCGCAACAGCCTGGGCTAGAGCCCGAATAGCTTGGCGTAACTCGGCATTGGAGACCTCATCCTGAGGGGGTTGTTCGACAGGAACCGCTGGATCCATGGGCCCCTCGGGTACTTGGGGTTCAGGTGGGTTAACAGCTTGCCTGGCAGGACGTTCCCTTCCTCTGACAGCTCTTCTGGGAGGCATGTTATCGATTCTGCACGTGTCACGCACGAATTAGAAGATAGTTTTCATAAAGTTCGACTCCATCGCACGATTTAGAGTAAGAAAGAAGTGTAACCATTCCTAATGTCCCATAGCCTCCTGCTTATGAAGTGTGGTCGACAACACACCCATAAACAAGACTCTACTAGACACGGCCTCATAGACTCCCTAGGACACTTGAACTCTGTGCTCTGATACCAAGTTTGTCACGCCCCGGGAGGGTACCCTTGGCGTGGCCGGCACTCAGAGACTATTGCTAGTCTCCAAGCGAGCCACTTAGCCTCATCACATCATTCAATCAAATAAACTTTACTGAACAGCGGAAAATATAATTACGTAATGGACACATCTCATCTAAAGTCTCAAAAGAATATATAAAATAATGAAGGCTAGTAGAAAGAACTAGCTCACAATCTCAACATCAATACTCGACCCTCGTCTATGAAGCCTCTATCATTAATCATGTGGTGCCAATGACAAATCCATGGCTACCCAAATCAAAACAAAATCAATAGTCCAATCTAACTCTAAAGCATGATGAAATAAAAGTAGTGGATCCTCCGGAGTAGGGGAGGCTCACCAAATCAGCTTCGAATCTCAGACCTTCAACGGAGCGCCTGCTGATGATCTCTAGTACCTGCCTCTACATCATAAAACGATGCAGTCCAGAGTGGACGTCAGTACTTGGAATGTACTGGTATGTAAAATAGCTGAATGAAACAGAAACCGGTAGAATAATATGGAAACAACAACTTAAAATACATATCGAATCACATCAGTAGTCAAATGTCTGTCTATGCAAGAATAAAGAGTAGAAAAGTGACCTATCATCAACTCAAACCTCAGCAATCATCTCAGACTCATCTCAAAGGAGCTCACCTCCTCTTATCTCATCACATTTCATTTCATCTCATCTCATCTCAGTGGAGCTCACCTCCTCTCATCTCTTTCCGACTCAGAATAGGGTAAGAAGTTTATGGGAGTTTCTCTTCACCTACAACAATCACTTATGAGCCAGTGATTGTACAACAATCCCGCCGGTGTTGCCACGGCCGTCCCGTACTTGCCAGGTAGAGACGAATCGAAACCATAATGGATAAATCCAAGATGGAGACAGAACAATCAACAAAGTCCGCTATTGATTTCAGGGACATAAACTCAAGAGGAAAACCTCTTCTATGCTTGGCGACATAGTTTAATGGGTTCGAATGTGACTCACTCTTACCCATTTCGGTGCTCGATACTCCTCCCGACTCAATGCTCATAAAACCATCAATCCAATCAAACCAATCTCGTAGGGACTTTAACCCCGTCAACGATCGATATCTCATAGGGACTTTAACCCTATCATCAATCAAGCTCATAGGGACTTTAACCCTCTCATCAATCAATCTCATAGGGACTTTAACCCTCTCATCAATCAATCTCATCAATGACTCAAGGTTTAGATCAATCATTAGGAATCAAGTGAATAGACACATCGGTAGAGTTCATTTTAGGAGACTCATAAGACAATCAAACTCTACCAACTCATCATCATTCTCTCATCACAATCACAATCACAATCACAATCACAATCACAATCACAATCAACAATCACAATCTTATCTCAAGGCTCTAGAATCATCATTCTCTCATCACAATCATAATCACAATCAACAATCACACTCTTAACTCAAGGTTCTAGACTCATCATTCTCTCATCACAATCACAATCACAATCCAAGGCTCTAGACTCAATCCTCAAGTTCATTATGCATGCTTTTCAAAATAGTCATGTAGGGTTATGCAAATTCTCATGGAAAATATTCAATTTAAGAAGACAAATAGTATGATGATCATCAACATAGAAAACATGAAATTTCAAATATAATTTTCAAGAAAAGCCATCAAAGAACTCATGCATGTAGACTCTTCAATCAACTCATCTATGACCTCTATGGGGCACATGAGAGGACAATCCCATGTTTTAGTTTAGCCTTACATACCTGTGATGCCGTTAGCAATCGAGTACTTTCGGGGTCTCCGCTCGAATTCTTCCCACAAGCTCTTCTCTCTTCTCCTCAAGCCCTAGCCTTGTTAGTTTCTAAGGGATAGGACTTAGAATGAGGTTTTAGACCCTTTTCTGGTTGAAAATGACTTAATTAGTCGTGTACCAGTGTTTAAGAGGGACTAGGGATTGACTAGAATGCCCCTAGAATTAAATTAGGAATTTGCAGTTCGGGAAAACACACGGTCCGCGACGCGGACCTATCGCGTACTGTGTAATTTTGGAAAAAGTGCTTTTGTACGAGTTCTCTCCCTCTCGTCGAAAATTTTGAAAAACACACAAGTGCCACTCCGCGTCAGGTCCGCGACGCGCCTCCGTCGCGGACAACCACTGTTTTGTGACTTGATCCGAAAATTTATCTTTCGATCGGGTCGCTCTAAAATTCGACCGAGACCATTTTCCCACTCCATTTTCCATGCTGATCACAAATCTGGTCTCGGATTCGCCATACGAGCATCGGAAGATGCGTTACGCGCATACCCTCACTCCAGGGGTATTTTGGTAATTTTACCGGGCGTTACAGTTTTAACCACTAGGTCATCTCCTGGGGGACCAACATCATGTTGTTAACTAAAAAGTATTATATATTTATCTTTACTTAGCAGTAGGAAAATTACAAAAGAGGAGGTTAATGAGTCAACTGACTACTAGCAAAGATAGGTCATTCAAAAACAGCGATGAGCTGAATTTGAATTAGTAATAAATGTACACAATGAAGTGTATTTACTTCTAGGAATGATCTAGAGCAAGATCACAATGGTGTGTCATAAGTGGATTCATCATTCCACTCGCTTTCACAGCATCAGGACTTCTAAACTTCAGAATGGTAGGACCATCAGGACCAAAAATGTAGGCTACATCAATAGGATGGAAGTATAGACTAAGTTGCTCGGACTCTTCTCTTTGGTGCTGCACCCGTGTCGACACGATATGGGTGTGGGATCCGTGTCCGATTTGGTCAACCAGTTTCAAGTACTTTGACCGAAATTGATGGGAAAAGTCGAGACAGTTTTAATGATTTGTGTAATCAGTACAAAAGCTAAGGTGAAATTGAAGAAAGTGGAATACTTTTTATATAGAAATTTTCCTTTAATCTCCATCCGAGATTTTCCTCAAGTTCTCCATATAATATCTCATAATTTAGGTTTAATCACTCTACTTTTAGATATTTTAGTTGTATTTTAGGCAAATCTCCGCACCCGTATACATATATTGATCCATATCCCCAAATCTTAAAAATTAGATCATGTAAGATCCGACCTCTAGATCAGCACATGTATCGGCCACCCGCACCCAAGTCCGAGCAACTTAGAGTATAGAAGTAAATGAATTCTGCTAGGAAAGATTTGCATATATTGATGTTGTAAGGGTGATCACTATTTTGAAAGATAATATCGACTCTAGACTTGATATATCAATAGCATTATTTTTAAGATAATTAATAAGAGTATGCGATGGAAAATGAAAGTTTTGATGAATAAAAATATAAGAAGAGGATAAATCTGAACAAGTAATGAATACCAGAGATATTGGTGACACTTAACCTTTATATGATTGTACTTGTTTTTACTCTGTTAAGTTATTTTGATATTTGAAAAATTGTGAGGTTTCATATATCCGGTTGATTTTAAAGAATACTACACTGTTCTCATTTTAGGAAAAGAATTTGAAATTTGAGTTCTAGTTTTGCTTAAATTCCCCCGAGTCGCAGTCGCCATGGATTTGGTTGATACAACTCTTGAAAAGATAGTTTTCTTCCCTTGACATCCATATTTCTTTATGCTTGATGATAGACTGAGTGCTTCTTCAACAGGTATATAATTCGTTTTTCCGATCTATACCTCTTTTTCCCGGTTAATACAATGCCAAGCAGGATACCTTATACATTTCTTCGGTGGTAGAGTACTCTCAGAAGTCTTTGGAGATGCATGTATCTTTGATCCCTCAGAGTACTCATTTCTGATTCACGTAATGAAGAAATAACCCCCTTGCCTTTTTCACATTTTTCACAATGCCAATCCACTGGTACAGCTACAAAATAGCCTATAACACAATACCTGAAAGAATAGAAAAAACAGAATTTTTGAAAAAAGGGGACGACTTCGTGTACATTAAAAATACAGACAGTATTTTTGAGGTTTAGAAAGAACATACAGGTACGGTGAAAGGTGATAAAGTAAGTACAGATCAGAGAGTCATGACTTCCAGCACGCCTGACTGATTGTCCACCCTTTCATGCTAAAAAGTGTGTGTATGTGAGAGAGAGAACTTACCGATGCACATCAGTATCTTTACAATGATGGCAGTTAATAATTGCTTTTTGGAAAGCTACATCACTGCAAATTTCACAAATCTTTTTCCGCAAGTTCATATAGATAACTAAAGAAATTCAGAAGCTGACTGACTCTTGAACAAAATGAAGAATGAGGAGACAAAATGTCATCAGGTACACAATGCTATATCATAATCAACAAAATTAAGTTCTCGTCTTCTTTTAGCTAACTGCTTATCTTTCATATAAATCATCCTTTTACAGCAGAATTACATCCATCGGTGCATTATCCAAACAAATTACTTTCCTAGAAAGAATATCTTTGGTTATATATCATCGAGACAAAATCGCCTCTAGTATTCCTCCTTAAGAAACAATTCATGGAGGTAAAGAGCCAGTAAAAGCTAGTGTCTGTACAATCCCAGTTTTCTTTCTTGCAATTGTAAACAAATGACAAGCAATTGATCTGCTTCTCTTTTGGTTATCAGATGACAGTTCATCTGTATACTTATTCTATTTACGTTTGTTGTTTGTACTTTAATTTTATACCACTACACATAATCTACGCTGCTGTTCAACCTGAAATTTTAACAAATCGGTAAGTTGACTTTGGAATAAAATGTTCAAAAGACTTACTAAATTTTAATTCCTATCGGTTAGTGGCCTAATATATACACGGGGTATTACTAGTAGAACAAGGTATAAGCAGACAGCTAGAACATTGGTATCTCATAGAAGAGAATATACTTCTTTGCTGCTATGAAGACTAGGCAATCCCAAAACCAAATCAGAAGGCTAAATGATACTACAGGAAGGTCTACCACTACTGCAGTGGGGATAGAGGAGGAGATACTTGCTTTCTATACACAACTGTTGGGCACACCACCTAATTTACCAGCTACCAGTCCCAAGGTGATGAAAGATGGTTATATACTTGCTAGAAGACAAAAGCTTGAACTCATAAGTCCTGTTACAAAGAGGAGGTGTATTTGGCTATGAAAAGCATAAATGATGATAAGGCTCCAGGATGTGATGTGTGATGCAGTGCTCTCTAAGAAGACATGGCAGATTATTGGCGACCAAGTTACTGATGCTATAATTTGTTTTTTTGAAACAGGAGAAAATGTATAAAGCCATCAATTGTGCTACTGTAAACATTGGTGCCTAGGGTGAAGAACCCATCCACAATTAAGTAATACAGACTTATTTCCTGTTGCACTATTTTATACAAAATAATTTCCAAAATTTTGACTACTCGGATGAAAGGTGTTATGGAGCTGTTGGTTGATGTAAAGTAATCTGCTTTTGTCCTTGGCAGACTAATTTCTGATTATATTATCTTGGGCCATGAGTTGATTAAAGGTTATGGTAGGAAAGGAATCTCACTGAGGTGCATGCTAAAAGTGGATATGCAAATGGCATATGACTCAGTTGAATGGTCTTTTTTCTGACAGATACTATATGGCCTCCAATTTCCCACCAAGTTTATTACTTGGATCTTATTGGTTGATAGTGGTTGATCTTATTGGCATATGGGTTACATATTGGTTGATAAAAAGTGACACAAGAAGGATTCTTTCAATTCTAAGGTGATGCTCCTAAGCTTACCCATGGTTTTTCTGACTCGACTGTCTAGCTTATCAAGGAAGCAGAGGACAACAAAGCTCATCTTACCTCTCTCAAGTCAAACATGCAAGTCATGTAGTAAGCTATTAGGAAGATCTTACACTGAACAAGGACAACAACACCGATATAGGAAAACTCTGCCTTAAAGTAGATGGTCTAAAGAAGAATGGGGTCTGACAACCAACAAACTTATCTAGCAAGTTCACTCCATGAAGGCTGGAACTAACTCCTCCAACAATGATCTTGATGTCTCTGTTCAAACCTCCAACTCGAACTTCTCTAAGAATGTTGAGTGTTCCTATACTACTTTTCCGTAGGAACTTGCTCAACACTCTTAAGTATTTCCTTGATGATTGCTAACTCTTTGTTTAAGACAGTTCTTTTTGCTTAAAAATTCTTTTCAAGGAACATGTCCCTTTTTCTTTTGGTTTACAACATTTGGGTTTGTTCACCCCTCACTACTATCTTTCTTATTAAGGCGTTGTAATTTGCTGTATACTCTATGTTGCATGCTTATCTTTCTGCATTTTTGTTTTTTCTTTTGTTTTTTTTAATTATACCAAGAGGGAGAAATAGGTACTCTACATGGAGCATGGAGTATGGAGCAAGAGGGAGCATAAACCCGACATAAAGCAATGGGGAGCACCAAGATCTTCAAGTAGGGAAGTCAACAATAAACATTATCGTTAAATGTCATTATCAAAAATTGGTGAGATTGTTAGCATCTGAAGTATTTTGAATAATGAAATTTCAGGTACAAAGAGGCAACAACTCAGGGATATAGAAATAAAAAAAGGAAAGAGCATAAATTAAAGAAGGAATTAATCAAGTCAATGAAGACAAAGGAGTAAGGGTCGCAAGGAAGTTAGTAAATCAAGGAAAGACTCCTTAAATTTGGGCTACAAGATATCAAATTCAAGGAATATCAAAGAGAAGAAGATTTTAAGAATTGGTGATTCAACACTCTATACAAGGCAATGTTTTGGCCATGCTTGGAAAGATTTACAACAAAATAGGAACATATCTAATATGGATGTGTATTCTCAATCAGGGAATCATTATGAATCCTTGATTGATAGAAATTCTCTTGGGTGTTCCTAATAGAGCTTCAATGGCTGACTCTCAAAAGCCATTATAAGAAAGCCCCCTCATCATTGTAATTAATTATGCCCTATTCTTGAACTTGTAATGATATTTTCTTTCATCTTACAAAAAGATTGTACTTATTGAGTGAACAATTCTGAAAAAAAAAGGAAAGATAATACTCTAGAATAGGTCATACAGGTAAAGGTATGTCAAAAGAAGTATGATTTGTGTATTAGACAAGTTGATAGATTGTAAAAAATTATAACTCCAAAACCTCTAATATATTGAAGATAGGTGCTGCAACAAGACCCATGGCTACCTGACTCTAAAATAAAATATATAAGCTACACTAACTAGAGTACTCTGAAAGCGAAGAGGTCTCACTAATTGCTTCTGGAAAATTGTCTTACTGAATGACTGCTATCATGTGGACACCTGAATCTGCATCATAAAATGATACAGCACCAAAAGGCATCAGTATGTGGAATGTATGATATGTAAAATAAACCAAAACAGAAAAATTTGGGATTCATTGCTCAAAATCATAGGCTTAATGCTGAAAATAATTCAATAACATAAGTAATGCGTTATAGGAAAATATGTGATTTAATGCATAAATAAATGCAACTTTGTCTACGTCTGAAAGTAATGTATGTTGTAACTTCGGGAGTTTCTCTAACCGATAACCATCACTGTGAGCCTCATGATGATACAACATCTTGCCCACATTGCCAGAGCCATCTCATACCTTGCCGGGGTAAGGGATGAAGTGTTGGGGATCCATATAAACTGTGCCATCTTAGTGGCATATGAGGAGTTGTACATCTGGTACAATCCTATCCTACGCTGGCTACGTAGTTTATGAGATTGGAGTTATCTGAACTCGTACCCACATCGATGCTCAATTCTACTCTTAAAACATGCACTGTACTCAATAACTGAGAAAATGTCCCACTTTAGGGGAAAATTGAAAATATGTGACTTAGAGTCGTGGCTCAACGTATTTTCTATATATTGGCTTTGCTCTCTCAAAACTAATGATGCTTTCTCATAACTAGTAATGCTTTCTTTTAAAAAGAAAGTAGTCATGCTCTTTACTGACAAAAATACTCATAAAACGTGTGTCTTTTCTTCAACTCAGTCTCAAGATAAACATTTAGAATATATGCTTAGTCTCAAACTCATTTGACTCAAATTATGCTGAAACTCTATGAAAACACTGTAAGAAAATAGACATTCTTCAATTCAAGCAAGACATGACTATAATGATTTCAAAACTCCTTTAGGGTTCTTGTAATTATAGTAATACTTCAAGAATTTGAAGAGATATACTCAATAATAAATTTCTTAGCATAATAATTATAAAATAACAAGAATTTCACGACATGGTTCTAGAATTTCTCCATAAGATCATAGGAATATAATTGACTTGACTCTTGACTAGAATTCTTGATAAGAAATATAGATTACGTACGAAAATAGAATTTTAGGTGACCTCACATTCCTGGGAACAATTTTTTTTGAAAAATTGGAGAGCCTTCTCAATCCCTAGCCATTCTGCTTTTCAACTAATCATTATTCTCTGAAAAAATTACGTGAAAGTGAAAAGAATGGCGTCGGTTATTGATTTTAGGGAAAAAACGACCCCAAAACGACGAGGTTTTGGTCTAGGATGGGTGGGAAAAAGACTAGAACGCCCTTACTTTTAAAAACTAAATGTCAAGTACCGTGGTGGAGCATGTTTGCGACGCAAACTTATCGCATTCCAGTTCATTTTGTTGTCGAAAACTTATAACGCGTTTAGAAACTATTTTTTCACAAAATAACACATAAATAGCAAATTTGCGTTTTATGTGTAATTTTACATAAATCATTTATTAATTGATTTTCTAATCCCGTAGAAATAATGGAACCAAAATTAAGTGCAAGTCTGCAACAAGTCTGTGACACGGACATATCGCGTACTTTTCTAGAATTGCATTTTTGCCTCGAAAAATTATCTTTCGGTCCGATTACTCTAAAAATTAACCAAGATCATTTTTTCACACAATTTTTCGTGCTAAATGCATTTCCAGCCTCAAATTTGCCAAAAGAGTTTGAAAAGATGTGTTACTCGAGCAATCTTTTGTCTAGGGGTATTTTAGTAATTGCTAGGGTGTACAAGACCTTAGTCAACATTCTTGGAAAACATACCCAAATAAAAATTTTGACAGCACGGTTAGCTTTGAAATGATGAATTTGTTCTAGAATGACCTTTTGTTTGGTTGTTGAGTCTTCTGGGTGAGTTTTGGGCCCCTCGGTGGAAATTGACTAAATTCGACTTTGAAAAGTAGGATCCACATTTGATCATAATGACCACATACGGGAATTTTGGCTTCGCCATTAGATCTAGGATGTCAATTTTGGTGTAGTTATATAGTTCGTTTACATGTATTTGATTCCGAACGAGTTCTAGACCCCGCGTCAGGAAATTTTGAAATAGCTTGATCTAGTGTAGACACCACAGTGCTCCGCAACCATGGAGCCCTTGGTCGCATTTTTAGAGGCCATATACCCAACAAATCCCGATCTCTGGCCACCCGACCGCATTCGTGGAGGTCAGACGAGTTAGCGCATTCGTGGAAGTCAAGTTAACCTTATGCATCACTTTCATGGAGGACTGCGATGAGGTCATTTATGTTGTATTACAGTTCACTCCAATCACCGAGAACAAAATGAGGTGATATATACATGATCTATTTCCAAAATTGATGAGGGAAAGAGGGAAAAATTCAATTAGCGATAAACTAATCATCCAAAAGCCAAATAGTGTGATTCAAAAGGATAACTTGTGGAATTTCAAGAAGAACATCGTGAACATGTTGAAAATTGTATTTGGCATGTTGTTTGAGGTAAGTTTTGTTGTTTTACTGCTTCGTATAAATGTTAATTATCATAAACTTTGAATATTGATTACTCAATCATTTTGGATTTGATTTCAGTAAAATTTGGGTCTATCCTTTGTGATTTTTCTAGATGATCATGGTGGTGTTGTCGGAAGCTTCTGATTGAGTTTATTTGAGGTAAAAGTACTATGAAACCTGATGCCTATTCTATATTTTCCATAAGGAAATGTCATTTTTTTATTGGTCTATTTTGTATTAATTTGAGCATTAGATTGAGCCCTAATTGAAGTATAGGCTCGGGTAGCTGTAAAGATCATGTTGCAGGCTTTGTTTGGGATTCTGGGCGCGGGTCATGCTTTCCTGCTTTTCAGCCCCAAGATTGGTTAAGTCCATTTGTTATGGTTTTTGTATCAAAATGATTGTATTGATAATGTGATCCTATTTTTGATAGCTTGACAATGTTCTGAGGCTGCTCAGAAGGCGGAATGATATATATATATATATATATATACACATGACTGTCTGGATAGTTGTGTAACATGCTGAGGACACTTGTGAGTGGTATACTGACTGCCTGTTGTACTCATGATTATCTGAGATTGACAGAGTACTTGTTGATATGTTGAGGGTAGCTGTGATTGGTGCATTGATTGTCTACCATATTTATGACTAGCCATTATTATCAGGTTTTAAACTAGGCTTAGGCTAGTGATTGCTCTAGATTTGCACTGGTTAGGATCGGTAGATTGCTATACTAATACTTATTACAATAGACATCGGGTAAAAACAATCACCCAAGTCTGCGATGCGGACTTGGTCCTTGACAAGAGTTTTGTTGAAGGTGAAACAAGTCCACGATGAGGACTTATTGCGAACTTATCGTGGACTCTATGTTTTAAAGAAAATTTCGCGGATAAAAATTCTTGTCCACGTCGCGGACTTAGTTCACCTCAATTCATTTTTTTCCTTATTTTGGGCTAATCTCAGCTAGAATAGTATGGGATATTACACTCATTGTGATCCAGGTAAGTTGAGAATATGAGATTTTTTTTCTCAACATACACGCTATTTGAGACTTAAATATGTGAGAATGACATATGCATTGCCCGATAATCATATATACAAATATCAAGTATAAAAGGAAAATTGCTAATTGAAATGTTAGATTTTTGCTTTGATTCTCATGCCATATTTTTTTTATGAGTTAGGCATTGTGTTGATGCATGGTTGATACATTACTGCTAGTTACACACCAAAAAACATGTTTTATCTGTCACGCCCCTGGAGGGTACCCTTGGCGTGGCTGGTACTCAGAGACTATTGCTTGTCCCCAAGCGAACCACTTAGCCTCATCACATCATTCAATCAAATACTTCTAATGAACAGCGGAAAATATATGCAAGTAATGGACACATCTCATCTAAGGTTCTCAAAGGAATATAGGTAAAATAATGAAGGCTAGTAGAAAGAACTAGCTCACAATCTCAACATCAATGCTCGACCCTTGTCTATGAAGCCTCTATCACTAATGATGTGGTGCCAATGACAGACCCATGGCTACCCAAATCACAATAAGGAAATAGTCCAATCCTAACTCTAAAGCATGATGAAATAAAAGTAATGGTTCCTATGGAGTAGGGGAGGCTCACTAAATCAGCTCTAAATCTCTGATCTTCAACAGAGCACCTGTTGATGATTTCTAGTACCTGCCTCTGCATCATAAAACGATTCAGTCCAGAGTGGACATCAATACTTGAAATGTACTGGTATGTAAAATACCTGAATGAAACAGAAACCAGTAGAAAATACGGAAAGTAACATCAAGTCAAAATAAATATCATAATCACATCAACACAGTCAATTGTCTATCTATGAAAGAATAAAGAGTAGACAAGTGACACATCATTATCTCAGACTCATCAATAGTCTCAACCCATCACATAGATCATCTCAGGGGCGTCGACCCCCGCTCATCTTATCTCATCTCATCTATACTCGGAGTACGGTGAGAACTTTCTCGGGAGTTTCTCTTATCCGACGACACTCACTTATGAGCCAGTGAATATACAACAATCATCTTGATGTTGACACAGTGGTCCCAAACTTGCCAGGTAAGGAACACTGGATACCATATCCATGTACCCGATATGGAATCAAACGAACAGATCCTCTATTGCTTTAAGGGACTGTTAAACCTCGAGGGAAACCATATATATGTGATGGTTTAAGCCTCTCCTATGTTTGGCGACGTAGTTAATGAGTTCGAGTGGGACTCACTCCTACTCATTTCGGTGCTTGATACTCCTCCCGATTCAATGCTCATAAAATCAACCTCAACCAGTCTCATAGGGATTCACTCCCCGTCAATGACTTCCAGTCTCATAGGGACTCACCCCCTATTCACGACTGATATTTCACAGTGACTTTGGTCCTTTCACCAATTATCTCATAGGGACTTCCACCCTATCATCAACATCTCATAGGGATTTTAACCCTGTCATCAACATCTCATAGGGATTTTAACCCTATCATCAACATCTCCTCAATGACTCAAGATTGTATAACCGTCATTAGTAAACAAGTGAATAACACATCGGTAGAGTTCATTTATCGAGACTCATGAAACAGTCAAGATTCCATCAACTCATCATTACAAGCAACAATCCCAATGCAAGGCTCTAGACTCAAGTCTCAAGTGCAATGTGCATGCTTTGCAATTTAGTCATGAAGGGTTATGCAATTCTCATGAAAATATCCAATTTAAGAAAACAATTAGTATGATGATCATCAACATAGGAAACATGTAATTTCAAATATAATTTTCAAGAAAAATCCATCAAAGAAATCATGCATGTAGACTCTTCAATCATCAATTCACCTATGACCTCTATGGGGCACATGAGAGAACAATCCCATATTTTAGTTTAGCCTTACATACCTGTGATGCAGCTATTCAACCGGGTAATGTCGAGAATCTCTTCTCGAATGTCTCACCCCAAGCCCTTCTCTCCTCTTATGAAGCCCTAGCCTTGTATGGATTTTGAAATAGAACTTAGAATAGGGGTTTTAGGCTCTTTTCATGTTGGAACGACCTAACTAGCCATGTATCAGTGTTTAGGAGGGTTTAGGGATTGAACGGAATGCCCCTCATAATAAATTAGAAATTTCCAATTCGGAAAATGCACGGTCCGCAATGCGAACTTATCGCAAATTGTGTATTTTTGGAAAAGTGTTTTTGAACGAGTTTTTCCTATCCCGTCAAAAATTTGGAAAAATAGAAAAGTGCCCCTCCGCGGCAGGTCCGCGTCGCGCCTCTGTCGCGGACCATCACTATTTTGTGACTTGGATCAAAACTTTATCTTTCGATCGGGTCGCTCTAAAAATCGACCGAGACCATTTTCCCACTCAATATTTCATGTTGATTTCAAATCTGGTCTCGGATCTGCCATACGAGCATCGGAAGATGCGTTACGCGCATACCCTCACTCTAGGGGCATTTTGGTAAATTTACCGGGCGTTACATCATCTCCCCCTTGGGATCATTCATCCTCGGATGAGGAGTAGAGAAGGGGATTAAGGCACGAATAGACTCAGGACTCATTTCTGCACTCAATTCAATTAATCAATCCTTGACTTAATAATAGTAAGTCACGTAAAAATAGAACACTTAGCTTAGTGAAGAGTAAGGACTTCTACCTTCAGTATTTTCATTATCAGTTGGCACGAATAGGTGCGGATACTTTGCCTTCATCTCCTCCTCACCTTCCCATGTGGCTTCTTCAATGAATTGATTCCTCCACAGGACTTTGACTGAGGCTATTTCTTTGTTCCTCAGTTTACGAATCTGACGATCAAGAATTTAAATTGGGACCTCTTCGTAAGATAGGTTATCCTTCACCCCAATGCTATCAACAGGGATCACCAAGGCCGGATTTCCCAAGCATTTCTTTAGCATTGACACATGGAACACCGGGTGCACCCCATCTAACTCGGAAGGCAACTCTAATTTGTAAGCCACCTTCCCAATTCTCCTTACGATTTGATAGGGTCCAACATAACATGGACTCAACTTTCCCTTCTTCCCAAACCTTAGGACACCCTTCATAGGTGACACTTTCAAGTACACCTAATCGTCCACTTAAAACTTTAAGTCTCTCCTTCTCACGTCGGTGTAAGATTTTTGGCGACTTTGGGTAGTCTTTAACCTCTCTCTAATGACCTTGACCTTCTCCATCGACTGATGAACCAGATCAGGTCCAATGAGCTCCACTTCTCCAACCTCAAACCACCCAATAGGCAATCTACACCTCCTTCCGTACAAGGCTTCATAAGGAGCTATTTGAATGCTTGCATGATAACTATTGTTATATGCAAATTCAGCCCATGGTAAATTATCATCCCAATTCCCTTTGAAGTCAAGGACATAAGCTCATGTCCTGCAGTGTTTGAATTGTACGTTCCGCTTGACCATCCGTCTATGGATGGAAGGCTGTACTCAGGTTCACCTTAGTACCTTAACTTTTCTGAAACGATCTCCAGAACTGGGAGGTAAATTGAGCTCCGCTGTCCGAGATGATAGACAAGGGGACCCCATGCAACCTCACAATCTCCTGGATGTACAATATGGCGTACTCTTCCGCAATATTTGTTGTTTTCACTGCCAAAAAAAGGGCCGACTTAGTCATTCTATCCACGATCACCCATATCAAATCATGTTGCTTTCGAGATCTCGGCAGGCCAGTGATAAAGTCCATGTTAATCATCTCCCATTTCTATTCCGCGATTTCAAAGTTCTGAGCCAATCCACATGGCCTTTGATGCTCAACCTTCATTTGTTGGCAATTTGGGAATTTTGAAACGAACTCCGCGATGTCCCTCTTCATTCCATTCCACCAATAGACTTCCCTTAAGTCGTGGTACATTTTGGTGGAGCCAGGATGAATGGAATATCTAGTGTTATGAGCTTCTGCCATTATTCTGTCTCGTATGCGATCAACATTTGGAACACACAATCGACTTTGATATCTTAACACTCCATCTCCCCCTTTGGAGAAGACCATCACCCTCTGATTGTGGACATCCTCCTTCAATTGGAGTATGACAGGGTCTTGGTCTTGCTTTTCCTTCACCTCCACCACTAACGAGGAAATAGACCCGTCCTGAACAGTAACTCCTCCTTCGTTGTTCTCCTTAAGTCGGACTCCTAATCGAGCCAACCGGTGCACGTCCTTGGCTAACTCCATCTTTCCTTCCTCTACATGGGTTGTGCTACCCATTGATAACCTTCTAAGAGCGTCAGCAACAACGATAGCTTTACCTAGGTGGTAGTGAATGCTCATGTCATAATCCTTGAGCAAATCCAACCATCTCCTCTGTCGCAAGTTGAGCTCTTTTTGACTAAAAACATACTGCAAGCTCTTGTGGTCAGTGAACACATCCACATGCACTCCGTACAAGTAGTGACGCCAAATTTTAAGTGCAAACACTACTGCTGCCAACTCGAGGTTATGGGTTGGGTAGTTCCTTTCATGAACCTTGAGTTGCCTGGAAGCATAAGCTATCACCTTCCCCCTCTGCATTAGTACGCATCCCAATCCAACCATTGAGGCATCACAATAAATTACAAAGTCTTCGGTCCCGTCGGGTAAGGTTAGGACTGGTGCAGTAGTTAACCTCGCTTTCAATTCCTGGAAACTCTTTTCACATTTTTCGGACCACTGGAACTTGACCTTCTTCTTAGTCAATTTGGTCAATGGCGCGGATAGGGAAGAAAATCCCTCAACAAACCTACGGTAGTAGCCCGCCAGCCCCAAGAAGCTCCTGATGTCGGTCGCAGTGGTCGGTCGATGCCAATTCTTAACCGCTTCAATCTTTTGGGCATCCACTCGAATACCATCACTAGAAATAACGTGGCCTAGGAAGGCCGCTGACTTAAGCCAGAACTCACATTTGGAGAACTTTGCATACAACTCATGGTCCTTAAGAGTTTGGAGGACCACTCTGAGGTTGTTAGCATGCTCCTCCTTACTCCTTGAATACACCAGGATGTCGTCGATGAACACAATCACAAATAAATCAAGATATGGCTTGAATACTCTATTCATCAAGTCCATAAAGGCGGCTGCATTCGTCAGTCCAAAGGACATGACCAAGAACTCAAAATGGCCATATCTAGTCCTGAAGGCTGTCTTTGGAACGTCACACTCCCTCACCTTCAGGCTGATGGTAGCCAGATCTAAGGTCTATCTTAGAGAAGCAAGAGGTGCCCTGAAGTTGGTCAAACAAATCATCTATCCTTGGTAGAGGATATTTGTTCTTTATCGTGATCTTGTTCAGTTGCCTATAATCGATATACATTCTGAGGGACCCATCTTTCTTCTGTACGAATAGCACAGGGGCACCCCATAGTGAAACACTTGGCCTAATGAAGCCCTTTTCTAGCAAACCTATTAGTTGCTCTTTCAATTCTTTCAACTCAGCGGAGGCCATCCTGTAAGGTGGGATCGAAATAGGCTGGGTATATGGAAGAACATCAATCCCAAAGTCAATCTCCCTATCAGGAGGGACTCCTGGCAAGTCGTCAGGAAAGACTTTTGGAAACTCATTGACAATCGGAACTGACTCAAGAGTTGGGGACTCAACATCATCAGATTTCACTCTTACCAAGTGATAAATACAACCTATGGAAATTAACTTCCGGGCTTTAAGATATGACCTTTGTAGAAAGAACTAGCTCACAATCTCAACATAAATGCTCGACCCTTGTCTATGAAGCCTCTATCACTAATGATGTGGTGCCAATGACAGACCCATGGCTACCCAAATAACAATAAGGAAATAGTCCAATCCTAACCCTAAAGTATGATGAAATAAAAGTAATGGTTCCTTCGGAGTAGGGGAGGCTCACCAAATCAGCTTCGAATCTCTGATCTTCAACGGAGTGCCTATTGATGATCTCCAGTACCTGCCTCTGCATCATAAAACGATGCAGTACAGAGTGGACATCAGTACTTGGAATGTACTAGTATGTAAAATAGCTGAATGAAATAGAAACTGGTAGAAAATACGAAAAGTAACATCAAGTCAAAATAAACATCATAATCACATCAACACAGTCAATTATCTATCTATGAAAGAATAAAAGTAGACAAGTGACACATCATTATCTCAGACTCATCAATAGTCCCAACCCATCACATAGATCATCTCAGGGGTGTCCACATCTCAGATGGCAAACCATTTCGAAAGCAAGAATTTTTTTTAGTTCAATATTTGTTGGAATTGACACCCGCTCATCTCATCTCATCTAGACTCGGAGTACGGTGAGAATTTTCCCGGGAGTTTCTTTTATCCGATAACACTCACTTATGAGCCAGTGAATGTACAACAATCACCCTGATGTTGCCACAGTGGTCCCAAACTGTCCAAATAAGGAACACTGGATACCATATCCATGTACTCGATATGGAATCAAACCGAACAGATCCTCTATTGCTTTCAGGGACTTTTAAACCTCGAGGGAAACCATATATATGTGATGGTGTAAGCCTCTCCTACGTTTGGCAACGTAGTTAATGAGTTCGAGTGGGACTTGCTCCTACTCATTTCGGTGCTCGATACTCCTCCCGACTCAATACTCATAAAATCAACTTCAACCAGTCTCATAGGGATTCACTCCCCGTCAACGACGGCCAGTCACATAGGGACTCACTCCCCGTCCATGATCTATATTTCACAGGGACTTTGGTCCTTTCATCAATTATCTCATAGGGACTTCCACCCTATCATCAACATATCATAGGGATTTTAACCCTATAATCAACATCTCCTCAATGACTCAAGATTGTATAATCTTCATTAGGAAACACGTGAATAACACATCGGTAGAGTTCATTTATAGAGACTTATAAAACAGTCAAGATTCCATCAACTCATCATCACAATGCACAATCCCAATGCAAGGCTCTAGACTCAAGTCTCAAGTGCAATTTGCATGCTTAGCAATTTAGTCATAAAGGGTTATGCAATTCTCATGAAAATATCCAATTTAAGAAAATAATTAGTATGATGATCATCAACATAAGAAACATGTAATTTCAAATATAATTTTCTAGAAAAATCCATCAAAGAAATCATGCATGTAGACTCTTTAATCATCAATTCATCTATGACCTCTATAGGGAACATGAGAGAACAATCCCATGTTTTAGTTTAGCCGATAACCATCACTGTGAGCCTCATGATGATACAATGTCTTGCCCACATTGCCAGAGCCATCTCATACCTTGTCGGGGTAAGGGATGAAGTGTTGGGGATCCATATAAACTGTGCCATCTTAGTGGCATATGAGGAGTTGTACATCTGGTACAATCCTATCCTACGCTGGCTACGTAGTTTATGAGGTTGGAGTTATCTGAACTCGTACCCATATCGGTGCTCAATACTACTCTCAAAACATGCACTGTGCTCAATAACTAAAAAAATGTCCCACTTTAGGGGAAAATTGAAAATCTGCGACTTAGAGCCGTGGCTCAACGTATTTTCTATATATTGGCTTTGCTCTCTCAAAACTGATGATGCTTTCACATAACTGGTAATGCTTTCTTTTAAAAAGAAAGTAGTCATGTTCTTTACTGACAAAAATATTCATAAACCTTATGTCTTTTCTTCAACTCAGTCTCAAGATAAACATTTAGAATCTATGCTCAATCTCAAACTCATTTGACTCAAATTAAGTTGAAACTCTATGTAAACACTGTAAGAAAATAGACATTCTTTAATTCAAGCAAGACATGACTATAATGATTTCAAAACTCCTTTAGGGTTCTTGTAATTATAGTAATACTTCAAGAATTTAAAGAGATATACTCAATAATAAAGTTCTTAGCATAATAATAATAAAATAACAAGAATTTCACGACATGATTCTAGAATTTCTCCATAAGATCATAGGAATATAATTGACTTGACTCTTGACTAGAATTCTTGATAAGAAATATAGATTATGTACAAAAATAGAATTTTAGGTGACCTTACATTCCTGGGAACAAATTTTTTGAAAAATTGGAGAGACTTTCTCAATCCCTAGCCATTCTCCTTTTCAACCTAATTGCTATTCACTGAAGGAATTACGTGAAAGTGAAAAGAATGGCGTCAGTTATTCATTTTATGGAGAAAACGACCTCAAAATGACGGGGTTTTGGTCTAGGATGGGTGGTAAAAAGACAAGAATGCCCTTACTTTTAAAAAATAAATGGCAAGTACCACGGTAGAGCATGTCTGTGACGCGGACTTATCGCACTCCGGTTCATTTTGTTGATGAAAACTTATAACACGTTCAGAAACTATGTTTTCACAAAATAACACATAAATCGCAAATTTGCGTTTTATGTGTAATTTTACATAAATCATTTTTCAATTGATTTTCTAATCCCGTAGAAATAATGGGACCAAAATTAAGTGCAAGTCTGTAACAAGTCTGCGACGCAGACGTATTGCGTACTTTTCTAAAATTGCATTTTTGCCTCGAGAAATTATCTTTCGATCCGATTACTCTAAAAATTAACCAAGATCATTTTTCACACAATTTTTCGTGCTAATCGCGTTTCCAGCCTCAAATTTGCCAAAAGAGTTTGAAAAGATGCGTTATTCGAGCAATCTTTTGTCAAGGGGTATTTTAGTAATTGTTAGGGTGTAAATTGCCTTAGTCAACATTCTTGGAAAACATACCCAAATAAAAATTTTGACAGCGCGGTTAGCTTTGAAATGATAAATTTGTTCTAGAATGACCTTTTGTTTGGTTGTTGAGTCTTCTGGGTGTGTTTTGGGCCCCTCGGTGGGAATATACTAAATTTGACTTTAAAAAGTAGGATCCACATTTGATCGTAATGACCACATATGGGAATTTTGGCTTTGCCATTAGATCTAGGATGTCAAGTTTGGTGCAGTTATATAGTTCGTTTTCATGTATTTGATTACGAACGAGTTCTAGACACCCCGTCAGGAAATTTTGAAATAGCTGAATCTAGTGTAGGCACCATAGTGCTCCGTGACCATGGAGCCCTTGGTCGCATTTGCAGAGGCCATCTACCAAACAAATACCGATCTCTGGCCACCCGACCACATTCGTGGAGGTCAGACGGGTTAGTATTGTGCGTTCGTGGAAGTCAAGTTAACCTTATGCTTCGCGTTCACGGAGGACTACAATGAGGTCATTTATGTTGTATTACAGTTCACTGCAATCACAGAGAACAAAATGAGGTGATATATACATGATCTATTTCCGAATTTGACGAGGGAAAGTGGGAAAAATTCAATTAGCGATAAACTAATCATCCAAAAGCCAAATAGAGTGATTCAAAAGGCTAACTTTGTGGAATTTCAAGAATAACATCGTGAACATGTTGAAAATTGTATTTGGCGTACTATTTGAGGTAAGTTTTGTTGTTTACTACTTCGTATATATGTTAATTATCATAAACTTTGAATATTGATTACTCAATCATTTTGGATTGGATTTCAGTAAAATTTGGGGCTATCCTGTGTGATTTTTCTAGATGATCATGGTGGTGTTGTCGGAACTATGAAACCTGATGCCTATTCTATGTTTTCCATAAGGAAATATCATTTTTTTATTGGTCTAGTTTGTATTAATTTGGGCATTAGATTGAGCCCTTATTGAAGTATAGGCTCGGGTAGCTGTAAAGATCATGTTGCAGGGTTTGTTTGGGATTCTGGGTGCGGGTCCTGCTTTCCTGCTTTTCAGCCCCAAGATTGGTTCAGTCCATTTCTTATGGTTTTAGTATCAAAATGATCGTAGTGATGATGTGATCCAATTTTTGATAGCTTGACAATGTTCCGAGGCTGCTCAGAAGGCGGAATGATTTGGAGCACACATGATCAAAATTTAGGTAGGCTATGGTCTCCCTTCATCTAGAATGAATCAAATGTGTAAACCTGTTTGTGTAGCGTGAATATTGAGCAAGGGGTTGGTTGGAGGCCATATATTTCGGAACTGATTGTACTAGCTTATATATATATATATATACATATATGTATATATGACTGTCTGGATAGTTGTGTAACATGCTGAGGACACTTGTGAGTGGTATACTGACTGCCTGATGTACTCATGATTATCTGAGATTGACAGAGTACTTGTTGATATGTTGAGGGTACCTATGATTGGTGCATTGATTGTCTACCATATTTATGACTAGCCATTATTACCAGGTTTTAATCTAGGCTTAGGCTAGTGATTGCTCTAGATTTGCACTGGTTAGGATTGGTAGATTGCTATACTTATACGTATTACAATAGACATCCGGTAAAAACAATCATCCAAGTCTGCGACGCGGACTTGGTCCTTGACAAGAGTTTTGTTGAAGGTGAAACAAGTCCATGATTAGGACTTATTGCGAACTTATCATGGACTCTATGTTTTAAAGAAAATTTCGCGGATAAAAATTCTTGTCCATGTCGCAGACTTAGTTCACCTCAATTCATTTTTTTTCTTATTCTGGGCTAATCTCAGCTAGAATAGTATGGGATATTACACTCATTGTGATCCACATAAGTTGAGAAGATGAGATTTTTTTTCTCAACATACACGTTGTTTGAGACTTAAATATGTGAGAATGACATATGCATTGCCCGATAATCATATATACAAATATCAAGTATAAAAGGAAAATTGCTAATTGAAATGTTAGATTTTTGCTTTGATTCTCATGCCATATTTTTTTATGAGTTAGACATTGTGTTGATGCATGGTTGATTCATTACTACTAGTTACACACCAAAAAATATGTTTTATCTATGTATCTATTGAAATTCATATTTCAACTGTTACTCCCTGCGTCTCATATTAGATAGGCATCTTATGAAAAATATTTGTCTCATATTACTTGATCACTTACTAAATCAGGATACAATTAATTAATTTTTTCAAGTTTACCTGTATAATTAATATGGCCTTCGTAAGTTTAAATAAACTACGAAGATGCAAAATGTCTTCTTTCAATAGGTTGATTAATGTGAACAAAGGGCAAAATAGTAAAGTTATTGATGTTGTAGAGCTAACCGTGAAGGATTGGAGATCTTATGTGTTTGAGGTTCTGTCTAATTTGTCCCTTAAAAAAAAAAGGAAAACTAAGCATATGCCCTTTTGAATTAAACTATTTATATTCATATACCCAGGTATATTTTAGGCTCCTTTACTATTAAAATTTCCCCTCCTACTATTAAAATTCGCATGTTGTCGTCATGCGTCAGCATCCATCTTGTATCATATATCAATAGAGTATACATATACCGACATGGTATCACAAAGGATTAAGCTCAGTCATATATGATATCGATATGGTATCAATGTACCGATAGAGTATCACAAAGAATATATTTTTTATTAATTTATAATTTAATAAATAAGTTTGTAACTTTAATAATTTTCTCTTAATTATGTTATTTATTAAAAAAAAAGTGCTCAAAATTATATGATACCGATAGGGTATCAATATACTGATGGAGTATCACGAGAATATATTTTCTACTAATTTAGAGTTTAATCAATAATTTTCTAATCTTATACGATACCGATATTGTATATGATATCGATATGGTATCAATATACCGATAGAGTATCACAAAAAATATATTTTCTATTAATTTATAATTTGATAAATAAGTTTGTAACTTTAATAATTTTCTCTTAATTATGTTATTTATTAAAAAAATGCTCAAAATTATATGATACTGATAGGGTATCAATATACTGATGAAGTATCACAAGAATATATTTTCTACTACTTTAGAATTTAATTAATAATTTTCTAATTTTATACGTTACCAATATGGTATGAATATACCAATGAAGTGTCACAACAGATATATTTTCTACTAATTTAGATTTTAATAGTATTTTTATTTGTTTCTTATTTCTTTTTAAAAAAAAACATAATCCTATATGATACCAATTTGGTATCAATATACCACCTGCGTATTACAAAGGATTGAGCTCATTCTATATGATATCATTATAATGTGTATATATCACCGGAATATTACAGAGGATTATTTCATAGTATTCATGCTGATATTAGCATGACATCAACATAACGTCAGGCAAAATAAAAAGAAAAAAGTGGAGTAAAAAGGTAAATAATTTGAGCTATAGATTTATTAAAGTAAATAATTTGAATTGAGTCTAGTAAAAAAACTTAATTTAACATTAAGTATATTTAAGGAAATTAATTTAACATTAGGTAACAAGTGTGCCGCCATGGAGCTCAAATGGCGACTCACTAACTTTTGCTTCTTTGTTTGTTGGTGTGCCGCCATTCATCAGACCCTCATGGTATAATTCCACTTTTTTTTTGTTTTTCCCCATAGCTAAGAATTGTTCATCCACTCTTTCTTTGTTTTTCCCTATAGCTAAGAATTGTTCATCTGTTTAGGGATTTGTATGACCTGAATCAGTGTTGAGTTGGAATTATAGGATATCTGGTAAAATTATGTAAAAATTGATAATTAACGTTTCATCAAATTGAATTTGTTTGCTTTAGATGATATAACTTGTTTTGTTCATCCAATTAAGTTGGAATTTGTTCCCTTTGCTGCAATGAATGGACAAATTGACTGGAGAGAATTATTTTGTACATCAAGGTTTATGCTCTACATACAACAGGTTGTCTTCTTTCCTGTCCAAAAGATTTAGGGTTAAATAGCAGCATAAATAGTAAAAGATTAAGTACAACTCAGTGGTACTGGAGATTAGGTTCCGCCTAAAGAAGATACATTTATTCTTTCATTAGCATGTTGTGGCAATTAATTCTCTTAAATATAGCCGGTATCTTTTATGCATATATAGTCATCTTTCATGTTTTAAACAATTCTGCTTTTCTCTCCTTTCAGATATTGTGTGCTTTGGTATTATGAAGAATGTGATATTGGCAAGAGGGTAATATCTTCATCACGTGTATGGGGAATGAGCAAAGGGATCCAAGTTACATGTCTGTGCAAAGAATTGTCGGAGTACTATGCCACCGAAGAAACAAAGTAAAATTCGTGGTGGGCATTGTATTAATGAGGTACAACCCTGGAAAAGTGAGTTATCTACCTATTGAAGCACTTGGTATAAATATTGTCTAAAGGTCACTTATTCACTAACATCCTTAGTATTCATTAAATGGTTTGATTTGTCCTCTTCTTAAACCTAGATTCTTCATAAATTTCATTTTCTATCATATGCTCTATTTTAAAAAAAATGATATTGATGTATCTAGAGTTGATATTATCTTTCAAAATGATTTTCGTTACACTATCAATATCTGAAAGCTATCATAACGAAATTTATTAAATTTTATACTTCTATGCAATTGATGTAGCCTATTTCTTAGGTTTGATGGTTTTACCATTTTGGGACATATGAGTCTCGAGGCTGCGAATGAGAGTAGAATGATGAATCCATTTACGACATATATAATACATGTAGTTAATAATGTTGGTTCTTCAGGAGACGACCTAGTTTCTAAGGCATAGGAGTAACAACTTAGAGGTTTTAGGTTAGAGTCCTAGTTGCAACAACTGTTGCACCTATTTGGTCTTGCCATGCGGGCAGCATTACCTTGTCAGTACGTGCTATGGCCTTCTGTTTCCACACTTATAGCATTGTGTTGAATATTACTCCCTGTTTACCTCGTGACTTGTTTGATGCCAGCAAGTTAGACTTTTCATATGGGTTTTAAGAAGTTCCTTCGGTGGGATGGACAGGTTTGCCCAAAAAATTAGCTTGGGTGGATGCAAGCTCTTGGGACGCCATTAGTATCACTAAAAAAATGAATAGGACACTTTAGAATGTATGACCAACAATGGAAAGAGTTCTGTTCATACATAGTTGCGAGTTGTGGCATAAGGATAATCTGATCAGATACTATTTAGTGAGATTGTAGTAAACTTGATTCCCATTAGGGAGAAATTCCTTGAGGACTTGAAGTTACTTCCACTCTTATGGACCGTTAATGAGTCGTGAAAATACGACTCTTGTAACGCTTTAAACACAAGATTTTGGCGCGTTCTCAAGCAAATTTGTTAGTTTGATGTGTGTGTTTTTATTATTTTTCAAGAGCATGGTGGAGGAATGGAGTAAGGGGCAATGTACAAGAAAATAATTGAGGAAAAAGGCACAAGGGTCACCATACGGAGACCTCCACGGCCCGTGCAACATTACACGAACTGTGAGAGGCCACGTGGGACTGGCCTGAGCGAAGGAGTCAAGAATAGAGCTAAGTGGAGGAGCACGAGCGTCCGCGCGGCCCGTGTAACACTAGACAGACTATGTGGTGCACCATAGCCCCACACTTAGTTTGCTAAAGTGCAGATGGAGTAAAGAAACCAAGGCAACTCTCACGATCCCTTTTCATGGGCCGTGGCAATTGACAAGGACCGTGTCCCTCACCGTGAAAGTGACATAAGATGAAGAGTCATCGTCAAAAATTACAAAAATCATACAAGTGGAGAGAGACGGGGCTCGTCACGGGCCGTGTGACTGACCACGGATCGTGATATGGGCCGTGAAGCTGAAAGACCAAAGTGCTTGCGTAAAAATCATTAAGGCAAGGGTCACGGGGCATTTCACGAACCGTGAACCCTCACACAGGCCGTGCCAATGCACGTGGGGACACAACGCAATTATGGGCTCACGGACCGTTTCACGGTTCATTTGGACCCTCACGGTCCGTGTAGTGACCCGTACCCAAGCTGACGTATATTTTCCTATTTTAAGTTGGGTTAGGTTTTTCCTTGTATACATATATATATATATATATATATATATATATATATATATATTATTTTTATTCCGTTTTCATTATCATTGGACGGTTGGAGATAGAGAACAAGAGGAGAACACTATTTTGCACTAATTTACATTGAGTTCTTGGATTTGAATCATCTCTTTAGAGATTGTAACACGTGAATTCATTACCTTATCTATAGTAAGTTCTTTATCATGATTCCTTTATATTGTTGTGGGCGATTAATTTTGAATATGCTAGGCTAAACCCACAACTAGGGTTGTGGAACCATGACAAATCAGTAAGATAACAAATTTGGGGGTGAACCTTGGGATTGATTATCGTATACATTGTAGTATTCTTCGCTTTAACTTCTTCCTTAATAAGTCGACGCGTTAGGGTAAGCATGTGTTTATTACATGCCTGGGAGCGGGGGTTTACCCTATGTGCATCCAGATGGTAGCGGCTGCGAGTTCCCGTTGTCATAAAAAAAATAATCTCCCCAGAAGTGGTGTTACATTGTCATGAGCAAAATTAAATAGACATGTACAAATAACTCAACTAGGAAATGCAAGAACATAAATCTAGAAAGGGGTTATGTTTGTTTTCTTGAGATAAATATGGAATTTGAACCAAAATTACTCATTTCATCCAAACATATATGGCATCAATATAGTTGCACCATCATACATAGCCAACCAAAAAATTCACAAACTAGATTGCAGGTAGCAGCCGAAGCTATTTCTGTTAAAGAGCTAAGTGCCTATTTGGATTGGCTTATTTTAGGTGCTTTTAAGCTAGTATAACTTTTATATAGTTTTAAAGTGTTTTGGTAAAGTTAAAAAGTGCTTATGAACACTTATTTTTAAAGCAAAATAACAAAAATAAGTTAAAAGCCATAAGTTAGGATTCCTAACTTATGACATTTGGCTTATAAGCTATACGTCAAAAGTCAATTCAAGCGGCCTCTAAATCAAAGCCATTTCTAAAATAGTTGTCGAGACAACAGTGTCCAAGCGCACTACATTTCTCCAGCTATCATGTCTATTTCTAAATCAATCACTTTATTGTTGCCCCCTTTAGCACAGTGCACATCCATTTGTCTCATTATGTTGTTGGCCCCTTCAGCACATCCATCTGTGTCTTGTCCCATGCCGTAAAATAATCTCCACATGAAGTGCTTGTTTTTCCATCCTGCAAGGACATCCACAAGGTGAAAAACAGCTCTACAATTATCGCATAGTTTATCTTTTATAGAGCATAACCATACATATGTATTACCAAAAAATTCATTGAAAATGAAAAAAGAATATAGAGATTATTGACGTACATTGAAAATGTACATATCATTTATAAGCATTCTCATCACCAAATCTTCCCTACGCATGAACTCTACCCGAGTAATGTACATATCAAACCTACATATAATGGCAAATGCAAATCAATTTCTAGTAAAAACATTTCTGGTCAAGGGCTCACTTCTACTTTGCATCCCTTCCCCTTTACTGATAAATATATAAGGAAGAAGCTGACCTTTCTTTCTCACTTGTAAAGAAATATAGTCTATATCTTCTTTACCTGGAATATTATTGTTGAATAGACTTGCCCAATTATTCACACGGGGAACAAGTTGAAATTTAAGAGTAGCTGGCAAAAGACGTGAGTACTCCTACACCATATGTCTAACTTTTTTTTTAGAATCAAAAGATGTTAGACATGTGTATGAGTACTCACGACTTTTGCCTACTACTCTTAGATTTCAACTAGTTTCCCGTGGTAATATCTGGGCAAGTCTATTCAACAATCATATTCTGGGTAAACAAGATATAGGACTATATTTCCTTACACGCGAGAAAGAAAGGTCAACTTTTCTAAGGGCCAAAAAAGACTCGGACATTCAGTGCAAATAATAAAAAAGAGAAAGGTCAACTTTTACCTTATATATCTATCGGTAAAGGGGAAAGGGATGCAAAGTAGAAGTGAACCCTTGCTCAGGAATGTTTTTAGTAGAAATTGATTTGCACACACCATATGTCTAACTTTAGAAGGAGGATGAGCCTAGATACAATTATTGAACATCCTAGGTACAATTTCTGGAGCACCTAAGATATCAAAGCTTCCCGAAAATGCAAAGAGGAAGAGAGATTAATAAATTATAGGGACGTAAACTTCTTCTTGTTGAATGGACGTAAACTTCTTCTTGTTGAATGGTGCCAATTCCTTATAAATATATATATATATATATATATATATATATATACACACACATATGTATATTTAGTCCGCAGAATAATTACTATTTTGTTTAACCACAATCATATATATATGTATTACCAAAATATTCATTGAAAATGAAAAAAGAATATAGAGATTATCGACTGTCACGACCCGGGGCCGGGGCCTAGATGTGACACAGCGAATGAGGACCCGAAAGCCCTCAAACAAACCTCAAAATTTTCAGAACTTAAATTCAAGTAAAAAGAGAACATTCTAAAACCAAAAGGGAGAACATATTTTATAGATAACAAAATGAGAAGAGTTTATACAATGTCCAACATGTGCCACTAATTAAGGAACGGGGGCCGGGACAAGTTCCGGGCTCACCCACAACAAAAATACATACAAAGATAAAGAGTACAAGAACAAAAGCATGCCCTCGAAAGATGGGCTCACCACAGAACAGCTAAAAAGGGAAAACTACTCGTCTGGCGGATACTGCTCGAACTGCTCGGTGCCTGCATGGTAAAATCATGCAGGCATAGAGTATACGTTAGTACGTTGAATGTACTAAGTACGTGGGTATGCAATGCACATGACTTACCGAACCTGCATAATCATGTTAAGTGGCAAGGGCACATAATATGCAAGGAAATATATAAGCAATAGAAATTTTAATATACAAGATACCATGGAATGCGTGATGCGTGCGGTGCGATAATGCTCCTATATATACACAATGGGGATGGACTATAACCGACAAACCCGATCCATGCGAGCTATTACATGAACCGGATCGATTTGGACCTCCCATCGGAAGGGAGAAGATTACTTGCCAAAGGTAATCTATATCACACCTTACAGGCAACCCCTATTTCGGTGGATGGCCACCTTCTTTATGGGCAACCCCTATTTCGGAAGGGTTTGCATAATCACATCATAACATACATAACGAATAGCCATTCCTTACGGGCAACCCCTATTTTAGTAATGACCTCCTTCCTTATGGGCAACCCCTATTTCGGAAGGGCTCCTATGCTGGCACATAGTTCAAGGAAAGGGAGAGGGACCTTGGGGATATCCCTAACGCCCCCAATCCATCGGTGCTAAGTACACATCCTACTAGAATACTTATACATATACATATTCTTTCAAGAGGATCAAATATCCATTTCAGAAAGTGATTATACGAGTAGGCTCACTGGCTAATTACAAAATTTATGATCATAATTCTCATGCAAGAATAGCTCATCTACACATATACCAAAATGGTGCAAGCCCCCATATTGCTCAAAGACCCATAATCATAGACATACCGGTGATCACCTCCTTGTCATATCCCATGTCTTACCAATATTCACATTATAATTCCTTTTTAGGACCAAATCGGGCTTAACCCCACATTTTCGAAATTTCCACGTATAAATATCATGAATGTGATGCAATGCATGGTGGGAGAGTGGTATGGGTAACGTAGAGTACATCAAAATAGCAATATAATGAAAAGACAAAAAATCCATAAAACAAATTCATATAAAATGTAGTATTAGATCACCCATGCATGGTAAAAGCTTAAAAGGGACTTGCATGTTCACATTTTCATAATCCTCATAGTTCATCATACTTAAACGCATCATAACCAAGTTTTTTTTAACATAATATAGCAGATGCATGGTTCAAGGTATCAAGATCAAGTAGAAAATTCACATTTCAAGAAATCAAGTTCATAAATAGTTTAAGAAGGAATTTGGGTCTTCTTGGTTGGAAGAGACCAAGAATCAACACCCACATCCTGATTTGGGGACAAACTTGAGGAGAAATGGACTCAAATGTGAAGGCCTTAGCTTGAATGATCCTAGAGAGATGTTGGCAAGTCTTGAAGGAGTGGATTTAACAGAGAGAAGTGAAATGAGGGAAATAGCTGAAAAAATGAGGGTGAAAGGCTTATATAGGGAGCTTAGGAGGGGTGGGAAAAGACTAAACTTTCATTGGAATGAGCAAATATTACGAAAATGCCATTAATGAAACGGAGCAGAAATTGGTCCGTCTGAGGCATACAGACGGGTAAACGGTCCGTCTGGGGCCACACAGACCATCTGCCGTGCCGTGGCTCTAGACTTAAATTTTTCCTCCTGAAATTTTCCGGACCAAGTACCAAATCACGGTCCGGTAAACGAACCATCTAAGGTCATATGGACCGCGACCCTGCCCGTTTACTTGCCATATGGACCGTGTGGTGGCCCGTTTTCCTTTCATTTTCCCAGGCGCCATCTCACGGATGGCCACACGATCCGTATGCCTTCACACGGGCCGTGTAGGCCCTTCCGTGAGGTGATGCCTGGCAACATTTTCTGGGCAGTTTTCTTGGACCCAATATGATGTCCAGAATCCGGGTCCTTTCATCATCTCCCCCTTGGGAACATTCATCCTCGAATGTGCAGGAGCAAGGCTTACAAAGCTAGAGTCAAGACAAGATACACCCGATACAAGACATAATGCACAACTCAACTCAACTTACAAGGTTTGCACATAAAAGCTTTTGTCACAATTCAAATTATAGTTCAAAACCAATTCATGTCAAAATTGTATTCAACTCATTTGCCAAGAAAAGAAAATCCTTTAATGTACATATATGCATGTCATGTCATGAGACTCAAGAGGGCAAGAAAATGACACATTTGATAGGGAAAGATTCCTAGTACCTTAGGCTTGAGTAGATTGGAAAAGATGGGGGGTATCATTTCATCATGTCCAACTCTGCTTCCAAGTAGCACTCTCCACTAGTTGATTCCTCCAAAGTACCTTTATCGAAGCCACATCCTTGTTACGAAGCCGTTTTACTTGCCTATCCAAAATTGCCACCAGCACCTCCTCATAAGTCAAATTTTCCACAACCTCAATCCCCTCCAAAGGCACAATGGAGCTAGGATCACCAACAAAGTTTCTCAACATAGCTACATGAAAGACCGAACGGATGGAACCCAAATCCGGAGGTAACTCCAACTTATAAGCCACATCTCCAATCCGCTCGATAATTTCATAAGGGCTAACATACTGGGGGCTCAACTTGCCTCTCTTGCCGAAACGCATAACGCCCTTCATAGGAGAAACTTTCACATAAACCCAATCTCCAACATGAAATTCGAGGTCCCTCCTCCTACTATCCGCATAGGACTTTTGGCGACTTTGGGCCGCTTTCAATCTCTCCCTAATCACCTTTACCTTCTCCATAGCATCCATCACCAAATCCGCGCCAACCAAGGCCATTTCCCCCACTTCAAACCACCCCACCGGGGATCTACATCTTCTTCCATACAAGGCTTCAAACGGCGCCATGCCAATAATAGCATGGAAGCTATTATAATAAGCAAACTCGATGAATGGAAGATGATCATCCCAATTCCCCTTAAACTCCAACCCACATGCTCTCAACATGTCCTCCAAAGTTTGAATGGTCCGCTCTGCTTGGCCATCAAGTTTGAGGATGGAAAGCAGAACTCAACTTAATTTTGGTCCCAAGGCCCTTCATAAAAGATTTCCAAAAGTAGGAAGTGAATTGAGTACCACGATCCGAAATGATAGATCTAGGTACGCCATGCAATCTCACCAACTCTTGAATATACAACCTCGTATAATCCTCGGCCCTGTATGTAGTCTTGGCCGGTAGAAAGTGAGCTGATTTTGTCATCCGATCCACAACAACCCAAATGGAGTCAAATTGCCTTTGGGTCGGAGGCAAGCCAATCACAAAGTCCATATTCACATCCTCTCACTTCCATGTGGGAATTTCAATATCCTGGGCCAAACCACCGGGCCTCTGGTGTTCAACCTTGACCTGCTGACAACTCGGGCATTCAGACACGAACTTGGCAATATCCCTCTTCATACCATGCCACCAATAAATCTCTCTCAGATCCCGGTACATCTTAGTAGACCCCGGGTGAATGGAGTAGTGAGAGTTGTGGGCCTCACTCATAATCACCTTCCTAAGGTCATCCACGTCGGGAACACAAAGCCGATTTTGGTATCGAAGTACCCCATCTGCCCCTTGGGAGAAAGCCTCGATCTCTTTTGCAGCAACCAATTTCTTCAACTCACACAACGATAGATCTAGATCTTGCTTAGCTTTCACCTTATTCACCATCGAAGATTCTGACCCGTTTTGAACCCAAATACCGCCTGTGCTAGAATTAGTCAACTTGACACCCAACCTAGACAACCGGTGAATATCCCTTGCCAACTCCTTTTTCTCATTTTCAACATGTGCCACACTCCCCATAGACAATCTGCTAAGAGCGTCGGCTACGACATTGGCCTTGCTCGGATGATACAACACACTCATGTCATAATCTTTTAAAAACTCCAACCACCTCCTTTGCCTGAGATTGAGATCCCTCTGGGTGAAAACATATTGCAAACTTTTGTGATTGGTGAATACATCAACATGTGCCTCCAAATTTTCAAGGCAAACACCACCGCTGCCAACTCAAACTCGTGAGTGGGATGGTTTCATTCATGCACCTTCAACTGTCTTGATGTGTACGCCATCACCTTACCATTCTGCATAAGCACACAACCCAATCCGACCCGCGAGGCATCACAATACACCACGAACCCTTCTGAACCACTCGGCAAGGTCAAGACGGGAGCCGATGTAAGCCGATCCTTCAAAGTTTGGAAACTCCTCTCACATTCATCTGACCATACAAACTTAGCCTGCTTCTGGGTCAACTGGTCAATGGAGATACAATAGAGGAGAAACCTTCTACAAACCTTCTGTACTACCCGGCCAACCCAAGAAAACTGCGGATATCCGAAGGTGCCAACGGCCTAGGCCAACTTTTCACAGCCTCTGTCTTCCTCGGATCTACTTTAATACCATCCCCGAACACCACATGCCTGAGGAAAGACACTTCGCCCAACCAGAACTCGCACTTGCTAAATTTGGCATATAATTTCTTCTCCCTTAGAGTTTGGAGTGCCATCCTCAAATTATTCCCGTGCTCTTGTTCACTTCGGGAGTAAACGAGGATATCATCGATAAATACCACCAAAAAGCTGTCCAGAAAAGGCTTAAACACCCTGTTCATCAAATCCATAAAGGAGGCCGGTGCATTAGTTAGACCAAACAACATCACCACGAATTCGAAATGCCCATACCTTTTCCGAAAAGTTGTTTTGGGGATATCACACTCTCTAACCTTCAACTGATAGTATCCAGAATGGAGATCAATTTTTGAGAAGTGAGTGGCACCTTATAGTTGATCAAACAAATCATCAATCCTCGGCAACGGGTACTTGTTCTTAACTGTCACTTTATTCAGCTGCCTGTAATAGACCCGTCTTTCTTCCTTCTAAACAACACGGGAGCACCCCACGGTGATGTACTAGGCTGAATAAAGCCCTTCTCTAATAAGTCCCTTAGCTGCTCTCTCAACTCTTTCAATTCTGTCGGGGCCATCCGATACAGAGAGATAGAAATAGGCTGAGTATCTGGAAGAAGATCTATGCTGAAATCTATCTTCCTATCCGGAGGAATGCTTGGTAAGTCCTCGGGGAATACATCCGAAAATTCATTCACCACGGGGACTGACTCGAGAGTAGGCACCTCAGAATCCAGGACCCTTACCATATGGTAGATGCACCCCTTCGAAATCATTTTCTACGCCTTGAGGTAGGAAATAAACCTATCCTTAACAGAGGAATACTACCCTTCCATTCAAGATCTGGCTCACCGGGAGGTTGGAACTGGACTTTCCGAGTTCTACAATCTATGGAAGCATAAGATGCATGCAGCCAATCCAATCCAAGAATCACGTCAAAATCAAACATTTCAAGTTCCACAAGAGCACATGGAAAGATTTTATGCAACACAGCAACAGGACACCCATAATAGACCCAATGTGCAACAATAGATTCACCCACGGGGGTGTAGACCGAGAAAGGCTCTCTTAGAATATGGGGTTTCAAACTGAACTTAACAGCCAACAACGGGGTCACAAAAGACAAGTTTGCACCTGGGTCAAGCAACACGTAAGGATCAAAATCAAAAACTACTAACATACCAGTCACAACATCTGGAGCCTCCTCGACATCCTGGCCGGCATGGAGTGCATAGAACCTGTTGTTTCTCGAGGCAGCACCTGGAGGACCCCTCGGCTGACCCTGCCCACCTTGGGCTACTTGACCTCTGTCTCCACGTACACTTCTAGGGCAATCAGCAATCTTGTGGTCCTTACTCCCGCATCCAAAGAAAAGTCCCCTATCTCTCCAACAGACACCTGTGTGGGGCTTCCCACACTTGTCACACATCAAATATCCGGGTCCGCCACCCACCTGAACCCCGAGAGGGGGTGCCCGAGCATTAGCCACCCGAGCTCCCGAGCCTTGGCCCTACTGGAAGCGACCAAAACTGACATTTCTAGCACCCGAGAACCTACCATCAATGCGGGCTCTCTTGGGATCATATTCCCTCTTCTCCTTGAGCTTCTCCCCCTCAATCTGCTCAGCATACACCATGAGTCGGGCAATATCCATGACCCTAATCAGCATAGCAGTCCGGTATTCTTTCACCAGCAAGTCAGAAATACTTGAAACAAATTTGTGCATTCTTGCACGGGGATTGGCCACCAGGGACGGAGCATATTTAGAAAGCTTGGTAAATTTGAGGGTATAATCCCTCACACTCATACTCCCCTGCTTGAGGTTAATAAACTCGGCCATTTTGACCTCCCTCAGCTCAAGTGGAAAGAAGCGGTCAAGGAAGGCAGTTTTGAACTCTCCCTATTTAACATCACCATCATTATCCCGTTCCATAGCCCACTGCGTATACCGTACTTGGGCCACGTCTTTTAACTAGTAGGCAGCCAACCCCGCTTTTTCCTCAGAAGAGACGCCCATAATTTCAGTATTTTTGAGAGCTTATCAATGAACTCTTGAGCATCTTCGTCAGCCCTTGACCCGTAGAACTCCGGGGGATTCATCCAGTTGAAATTCCTTACAATAGAAGCGGGTGTAGGGTCCCATGGCAAATTGGCTTGCCTTGCCTGAGCAGTCACCACCTGTGCAAGTATGGCGAAAGCAGTACGGAATTCACCGTTTGAAATAGGCTCTTCCATAGTCTCGGGAAGGGCCCGATCTTCAGCAGCCGGAGCCGGCCTAGGTAGTGGAGGTCTTCCTCGAGGCATTTACTGAAATAGATTAACGACACCAATAAGTAAGAAAATTTCATATACTAGTCGCAGCACGATACAAGACACAAAGAAGGCAAAGAAGGGAGGCATTTCCTAAGACATCTTCGTAGCCTCCCACTCATAGGTATGGTAAACTTCACACCCATGAATGAGACTCTACTCAACGCGGCACATTGGGCTCCAAGGACCATTGAAAACCTAAGTCTCTGATACCACCTTATGTCATGACCCGGGGTCAGGGCTTAGATGTGACACAGCGAATCGGGACCCGAAAGCCCCCAAACAAGCCTCAAAATTTTCAGAACTTAAATTCAAGTAAAAAGAGAACATTCTAAAACCAAAAGGGAGAACATATTTTATAGATAAAAAAAATGAGAAGAGTTTATACAATGTCCAACATGTGCCACAAATTAAGGAACGGGGGTCGGGACAAGTTTCGGGCTCACCCTAAACAAAAATACATACATAGATAAAGAGTAAAAACAAGAACAAAAGCATGCCCTCGAAAGACGAGCTCACCACAGAACAGCTAAAAAGGGGAAACTACTCGTCCTACGGATACTGCTCGAACTGCTTGGTCCCTGCATCGTAAAATCAAGCAGGCATAGAGTATGCGTTAGTACGTTGAATGTACTAAGTACGGGGGTATGCAATGCACGTGACTTATCGAACCTGCATAATCATGTTAAGTGGCAAGGGCACATAATATGCAAGGAAATATATAAGCAATAGAAATTTTAATATACAAGATGCCATGGAATGCGTGATGCATGCGGTGCGATAATGCTCCTATATATACACAACGGTGATGGACTATAACTGACAAACCTGATCCATGCGAGCTATTACATGAACCGGATCGATTTGGACCTCCCATCGGTAGGGAGAAGATTACTTGCCAAAGGTAATCTACATCACACCTTACGGGCAACCCCTATTTCAGTGGATGGCCACCTTCCTACGGGCAACCCCTATTTCAGAAGGGTTTGCATAATCACATCATAACATACATAACGAATAGCCATTCCTTACGGGCAACCCCTATTTCGGTAATGACCTCCTTCCTTACGGGAAACCCCAATTTTGGAAGGGCTCCTATGCTGGTACATAGTTTAAGGAAAGGGAGAGGGACCTTAGGGTTATCCTTAACGCCCCCAATCCATCGGTGCTAAGTACACATCCCACTAGAATACTTATACATATACATATGCTTTCAAGAGGATCAAATATCCATTTCAGAACGTGATTATACGAGTAGGCTCACAAGCCAATTACAAAATTTATGATCATAATTCTCATGCAAGAATAGCTCTATACCAAAATAGTGCAAGCCCCCATATTGCTCAAAGAGCCATAAACATAGTCATACCGGTGATCACCTCCTTGTCATATCCCATGTCTTACCAAAATTCACATTATAATTCCTCTTTAGGACCAAATCGGGCTTAACCCCACATTTTCAAAATTTCCATGTATAAATATCATGAATGTGATGCAACGCATGGTATGAGAGTGCCATGGGTAATGTAGAGTACATCAAAATAACAATATAATGAAAAGACCAAAAATCCATAAAAAAATCATACAAAATGTAGTATTAGATCACCCATGCATGGTAAAAGCTTAAAAGGGACTTGCATGTTAACATTTTCATAATACTCATAGTTCATCATACTTAAACTCATCATAACTAAGTTTTTTTTTTGAACTTAATATAGCACATGCATGGTTCAAGGTATCAAGATCAAGTAGAAAATTCACATTTCAAGAAATCAAGTTCATAAGTAGTTTAAGAAGGAATTTGGGTCTTCTTGGTTGGAAGAGACCAAAAATCAACACCCACATACCTGATTTGGGGACAAACTTGAGGAGAAATGGACTCAAATGTGAAGGCCTTAGCTTGAATGATCCTAGAGAGAATGTTGACAAATCTTGAAGGAGTGAATTTAAGAGAGAGAAGTGAAATGAGGGAAATAGCTGCAAAAAATGAGCGTGAAAGGCTTATATAGGGAGTTTAGGAGGGGTGGGAAAAGACTAAATTTTCATTGGAATGAGCTAATATTACGAAAATGCCATTAATGAAACGGAGCAGAAATTGGTCCGTCTGAGGCATACGGACGGGTAAACAGTCTGTCTGGGGCCACACGGACCGTCTGCCGTGCCGTGGCCCTAGCCTTAAATTTTTCCACTTGAAAATTTTTCGAACCAAGTACCACATCACGATCCGGTAAACAAACCGTTTGGGGTCACACGGACCATGACACCGCCCGTTTACCTGCCACACGGACCGTATGGCTTCACACGGACCGTGTGGCAGCCTGTTTTCCTTCCATTTTCACATGCGCCATCTCACGGATGGCCACACGGTCCGTATGCCTTGACACAGGCCATGTAGGCCCTTCTTTGAGGTGATGCCTGGCAACATTTTCTGGGGTGTTTTTTTGGACCCAAAATGACGTCCAAAATCCGGGTCCTTTCATAGACGTACTTTGACAATCACTGCGCAGGATTGTGGATGTAAGTATAAGCAACTCAACATCATTTATAAGCATTCTCATCACCAAATCTTCCCTACACATGAACTCTACCAGAGTAATGTACATATCAAACCTACATATAATGGCAAATGCAAATCAATTTCTAGTAAAATCATTTCTGGGAAAGGGCTCACTTCTACTTGGCATCCCTTTCCTTTTATTGGTATATATATAAGGAAGAAGTTGACATTTCTTTCTCACTTGTAAAGAAATATAGTTTGTATCTTCTTTACCCAAAATATGATTGTTGAATAGACTTGCCCAGGTATTCCCATGGGGAACTAGTTGAAATTTAAGAGTAGCAGGCAAAAGATGTGAGTACTCATACACCATATGTCTTAACTTTTTTTTTATTCTGAAAAAATAGGTTAGACATATGGTGTAACATTTTTTTTAAAGAACAAAAAGAAGTTATACATATGGTGTATGAGCACTCACGTCTTTTGCCTGCTACTCTTAAATTTCAACTAATTCCCCATGGGAATATCTGGGCAAGTCTATTCAACTATCATATTCCGGGTAAACAAGATATAGGACTATATTTCTTTACACGCGAGAAAGGAAGGTCAACTTTTACCTTATATATCTATCAGTAAAGGAGAAAGGGATACAAAATAGAAGTGAGCCACTGCTCATGAATGTTTTTACTAGAAATTAATTTGCATACACCATATGTCTAACTTTGGAAGGAGGATGAGCCTGGATACAATTATTGAACATCCTAGGTACAATTTCTGGAGCACCTAAGATATCAAAACTTCCCGGAAATGCAAAGAGAGAGACATTAATATATTAAAGGGACGAAAACTTGTTCCTGTTGAATGGTGCCAATTCCGTAAATAAAAGAAAGATCGTCATCATTATATATATATATATATATACACGAGCATATGTATATGTAGTCTGCTGAATAGTTACTCCTATGTTTTAACCACTAGGTCATCTCCTTGGGGACCAATATCATGTTGTTAACTAAAAAGTATTATATATTTATCTTTACTTATCAATAGAAAAATTACAAAAGAAGAGGTTAATGAGTCAACTGACTACTAGCAAAGATAGGTCATTCAAAAACAGGGATGAGCTGAATTTGAATTAGTAATAAATGTACACAATGAAGTGTATTTACTTCTAGGAATGATCTAGAGCAAGATCACAAGGGTGTGTCATAAGTGGATTCATCATTCCACTCGCTTTCACAGCATCAGGACTTCTAAACTTCAGAATGGTAGTACCATCAGGACCAAAAATGTAGGCTACATTAATAGGATGGAAGTATAGACTAAGTTGCTCGGACTCTTCTATTTGGTGCCGCACCCGTGTCGACATGATATGGGTGTGGGATCCGTGTCCGATTTGGTCAACCAATTTTAAGTACTTTGACCAAAATCGATGGGGAAAGTCTGGACAGTTTTAATGATTTGTGTAATCAGTACAAAAGCTAAGGTGAAATTGAAGAAAATGGAATACTTTTTATATAGAAATTTTCCTTTAATCTCCTTCCGAGATTCTCCTCAAGTTCTCCATATAATATCTCATAATTTAGGTTTAATCACTCTACTTTTAGATAGTTTAGTTGCATTTAGGCGAATCTCCGCACCCGTATACATATATTGATCCATATCCCCAAATCTTAAAAATTAGATCATGAAGGATCCGACCTCTAGATCAGCACATATATCGGCCACCCGCACCCAAGTCCGAGCAACTTAGAGTATAGAAGTAAATGAATTCTGCTAGGAAAGATTTGCATATATTGATGGTGTAAGGGTGATCACTATTTTGAAAGATAATATCGACTCTAGACTTGATATATCAATGGCATTATTTTTAGAAAAATTAATAAGAGTATGTGATGGAAAATGAAAGTTTTGATGAATAAAAATATAAGAAGAGGATAAATCTGAACAAGTAATGAATACAAGAGATATTGGTGACACTTAACCTTTATATGATTGTACTTGTTTTTGCACTGTTAAGTTATTTTAATATTTGAAAAATTGTGAGGTTTCATATATCCGGTTGATTTTAAAGAATACTACATTGTTCTCATTTTAGGAAAAGAATTTGAAATTTGAGTTCTAGTTTTTGCTTAAATTCCCCCGAGTCGCAGTCGCCATGGATTTAGTTGATACAACTATTGAAAAGGCAGTTTTCTTCCCTTGACATTCATATTTCTTTATGCTTGATGATAGACTGAGTGCTTCTTCAACAGGTATATAATTCATTTTTCCGGTCTATACCTCTTTTTCCCAGTTAATACAATGCCAACCACGATACCTCATACGTTTCTTTGGTGGTAGAGTACTCTCAGAAATCTTTGGAGATGCGTGTATCTTTGATCCCTCAGAGTACTCATTTTCTGATTCACATAATGAAGAAATAATCCCCTTGCCTTTTTCACATTTTTCACAATGCCAATTCACTGGTGCAGCTACAAAATAGCCTAGAACACAATACCTGAAAGAATAGAAAAAACAGAATTTTTGAAAACAGGGGACGACTTCTTGTTCATTAAAAATACAGACAGTACTTTTGAGGTTTACAAAGAACATACAAGTACGGCGCAAGGTGATAAAGTAAGTACAGATCAGAGAGTCATGACTTCCAGCACGCCTGACTGGTTGTCCACCCTTTCATGCTAAAAAGTGTGTGTATGTGAGAGAGAGAACTTACCGATGCACTTCAGCATCTTTACAATGATGGCAGTTAATAATTGCTTTTTTGGAAAGCTACATCACTGCAAATTTCACAAATCTTTTTCCGCAACTTCATATAGACAACTAAAGAAATTCAGAAGCTGACTGACTCTTGAACAGAATGAAGAATGAGGAGACAAAATGTCATCAGGTACACAATGCTATATCATAATCAACAAAATTAAGTTCTCGTCTTCTTTTAGCTAACATGCTTATCTTTCATATAAATCATCCTTTTACAGCAGAAGTACATCCATCGGTGCATTATCCAGACAAAATCACCTCTAGTATTCCTCCTTAAGAAACAATTCATGGAGGTAAAGAGCCAGTAAAAGCTAGTGTCTGTACAATCCCAGTTTTCTTCTTGCAATTGTAAATAAATGACAAGCAATTGATCTGCTTCTCTTTTGGCTATCAGATGACAGTTCATCTGTATACTTATTCTATTTACGTTTGTTGTTTTGTACTTTAATTTTATACCACTACACATAATCTACGCTGCTGCTCAACCTGAAATTTTAACAAATCGGTAAGTTGACTTTGGAATAAAATGTTCAAAAGACTTGCTAAATTTTAATTCCTATCGGTTAGTAGCCGAGTATATACACGGGGTATTACTAGTAGAACAAGGTATAAGCAGACAGCTAGAACATTGGTATCTCATAGAAGAGAATATACTTCTTTGCTGCTATGAAGACTAGGCAATCCCAAAACCAAATCAGAAGGCTAAATGATACTACAGGAAGGTCTATCACTACTGCAGTGGGGATAGAGGAGGAGATACTTGCTTTCTGTACACAACTGTTGGGCACAACACCTAATTTACCAGCTACCAGTCTCAAGGTGATGAAAGATGGTTATATACTTGCTAGAAGACAAAAGCTTGAACTCATAAGTCCTGTTACAAAGAGGAGGTGTATTTGACTATGAAAAGCATAAATGATGATAAGGCTCCAGGATGTTATGTGTGATGCAGTGCTCTTTAAGAAGACGTGGCAGATTATTGGCGACCAAGTTACTGATGCTATAAGTTGTTTTTCTAGAAACAGGAGAAATGTATAAAGCCATCAATTGTGCTATTGTAAACATTGGTGCCTAGGGTGAAGAACTCATCCACAATTAAGTAATACAGACTTATCTCCTGTTGCACTATTTTATACAAAATAATTACCAAAATTTTGACTACTCGGATGAAAGGTGTTATGGAGATACTATCTTTCTTATTAAGGCGTTGTAATTAGCTATATACTCTATGTTGCATGCTTATTTTTCTGCATTTTTATTTTTTCTTTTGTTTTTTTAAATTATACCAAGAGGGAGAAGTATGGAGCAAGAGGGAGCATAAACCCGACATAAAGCAATGGGGAGCACCAAGATCTTCAAGTAGGGAAGTCAACAATAAACATTATCGTTAAATGTCATTGTCAAAAATTGGTGAGATTGTTAGCATCTGAAAAATTTTGAATAATGAAATTTCAGGTACAAAGAGGCAACAACTGAGGGATATAGAAATAAAAAAGGAAAGACCGTAAATTAAAGAAGGAATTAATCACGTCAATGAAGAGAAAGGAGTAAGGATCGCAAGGAAGGCAGTAAATCAAGGAAAAACTCCTTAAATTTGGGGTACAAGATATCAAATTCAAGGCAAATCAAAGAGAAGAAGATTTTAAGAATTGGTGATTCAACACTCTATACAAGGCAAAGTTTTGGCCATGCTTGGAATATGGATGTGTATTCTCAATCAAGGAATCATTATGAATCCTTGATTGATAGAAAGTCTCTTGGGTGTTCCTAATAGAGCTTCAATGGCTGACTCTCAAAAGCCATTATAAGAAAGCCCCCGCATCATTGTAATTAATTATGCCCTATTCTTGGACTTGTAATGATATTTTCTTTCATCTTACAAAAAGATTGTACTCATTGAGTGAACAATTCTGAAAAAAAAAAGGAAAGAGAATACTCTAGAAGTATAATTTGTGTATCAGACAAGTTGATAGATTGTAAAATATTATAAAACCCTCATCAATCTCAAAAGGAAACCCTTGTAACCTAAGGGAACTAGACTAGGTATCACATCAGTGATCTGAATTGGTATAAAAATTCTCTGTCTATGCTTTATTTAACTTATTGTTTGTTATCTATTGAACAAACTTGCAAGTGAGTTGACTATCCCTTTCGACTGTCGTCTAAAAGAAAATTTCAATCTACCCCCTTTTGATTATCAAATTTTATTTTCAAAAGCTTCCAATTTCATGTCAAAATTAAAAGAATTGAAAAAATTCAAACAATGCCACATAGATACTCATGAGACAAGGTTTACCTTGTACGCTTGACGAATGCTGCGTCGTCCCTTTCTCCCCCAAGAGTGAGTGTCCATTTCTGCTCTACAGACAGAGAAAAAAAAATCCTAATAGTACCTATATATGGCACAACTTTTGAGTAATAAACTTTAATTTCAAATCAAAAAATCATGTTCAAACTTTATAAGATGAAAACAAAATCTAATAAAGAAGCGACAATTCTCCTTTTTGGGAAAAACGTGTAAAAAACTTATACTGTAAAGTAGATATGCTTTTACTCGTGTATTTTGAGATAATAATTTAAATATGGCATTCACCCGTTTGATATGAGATTGTTTAACTTTATTTAAAAATTAATATTTGGCCATAAAAATTGACAAGACAACCTAGTTTGGAAAATATTGAAAAAATAATTTACTTTCATTTTTAAATATATATTTTTTCAAATTTACCCTAGTGTTTTATTTTTCTAAAACATCTCATTTATATTTTATTTCATATTTTTAAAAAGTACATTCAAATTGTAAATATTTATTTCAAAATTTATCTTCAAAAACAATTTCAATTTTAGCTTCAAACACCTACTTGATAACAAATGACAGATTTTGATAGTCTTTGATATGATTAGAGTTGTCATACCAGCCAAGAAGGAAATTTAACAAACCAAGATATATTATGAATTTTTATAAAATAGTATGTGAAAACCATATATGTGAACTAATAAAGCTTTAACTGAATTTCACTTAAAATAAAGATAAAGAGCGCATATGAAATGAACAAGATTAAAATAAACATTGCTATCTTAAAAGTTGAAATTCAAATCTCAAACACCCAAATCAAAGTATATTGTAATGATAAGTTTCTCTTGCGGTATTTGCGTATATATAGGTGAAAGTATGTACATAAGCAACAAGATTAAAAAATAGAAAATAGTTAATGTAGACTCGAAATTATAATCCCAAAAGTATAAATAGATTATATTAAAAAGTAATTAATTAGTTATAACATAACTATTTGGGGCATATGGATCAAAGCGTACTAAATCAAACCGATGACTTGTGTTATATTAATGAAAACATATTGACTTATATCTTGATTTGGTTGATTTAGCATTGAGAAAAAGAGTTGACCACTCTTGATTTAATTTAAACACATTTTGATAGTTTTTGATGTGATTAATATTGTTACACCAACCAAGCAATAAATATAACAAATCAAGATATACTATGAATTTTTTTATATAAAAAATATAAATGTGAATTAAGGAAATTTTGATAGAATTTCTCTTCACATAAAAATAAAAGGAGCATATAAATTGAACATAAAAAAATAAACATTGCACCTTGAAGTTGAAGCTCTAATCTCAAATGTCCAAATCAAATTGTAACATACTTGAAGAATTAGTTTGTGTTAAGGTATATATATGTGTGAAAGTATGTGTACTGAGGCAAAAAGATAAGTGGAGAAAATAGTTTTGACCCAGAAGTATAAGTAGATTTGTCACGCCCCGGGAAGGTACCCTGGATGTGGCCGGCACTCAGAAACTATTGCTAGTCCCCAAGCGAACCACTTAGCCTCATCACATCATTCAACATCAACACAACGGAAATGATATCAATAGAATATCTTAAATAAGGGCCCAATGGCCAACATCAATCTCAACATCAACTAAGTAAGTGAAATACTACTCAGTTCAAAAGGAAAACATCTAAATCAACCTCGACATCATGTCTACGAAGCCTCTAACCTGACTCAACAGTGTAAGAATGGTGCCATGACATGCCATGGCTACCGGACTCAATGAATAAAGGAAAACATAAAGTAGAAGGGTTTCCTCCGGAAAGCAAGGAGGCTCACCAAACTCTGAACTCGAAATCTACGGCTTCAACGGTGCGCCTGCTGAAGTCCTCTAACTCCTGTATCTGCATCATGAAACGATGTAGCGCCAAATGGCGTCAGTACTTGGAATGTAATGGCATGTAAAATAGCTGAATAACAGGGTAAGTACACAGCATGAAGAAACATCAACTCAACATCATACTCCGTCGGAATGTCAAAAGTCTATCTAAGGTAAGAGATTAGAATAGACAATCGACTCATCAACCTCTCATCAGTCATCAACATCACATTAAGCTTATCTCAAGGAACTTCGACATCGACTCACATAAAAGAGAACATCACATCGGCTCAAGGAAACATCACATCGACTCAAGAAAACATTACATCGACTCAAGGGCTCGACTTAACATCATATCAACATCAACATCAGAGTTTTATCAAATGGAACCTAAATGGGAGTTTCTCTAACCGACAACCACCACTTTTGAGCCAGTGATGATACAACGAAGCGATGCCGTTGCCACATCCATCCAATACCTTGCTCGGGATAAAGGACATCACATCAGTGGATCCACAAGAAAACATCAAACATCAGTCCTCTTTTGGGACAAGATAGGAGCCATCCGCATTGTGGTTCAATCCTCTCTTCCTACGCGGGCCACGTAGTTAATGGGTTTGAGTGGGACTCACTCTCTACCCATTTCGGTGCTCAATACTCCTCCCAAAACTCGACATGCTCATAAACATCATCCTCATCAGTCCAATAGGGACATAATACATCATCATCAGTCACATAAGGACATGGTATAATAATTAATACCTCAACATCAACATCGGTCCCAGAGGGACATAGTATAAAACATCAACATCAACATCAGTCCCATAGGGACATAATATAATACCTCAACTTCAACATCACCTCATCTCATAACATCAACATCGGCATCATGGACTCAAGATACTCTTTTAGAAATTAGACTTCCAATTTTAAGACATCATAAAACATCATTCTCATCAACATCATCGTCAAGACTCTCATCAAATGTGAAACACAATCACAACATCATAACATCATCATTGTCAAGGCTCTAGACTCATCCCTAATTTCATTATGCATGCTCTTTCCAAGACACAATAATTATAGGGTTTTTTAAAAGCACTCATGAAAATGAATTAAATGTAAAACAAAATAGTGATGATCATCAATTCCTGTAAGAAAATCATTTATACATAATATACGTAGGATTTTACATGCATCAACTCTTTACATTAACCTCATCATCAAGACTCTAAACTCAATGCTCACAAGGGCACATGGGAGAACATTCCCATGCTTTAGGTTACCCTTACATACCTGGAAAGTTTTGCTAACACGAAGTTGCACAACTTCCTCTTGATCTCCTCAATCCTCACCTTCCTTCAAGCCCTAGCTTTGGTGACCTTTAGAAAGAACGCTTAGAATTTTGGGTTTTGAAACCCTTTTTCTTGAAAACCGACTTTAATTAGGCGTAAGGGAACGTTTATGATAATTAGGAATGGATCAAATTGCCCTCCGTAATTTAAAAGAATTTATCCCCGTCTGAAATAACACAGTCCGCGACACGGACCTGTCGCGGACAGTGTATTTTCTGAAAATTAAACTCCGTCAAAAAAATCACAGAAAACATAAGTGTGGCTCCGCGACCGGTCCGCGTCGCGGTCCTGTCGCGGTCCTGTCGCGCAGGCACACTATTTTTCATTTTGGAATGAAAAATTATCTTTCGACTCGGTCACTCTAAAAATCGACCGAGACCCTCTTCCCACTCCATTTTCAGTGTTGATCACGAATCCACTCTTGGATTTTCAATCCGAGCATCGAAAGACGCGTTTTACGCACACCTCTTCCCCAAGGGTATTTTAGTAATTTACCAGGTGTTATATTATCTCCCCCTTGGGATCATTCATCCTCGAATGATGGGTAGGAACGGTATTAAGCACGAATATACTCAAGACTCACCTCGATGCTCACTCAATAACATCATTATCTCGACTTCCCATCGACCTCATTACATATACTCAGACATCAACATTATAAACATCACATCATGGTAGTAACATCAATTTACATAAAGGTAAGAATGTTACCTTCAACACTTTCGTCATCCTCGAGCACGAACAGGTGCGGGTATTTTGCCTTCATCTTTTCCTCAGCTTCCCATGTGGCTTCCTCAACGAATTGATTCCTCCATAGGACTTTGACGGAAGCTATCTCTTTGTTCCTTAGTCTGCGAACCTGTCGATCAAGGATCTGGACTGGGATTTCCTCGTAGGACAAACTGTCTCTGACTCCCGTGCTCTCCACAGGAACTACCAAGTCAGGATCTCCCAAACATTTCTTTAACATCAAAATATGGAACACTGGATGGATTGTATCTAACTCGGAAGGTAATTCTAGCTCATAGGCGACCTTCCCAATTCTTCGCACAATCTGGTACGGGCCAATATAACGAGGACTTAATTTCCCCTTTTTCCCAAACCTCATGACACCCTTCATAGGTGATACCTTTAGGTAAACCCAATCGCTCACCTCAAACTCCAAATCTCTTCTCCTCACATCTGTGTAAGATTTCTGATGGCTTTGGGCGGTGTTCAATCTTTCTCGAATAATCTTCACCTTCTCCATGGACTGGTGAACAAGGTCAGGACCAATCAACTCAGCCTTTCCAATTTCAAACCACCCAATGGGTGATCTACATCTCCTCCCTTACAAGGCCTCATAAGCGGCCATTTGAATGCTCGCATGATAACTATTGTTATATGCGAATTCAATCAATGGTAAATGATCATCCCAATTTCCTTTGAAATCTAGGACGCATGCTCTCAACATGTCCTCTACCGTCTGAATAGTGCGCTCTGCCTGTCCATCTGTCTGAGGATGAAAAGCTGTGCTCACATTCACTTTGGTACCCAATCCCTTCTGGAAAGACTTCCAGAAATGAGAAGTAAATTGGGCTCCTCTGTCCGAGATAATGGACAAGGGAACTCCATGCAACTTCACAATATCTTGAATATACATCTTGGCATAATCCTCTGCAGTGTTGGTCGTCTTGACTGCCAGGAAATGCGCTGACTTCGTCATCCTGTCCACAATCACCCATATGGAATCATGCTGTCTCCGGGATCTCGGTAGTCAAGTGATGAAATCCATGTTAATCATCTCCCACTTCCATTCTGGAATCTCAAAGTTTTGGGCCAAGCCAATTGGCCTTTGATGCTCAACTTTTACTTGTTGGCAATTTGAACACATTGAAACAAACTCCCCAATATCCCGCTTCATTTCACTCCACCAATAGACCTCTCTCAGGTCGTGATACATCTTGGTGGAGCCCGGATGAATGGAGTATCTAGTATTATGGGCCTCAGCCAAAATCCTCTCTCGGACACCATCAACATCAGGGACACATAGCCTACTCTGGTATCTCAATACCCCATCTCCCCCTTTGGAGAAGACCATCACTTTTTGCTTCTGAACATCCTCCTTCAATTGGAGTATAACAGGATCTCGGTCTTGCTTCTCTTTTACCTCTGTCACTAGGGACGATGCAGACCCATTCTGAACACTAATTCCTCCCTCGTCGTTCTCCCCAAGCTGGACTCCTAATCGAGCCAACCTATGCACTTCCTTTACTAACTCCTTCTTCTCTTCCTCAATATGGGTTGTGCTACCCATAGACAACCTGCTAAGAGCATCAGCAACAATATTAGCTTTACCTGGGTGGTACATGATGCTCATGTCGTAGCCCTTGAGCAATTCCGACCACCTCTTCTGTCGCAGGTTGAGCTCTCTCTGACTGAAGACATACTGCAAACTCTTGTGATCCGTAAACACGTCCACATGCACTTCATACAAGTAGTGGCGCCAGATTTTAAGTGCGAACACCACTGCTGCCAACTCAAGTTCATGGGTCGGATAGTTCTTTTCATGAACCTTAAGCTGCCTGGAAGCATAGGCCACCACTTTACTTCTTTGCATTAACACACATCCCAATCCAACTCTTGACGCATCACAATATACTACAAAACCTTCTGTCCTATCAGGCAAGGTCAATACAGGTGCAGTAGTCAACCTAGACTTTAGCTCATGGAAGCTCTTCTCACATTCTTTAGACCACTCAAACTTGACCTTTTTCTGGGTCAGTTTGGTCAATGGGGCGGATAGGGAAGAAAATCCCTCAACAAATTTGCGGTAGTAGCCTGCCAACCCCAAGAAACTCCTTATGTCAGTTGGAGAGGTCGGTCTTGGCCAGCTGGCAACCGCTTCAATCTTCTGACCATCTACTCGAATCCCATCACCTGAAACCACATGGCCTAGGAAAGCCACTGATTTGAGCCAGAACTCACATTTGGAGAACTTCGCATACAACTCCTGGTCCTTAAGAGTTTGAAGGACAACTCTAAGATGTTTAGCATGCTCTTCCTCATCCCTCGAATATACCAAGATATCATCAATGAACACGATTACGAACATATCCAGGTAGGGCTTGAACACCCTATTCATCAAATCCATAAAAGCTGCAGTTGCATTCGACAACCCTAAGGTCATGACCAAGAACTCAAAATGACCATATCTTGTCCTGAAAGCTGTCTTTGGAATATCACATTCTCTCACCTTCAACTGGTGGTAACCTGATCTGAGGTCTATCTTTGAAAAGCATGAGGCACCTTGAAGTTGGTCAAACAAGTCATCTATCCTGGGAAGAGGATATTTATTCTTGACTGTGACCTTGTTCAATTGCCTATAATCTATGCACATTCTCAGTGACCCATCCTTCTTTCGTACAAACAGAACGGGAGCACCCCAAGGAGAAACACTGCCTAAAACCCTTCTATAACAGATCCTTCAACTGTTCCTTCAACTCTTTCAACTCAGCAGGGGCCATCCTATATGGTGGGATCGAAATAGGCTGCGTCTCAGGAAGTACATCAATACCGAAGTCGATCTCTCTATCAGGAGGGACTCCAGGTAAATCCTCAGGAAACACCTCAGGGAACTCATTTACAATCGGGACTGACTCAAGAGTAGGGGACTCAACATCATAAGATTTAACTCGTACTAGGTGATAGATACACTCCTTAGAGATTAACCTCCTCGCCCTCAGGTAAGAAATAAATTTACCCTTGGGTGCAACATAACCTCCCTTCCACTCTAGGACCGGTTCACTAGGAAATCGAAACATAACAACTCGGGTCCTACAACCAATGGATGCATGGCACACATGGAGCCAATCCATACCAAGAATCACATCAAAGTCAACCATCTTCAACTCTACCAAATTGGCCAAAGTATCCCTATGACAGATGGACACTATGCAGCCTCTATAGATACTCTTAGCCGTAATTGACTCACCAGCAGGAGTCGAAACAGTGAAAGGCTCAAGCAAACACTCAAGAATAATCTCAAATTTATTGGCCACATAGGGCATCACAAAAGATAAGGTAGCACCTGGGTCAAGTAATGCATAACAATCATAAGAAAAGATTCGGAGCATACCCGTAACAACATCTGGAGCAACCTCTTGATCCTGCCGATTACCCATCGCATAGAGACGATTTGTCCCGCCTCCTGCATTAGTAGTAGTTGTCTTCTGACGATTTCCCTCGGGGGGCGCTGTAGAAAACCGGGCTCTATTTCTTCTATCACTCCACCTCTAAGTCCTCGTGGGGCAATCACTCTGAAAATGACCAGGTCGTCCACAGGTAAAGCAATTATTGGTGCCCTCACGGCACGTGCCGAAATGCAGTTTGCCACATCTGCCACAAGGTGGCATTCCCCTCGGGCCTTGAGCAACACTGGCATGGGACTGAGGTCCCGGTGCTCTGAAGTTCTGATAACCATAGGATCGCTGATCAAACCTGTTTTGCTGAACAAGTGCACTCTCCATCGAAGGTGCATGGCTAGAAGACTTCTTTTGAAAGAAGGTTCTATCACCTTTATTCTGCTTCTGCTGATTAGGCTCATGCCCTGCCAATTTGGCTTTCTTCTTCTGTTGCTCTTCTTTGTCCCTCTTCTTGTCCTCCTCAGTCTGTTGGGCATAGACCATAAGTCTAGCAATATCCATGTTCGGAATCAGCAATGCTGCTTTACACTCCCTCTTCACATGTCTGCCCAACCCAGACACATACTTCCTCATTCTTGCGCTCATATCAAGGACCATATCTGGAGCATATCTGGACAGTTGGATGAACTTCAAGCTGTACTCTTTGACCATCAACTCCTCTTGCTTCAGATTCACAAACTCCTCGGCCTTTGCCTCCCTCAACTCTGGGGGAAAGAAGTGATTGTGAAAGGCACTCTCAAACTCCTCCCACTCAGCAGGCTTTGCATCCTCACCTCTACCATCCTCCCATTGGTTATACCAGACATTGGCAACATCCTTAAGCTGATAAGAGACCAGCTCGACTCCTTCCACCTCATTTGCATGCATAGCCCTCAAGATCTTACGCATCTCATCAATGAAGTTCCGTGGGTCCTCCTCAACCTTTGACCCCGTATAAACTGGCGGGTTCATCCTAGGAAATCTTTGAGCCTTGTTGCAGCTGTAGGCTCTTGGGAGCTGGAGCTAGGGGCCTGGGGGCCACGACTGCTACTCTAAGAGGCAACTAACTGGGTGAGCATAGCAATAGCTCCCCTGAAGTCTGCTTCCGAAGTGGAGGCTGACTGAACAGGAGGTACTGGTGGAGCCTCAGCAGCTCTAGCAGGTCTTCCCCGTCTCCTTGTCCCATGCTGATGAGGGGCCTCGGGTAAGGTATTCTCAGTATCAGGGACTGAGGCATCTCTTTGGGCAGCTGTGCATTTTGGAGGTATTATCTGCAACCGCGTAACGCACGAATTAGAAAAGGGGGCTCTCATAGAGCCAAGCTCTATCGCACGAACTCAGAACATCAAAGAAGGGTAATCATTTCCTAAATGCCCTGTAGCATCCTGTTTATGAAGTGTGGTGCACAACACACGCATAAATGGGACTCTACTAGACACGGCTTCATAGACTTCCTAGGACTCTTGACTCTGTGCTCTGATACCAAGTTTGTCACGCCCCGGGAGGGTACCCTGGATGTGGCCGGCACTCAGAGACTATTGCTAGTCCCCAAGCGAACCACTTAGCCTCATCACATCATTCAACATCAACACAGCTGGAAATAATATCAATGGAATATCTTAAATAAGGGCCCAATGGCCAACATCAATCTCAACATCAACTAAGTAAGTGAAATACTACTCAGTTCAAAAGAAAAACATCTACATCAACCTCGACATCATGTCTACGAAGCCTCTAACCTGACTCAACAGTCTAAGAATAGTGCCATGACATGCCATGGCTACCGGACTCAATGAATAAAGGAAAACATAAAGTAAAAGGGTTTCCTCCGGAAAGCAAGGAGGCTCACCAAACTCTGAACTCGAAATCTACGGCTTCAACGGTGCGCCTGCTGAAGTCCTCTAACTCCTGTATCTGTATCATGAAACAATGCAGCGCCAAATGGCGTCAGTACTTGGAATGTACTGGCATGTAAAATAGCTGAATAACAGGGTAAGTACACAGCATGAAGAAACATCAACTCAACATCATACTCCGTCGGAATGTCAAAAGTCTATCTAAGGTAAGAGATTAAAATAGACAATCGACTCATCAACCTCTCATCAGTCATCAACATCACATTAAGCTCATCTCAAGGAACTTCGACATCGACTCACATAAAAGAGAACATCACATCGGCTCAAGGGAACATCACATCGACTCAAGGAAACATCATATCGACTCAAGGGCTCGATTCAACATCACATCAACATCAATATCAGAGTTCTACCAAATGGAACCTAACTGGGAGTTTTTCTAACCGACAACCACCACTTTTGAGCCAGTGATGATATAACGAAGCGATGCCGTTGCCACATCCATCCAATACCCTGCCCGGGGTAAAGGACATCACATCAGTGGATCCACAAGAAAATATCAAACATCAGTCCTCTTTTGGGACAAGATAGGAGCCATCCGCATTGCGGTTCAATCCTCTCTTCCTACGCAGGCCACGTAGTTAATGGGTTTGAGTGGGACTCACTCTCTACCCATTTCGGTGCTCAATACTCCTCCCAGAACTCGACATGCTCATAAACATCATCCTCATCAGTCCCATAGGGACATAATACATCATCATCAGTCACATAAGGACATGGTATAATAATTAATACCTCAACATCAACATCGGTCCCAGAGGGACATAGTATAAAACATCAACATCAACATTAGTCCCATAGGGACATAATATAATACCTCAACTTGAACATCACCTCATCTCATAACATCAGCATCAGCATCATGGACTCAAGATACTCTTTTAGAAATTAGACTTCCAATTTTAAGACATCATAAAACATCATTCTCATTAACATCATCGTCAAGACTCTCATCAAATGTGAAACACAATCACAACATCACAACATCATCATCGTCAAGGCTCTAGACTCATCCCTGATTTCATTATGCATGCTCTTTCCAAGACACAATAATTATAGGGTTTTTAAAATGCACTCATGAAAATGAATTAAATGTAAAACAAAATAGTGATGATCATCAATTCCTGTAAGAAAATCATTTATACATAATATACGTAGGATTTTACATGCATCAACTCTTTACATTAACCTCATCATCAAGACTCTAAACTCAATGCTCACAAGGGCACATGGGAGAACATTCCCATGCTTTAGGTTAGCCTTACATACCTGGAAAGGTTTGCTAACACGAAGTTGCACAACTTCCTCTTGATCTCCTCAATCCTCACCTTCCTTCAAGCCCTAGCTTTGGTGACCTTTAGGAAGAACGCTTAGAATTTTGGGTTTTGAAATCCTTTTTCTTGAAAACCGACCTTAATTATGCGTAAGGGAACGTTTAGGATAATTAGGAATGGACCAAATTTCCCTCCGTAATTTAAAAGAATTTATCCCCATCTGAAATAACACAGTCCGCGACGCGGACCTGTCGCGGACAGTGTATTTTCCAAAAATTAAACTCCGTCGAAAAAATTACAGAAAACATAAGTGTGGCTCCGCGACCGGTCCGCGATGCGGTCCTGTCGGCGCAGGCACACTGTTTTGATTTTTGGAACGAAAAATTATCTTTCGACTCGGTCGCTCTAAAAATCGACCGAGACCCTCTTCCCGCTCCATTTTCAGTGCTGATCACGAATCCACTCTCGGATTTTTAATTCGAGCATCGAAAGACGCGTTTTACGCACACCTCTTCCCAGGGGTATTTTAGTAATTTACCGGGTGTTACAAGATTATATAAAAAATAATTAACTGTAATGATCCTCTAAGTCATTTCTTCGTCTCTGTATTTTTTGCAACGGTTAGAGTATTTCTATAGCGACCCCAAGTCATTTTTGACTTGCTAGTAGTTCAGTTGCCTAGTCGTTCATTTGGAAGTTGGGAAAATGAGTTTTGCTGTGAAGTCAAGGTAAACTACCTTCAACGAAATTCCAGTCGTTCCATTTGCTCCGGAATAAAAAAATTATGCTAGAAGCATAGTCGATTTGAATACTGCGGGTTTTGGTATTTGTTTAGACCGAGTTTTGTATTTTAGCCTGAAAAACAGGCCAATAGTTGACCTAACACGCCCCAAGTCTACACCATGGATGTGGTTGGCACTCGAAAATCATTGTTGGTCCCTAAGCAAACCCTTGGCTTGGCGGAATTACTGAACTGGAAATTTTAACATACATGTAGAAGTTTTACAAGATGAACCTTTTAAAATATTTAAAAAAACACAAAGAATTTCAATCATGCTTTATACTGAGTCTGAAAATATCTTTTCATACAACTAGTAATAATGCTTAAAATGTCTGAATGAAAAGACTAGACTGAGTCACTAACTCTGTCCATGAAGCCTCTAATATATTGAAGATAGGTGTTGCAACAAGACCCATGGCTACCTGACTGTAAAATAAAATACATAAGCTAAACTAACTAGAATACTCTGAAAGCGAAGAGGTCTCACTGATTGCTTCTGGAAAATTGTCTTACTGAATGTCTGCTATCATGTGGACACCTGAATCTGCATCATAAAATGATGCAGCACCAAAGGGCGTCAGTATGTGGAATGTATGATATGTAAAATGACTAAAACAAAAAAACTCGGGATTCATTGTTCAAAATCATAGGCTTAATATTGAAAATAATTCAATAACATAAGTAATGCGTTATAGGAAAATATCTCATTTAATGCATGAATAAATGCAACTTTGTCTGCATTTGAAAGTAATGTATACGGTAACTTGAGGAGTTTCTCTAACTGGTAACCATCACTGTGAGCCTCATAATGATACAACATCTTGCCCACATTGCCAGAGTCATCTCATACCTTGTCGGGGTAAGGGATGAAGTGTTGGGGATCCATATAAACTGCGCCATCTTAGTGGCATATGAGGAGTTGTACATCTGGTACAATCCTATCCTACGTTGGCTACGTAGTTTATGAGGTTGGAGTTATCTGAACTCTTACCCACATCGGTGCTCAATACTACTCTCAAAACATGCACTGTGCTCAATAACTTAGAAAATGTCCCACTTTAGGGGAAAATTGAAAATCTGCGACTTAGAGTCGTGGCTCAACGTATTTTCTATATATTGGCTTTGCTCTCTCAAAACTGATGATGCTTTCTCATAACTGGTAATGCTTTCTTTTAAAAAGAAAGTAGTCATGCTCTTTACGGACAAAAATATTCATAAAACTTGTGTCTTTTCTTCAACTCAGTCTCAAGATAAATATTTAGAATATATGCTCAGTCTCAAACTCATTTGACTCAAATTATGCTGAAACTCTATGTAAACACTGTAAGAAAATAGACACTCTTCAATTCAAGCAAGACATGACTATAATGATTTCAAAACTCCTTTAGAGTTCTTGTAATTATAGTAATACTTCAAGAATTTAAAGAGATATACTCAATAATAAAGTTCTTAGCATAATAATAATAAAATAACAAGAATTTCACGACATGATTCTAGTATTTCTTCATAAGATCATAGGAATATAATTGACTTGATTCTTGACTAGAATTCTTGATATGAAATATAGATTACGTACGAAAATAGAATTTTAGGTGACCTTACATTCCTGGGAACAAATTTTTTTGAAAAATTGGAGAGACTTTCTCAATCCCTAGCCATTCTCCTTTTCAACCTAATCACTATTTTCTGAAGGAATTACCTGAAAGTGAAAAGAATGGCGTCGGTTATTGATTTTAGGGAGAAAACGACCTCAAAATGATGGGGTTTTGTGGGTGAAAAAAAGACTAGAATGCCCTTACTTTGAAAAATTAAATGTCAAGCACCGTGGTGGAGCATGTTTGTGACGCGGACTTATCGCACTCCAGTTCATTTTGTTGATGAAAACTTATAACGTGTTCAGAAACTATTTTTCACAAAATAACACATAAATTGCAAATTTGCGTTTTATGTGTAATTTTACATAAATCATTTTTCAATTGATTTTCTAATCCTGTAGAAATAATGGGACCAAAATTAAGTGCAAGTCTGCAACAAGTTTGCGACGCGGACGTATTGCGTACTTTTCTAGAATTACATTTTTGCCTCGAAAAATTATCTTTCGGTCTGATTACTGTGCGTATTTTTCGTGCTAATCGCATTTCCAGCCTCAAATTTGCCAAAAGAGTTTGAAAAGATGCGTTATTCGAGCAATCCTTTGTCAAGGGGTATTTTAGTAATTGCTAGGGTGTACATGACCTTAGTCAACATTCTTGGAAAACATACCCAAATAAAAATTTTGACAGCTCGGTTAGCTTTGAAATGATGAATTTGTTCTAGAATGACCTTTTGTTTGGTTCTTGAGTCTTCTGGGTGAGTTTTGGGCCCCTCAGAGGAAATTGACTAAATTCGACTTTGAAAATCGTAATGACCACATATGGGAATTTTGGCTTCGCCATTAGATCTAGAATGTCAATTTTTGTGCAGTTATATAGTTCATTTACATGTATTTGATTCCGAACGAGTTCTAGACACCCCGTTAGGAAATTTTGAAATAGCTGAATCTAGTGTAGGCAGCACAGTGCTCCGCGACCATGGAGCCCTTGGTCGCATTTGCAGAGGCCATCTACCCAACAAATCCCAATCTCTGGCCACTCGACCACATTCGTGGAGGTCAGACAGGTTAGCACTGTGCGTTCGTGGAAGTCAAGTTAACCTTATGCTTCGCGTTCACGGAGGACTGCGATGAGGTCATTTATGTTGTATTACAGTTCACTGCGATCACGGAGAACAAAATGAGGTGATATATACATGATCTATTTCCGAATTTGACGAGGGAAAGAGGGAAAAATTCAATTAGCGATAAACTAATCATCCAAAAGCCAAATAGAGTGATTCAAAAGGCTAACTTGGTGGAATTTCAAGAAGAACATCGTGAGCATGTTGAAAATTGTATTTGGCGTGCTGTTTGAGGTAAGTTTTGTTGTTTTATTGCTTCATATAGATGTTAATTATCATAAACTTTGAATATTGATTACTCAATCATTTTGAATTGGATTTCAGTAAAATTTGGGTCTATCTTGTGTGATTTTTCTAGATGATCATGGTGGTGTTGTCAGAATCTTCTGATTGAGTTTTATTTGAGGTAAAATTACTATGAAACCTAATGCCTATTCTATATTTTCCATAAGGAAATATCATTTTTTTAAATTGGTCTATTTTGTATTAATTTGAGCATTAGATTGAGCCCTAATTGAATTATAGGCTCGGGTAGCTGTAAAGATCATGTTGCAGGGTTTGTTTGGGATTCTGGGCGCAGGTCCTGCTTTCCTGCTTTTTAGCCCCAAGATTGGTTAAGTCCATTTTTTATGGTTTTAGTATCAAAATGATCATAGCGATGATGTGATCCTATTTTGATAGCTTGACAATGTTCTAAGGCTGCTCAGAAGGTGAAATGATTTGGAGCACACATGATCAAAATTTAGATAGGCTATGGTCTCCCTTCATCTAGAATGAGTCAAATGTGTAAACCTGTTTGGGTAGCGTGAATATTGAGCAGGGGGTTGGTTGGAGGCCATATATTTTGGAACTGATTGTACTAGCTTTTATATATATATATATATATATATATATATATATATATATATATATATATATATATATATATATATATGACTATCTGGATAGTTGTGTAACATGCTGAGGACACTTGTGAGTGGTATATAGACTGCCTGTTGTACTCATGATTATCTGAAATTTACAGAGTACTTGTTGATATGTTGAGGGTACCTGCGGTTGGTGCATTGATTGTCTACCATATTTATGACTAGCCATTACTATCAGGTTTTAATCTAGGCTTAGGCTAGTGATTGCTCTAGATTTGCACTGGTTAGGATCGGTAGATTCTATACTTATTACAATAAACATCGGGCAAAAAAAATCACCCAAGTCTGCGACGCGGACTTGGTCCTTGACAAGAGTTTTCTTGAAAGTGAAACAAGTCCACGATGAGAACTTATCGTGGACTCTATGTTTTAAAGAAAATTTCGCGGATAAAAATTCTTGTCCATGTCGCGGACTTGGTTCACCTTAATTCATTTTTATTTTTTTTTCTTATTTTGGGCTAATCTTAGCTAGAATAGTATGGGATATTACACTCATTGTGATCCAGATAAGTTGAGAATATGAGATTTTTTTTCTCAACATACACGTTGTTTGAGACTTAAATATGTGAGAATGACATATGCATTGCCCGATAATCATATATACAAATATCAAGTATAAAAGGAAAATTGCTAATTGAAATGTTAGATTTTAGCTTTGATTCTCATGCCATATTTTTTTTATGAGTTAGGCATTGTGTTGATGCATTGTTGATACATTACTGCTAGTTACACACCAAAAAACATGTTTTATCAATGTATCTATTGAAATTCATGATTAACCTGTTACTCCCTCCGTCTCATATTAGATAGGCATCTTACTAAAAATATTTGTCTCATATTACTTGGATAGAATTAATAAATTTTTTTAATTTTACCCGTATAATTAATATGGCCTTCGTAAGTTTAAATAAACTATGAAGATGCAAAATGTCTTCTTTCAATAGGTTGATTAATGTGAACAAAGGGCAAAATAGTAAAGTTATTGATGTTATAGAGCTAACCATGAAGGATTGGAGATCTTATGTGTTTGAGGTTTTGTGTCTTTTGGTTTGAGTCCTCTAGATAGAGAATCCACTCAATATTTAAGCCTTTTAATATGATATATAATTTGTAATGCAATGTGCTGAATTAGGAGTGTACATCAGTCGGTTCGGTTCGATTTTATACATTATGAGTTCGATTGATCGATTATCGATTCTTAAATATACTAAATCAATAACAAACAAATAAAATAATTATTATCGGTTTTCAGTTTATCAGTTTTAAGTCCTTAATGGTTTGGTTTTTGGTTTACCCAATAAGGATGATAATGAGAATTTGCATTAATAAAAACATATGGAGTACGAAAGAGTAAAGGTTAAAGACTAAATACTAGAGTGGGTGACTAAACACTTAAGTACGATAAAAATTAATATAGGTAAAATACTATTATAGTGTCCTATTACTATTAAATTACTAATATTTAATATTCATGAAGGGGTAAAATTGTAAAATATTATAATCTTATTGGGTTATCGGTTTATCTAATAACCCAATAGTAAAAATCGATATCAAACCGATAACCCAATAATTTTTTTTAAAACCATTAATAACGCGATAACCTAATAACCAATAACACTAAATTAATAACATTTTTATCGATTGATTTGATTTTGGCACACCCCTATACAAAATGACCTTTTATTATAATAAATGGCTTATCTTTTTGCGTAGGCTATTTTTTTTATAAGAAATATAACCTAATTCACATCTTATCAAATTTGCCCATTTTTAGTGAACATATCAAATCCAAGTATAACAAGTACAAGTGATTGGGGTAGTATCGGACCTACTACAATATTTATCCAAGTTTATTAGTACTCACTTTAGTCAATTTTACTTATTTATTATTTTAAAAATAAATTTATATTTTCACTTTTAACATATCAAAGAAAGGATTATTATATTTTCTATCTTACTCTTAGCATCAATATTAAATATCAATTAAGAAGTGGTGTGCTAAAATAGTCATATCGATTATTATTTTTTAGAAAAGGGGCTTGATATACATGTCAACTTTGTCATTTAGAGGTAATATACCCCTTGTTACAAGAATGACTCACATATACCATCACTTCGATTCAATAAAAATGGCTCACATATACCCCTACCATTACAAAAATAGCTCACATATATCCTCACCGTTACAAAGAGACTTACATATACCCTTTTAGGAGACGGAAGTGATAAAATTAATTTTATTTTTTATTTTAGAAAAAATCATATGGGGGTATATATGATCTTTTTCACATATTAAATTTTTTGACTTGATTAACTATCATTATTTGAGTTTCTTATTCTCAATTTTTTTTCATTTTTTCTTGTAAAAATATGAGGGAAAAAAGTGTGGATGAAGAAAGAGAAAAAAAGTAAGAAATTTTTTTAAAACCAATTATTTTCTGGATACATTGTAATTTAGATTTTGTATTCGTAAAAAAATTGAGGCATGTATAATAAATTTTATGGGGAAGTTAGAAAAAAAAGACTTTGATTATCAAAATAACAAATTTAAACTAACTGTTGAATAAAAAAATCTAACATAAATATGTGAGAAGTATCAGATATATCCTTCAATGAATATTTTACTTTACTACTTTTATATAGGAGAATAATTCAACAACTTCGGATCGTGCTGCTTGCTTGAGCAGCTACTGATTGCCATGCCCACTCCACCAGTTAAAAGCAGTAGCTGATCGTTGACGTGTCTACTTTTATTCGTTTTCGTATTTTCTTCATTTTGATTTATTTTTTATTTTTTAGAATATGCAATTTTTAAAAAATTATGTAAAAATATTATAAATCATAATTAGTAAGTATAAAAAAGTACTATAAATTACAATAATTAGCAACTTAAATTCGAATGGAGGAAGTAGCATATATTATTTGAAATGATATAAAAGGTGCAATCAATCATAATAATTACTAGCTTAAAAATTTAAAAGGCATATAAAAATATTTGAATAACTCTTGATTTTTATCAGTGTTACATAAATTGGGATAAAGATTGTAACATATAATATTTGAAAAATTTGTAAACGATACTATAAATCATAATAATTAATAATTTAAAATATTTAAGATAGAAATAAAATTTTGATTAACTTTCAAAAAATTTTATGTGCGACATAAATCAGAACAAAATAAGGAACAACTAATATTTAAAAATGACATAAAACATATTATAAGTTATAAAAGATACACACTAATTATACAATTTAGCTTACATAAACATGAGTTATATACTGATTATACATCACGACGAAAACGCGTTAAATAATAATGCCGCATGACTATTTATTGTAATAAATGACTTTTTTTAAGTGGACTATCTTTTGTATAAGAAATATAACCTAGTGGATATTTTGTCTAATTTGTCCCTTTAAAAAAAAGGAAAACTAAGCATATGCCCTTTTGAACCAAACTAATCAATAATTTTCTAATCTTATACGATACCGATATGGTATATGATATCTATATGGTATCAATATACCGACAAAGTATCACAAAAAGTATATTTTCTATTAATTTATAATTTGATAAATAAGTTTGTAACTTTAATAATTTTCTCTTAATTATGTTATTTGTTAAAAAAAGTGCTCAAAATTATATGATACTGATAGGATATCAACAAAATGATGAAGTATCACGAGAATATATTTTTTACTAATTTAGAGTTTAATTAATAATTTTCTAATTTTATACGTTACCAATATGGTATGAATATACCAATGAAGTATCACAACAGATATATTTTCAACTAATTTAGATTTTAATAATATTTTTATTTGTTTCTTATTTCTTTTTTTAGAAAAACATAATCCTATATGATACCAATTTGGTATCAATATACCACTTGAGTATCACAAAGGATTGAACTCATTCTATATGGTATCATTATAATGTATATATATCATCGGAAAATTACAGAGGATTATTTCATAGTATTCATGCGGATATTAGCATGACATCAACATAACGTTAGGCAAAATAAAAAGAGAAAAGTGGAGTAAAAAGGTAAATAATTTGAGCTATAGATTTATTAAAGTAAATAATTTGAATTGAGTCTAGTAAAAGTACCTAATTTAACATTAAGTATATTTAAGGAAATTAATTTAACATTAGGTCTACTTTATGTATCTATTCTACCAACAAAACTTTTTCTGCTTCCTTTGTCGGTGTGCCGCCATGGAGCTCAAATGGCGACCCACTAACTTTTGCTTCTTTGTTTGTTGGTGTGCCGCCATTCATCAGACCCCATGGTTTAATTCCACTGTTTGTTTGTTTTTCCCCATAGCTAATAATTGTCCATCCACTCTTTCTTTGTTTTTCCCTATAGCTAAGAATTGTTCATCTGTTTGGGGATTTGTATGACCTGAATCAGTGTTGAGTTGGAATTATAGGATATCTGGTAAAATTATGTAAAAAATGATAATTAACGTTTCATCAAATTGAATTTGTTTGCTTTTAGATGATATAACTTGTTCTGTTCATCCAATTAAGTTGAAATTTGTTCCCTTTGTTGCAATGAATGGACAAATTGACTGGAGAGAATTATTTTGTACATCAAGGTTTATGCTCTACATACAACAGGTTGTCTTCTTTCCTGTCCAAAAGATTTAGGGTTAAATAGCATTGGAGATTAAGTACAACTCAGTGGTATTGGAGATTAGGTTCCACCTAAAGAAGATACATTTATTCTTTCATTAGAATGTTGTGGCAGTTAATTCTCTTAAATATAGCCGGTATCTTTTATGCATATATAGTCATCTTTCCTGTTTTAAACAATTCTGCTTTTCTCTCCTTTCAGATATTGTGTGCTTTGGTATTATGAAGAATATGATATTGGCAAGGGGGTAATATCTTCATCACGTGTATCGGGAAATGAGGAGAGGGATCCAAGTTACATGACTGTGCAAAGAATTGTCGGAGTACTATGCCACCAAAGAAACAAAGTAAGGTTCGTGGTGGGCATTGTATTGATGAGGTACAACCCTGGAAAAGTGAGTTATCTGTCTATTGAAGCACTTGGTATAAATATTGTCTAAAGGTGAAGTATTCACTAACATCCTTAGTATTCAATACTTGGTTTGATTTGTCCTCTTCTTAAACCTAGATTCTTCATAAATTTCATTTTCTATCATATACTCTATTTTTAAAAAAATGATATTGATGTATCTAGAGTTGATATTATCTTTCAAAATGATTTTCGTTACACTATCAATATATGAAAGCTATCATAGCGAAATGTATTAAATTTTATACTTCTATGCAATTGATGTAGCCTATTTCTTAGGTTTGATGGTTTTACCATTTTGGGACATATGAGTCTCGAGGCTGCGAATGAGAGTTGAATATTGAATCCATTTACGACATATATAATACATGTAGTTAATTGTCACGCCCCGGGAGGGTACCCTAGGCGTGGCCGGCACTCAGAGACTATTGTTAGCCCCCAAGCGAACCACTTAGCCTCATCACATCATTCATTATAGATATCGCGGAAGGAAATAGTAAACAATACCTTAAAATAGTGGGTCAATGGCCAAACATTAATCTGATCATCAAAACCAAACAAAGAAATATTGCTCAGTTATCAAAACATTCACCTGGACTATATCATTATGCCTACGAAGCCTCTAACATTATCTAAACCGTCTAAGAAGGGGACCATGACATGCCATGGCTATCCGACTCAATGAAATAATAGGATAACATCAAATAAAGGTTTCCTCCGAAAACAGGGAGGCTCACCACGGTCAGAACTTGCAAACACTTGGCTTCAACGGGGCGGCTGCTGAAGTCCTCTAGCTCCTGTATCTGCATCATAAAATGATGCAGCGCCAAATGGCGTCAGTACGTGGAATGTACTGGAATGTAAAATAGCTGAATCACATCATTAGAATAATCCGAACATAACGTACATCATCATGAGACTTTAACGTTTATATCAGGGAAACAATAACATTGACCTGTACATTAACATTGACCTTTACATTAACATTGACCTTTGCATTAACATTGGCCTTTACATTAACATTGACCTTTGCATTAACATTGGCCTTTATATTAACATTGGCCTTTGCATTAACATTGGCCTTTACATTAACATTGACCTTTGCATTAACATTGGCCTTTACATTAACATTGACCTTTGCATTAGAGTACTATTAGGGAAACCTTTTCTGAGAGGCCTAACTGGGAGTTTCTTTAACCGACAACCATCACTTATGAGCCAGTGATGATACAATGAAGCGATGTCGTTGCCACATCCATCTATTACCCTGCCCAGGGTAAAGGACATTACATTAGTGGATCCACAAAACATAACATTAGTCCTCATTTGGGACAAGATAGGAGCCATCCGCATTGCGGTTCAATCCTCTCTTCCTACGCGGGCCACGTAGTTAATGGACTCAAGTGGGACTCACTTTTATCCATTTCGGTGCTCAATACTCCTCCCAGAACTCGACATGCTCATAAAACATTAACACCATTAGTCCCATAGGAACACATTACATCATCATTAGTCCCATAGGGACACATTACATCATCATTAGCATCTCATTTACATTGATATCATTGTCATCTCATTGCATTAACATTAACATCATCATCATCACCTCATTAGCAGTTACTTTAACATCATAGACTTTAGGAATACTAGTTTGGAAACTTTGACTCTCAACTTAGAGACATCAACATCAATCATCATCTCACCTTATTAACATTAACATCAACATCTTCTCATTCATAACCTTAGCATCATCATCATCATAGACTCTAGGAACACTAGATTAGGAGCTTTAACTCTCAACCTAACGACAATTACTCATTCTCATGCACATCATTCATCATTCATTATTTAATTATTACTCTAGACTCTACACCCACACTCATGTTCATCATGCATGCTTTTCTAGAATACAATAGATATAAGGTTTTCAACTAAATTCTTTTCATGAAAATAGATTAAAAACACATGAGGGTTTTTATGACGATCATCATCAATGCAGGAAATATATATGTATATGCATACAACAATGCCAATTACTCTCTACATCGTATTTACTAATTCATACTTCAATTTGTTACCCTATCATCATCACATTAGGACATCCATACCTACATCATAGGGGCACATGGGAGGACATTCCTATGTTCTTAGAGTAGCCTTACACATCTGGAAATTTGATATTACAATCAAAATTTGATGAATAATCGTTTCTTGGAGAAAGTCCTCAACCTCGATAGTTATTTTAGAATGGAAGAACTTGGAAAGACATTGTTGAAGAACTTCTTTTTGATTTTTGACTTCTTGACTCAAAATCTTTAGAGTTTCTTAATAAAGAACCCTAATCCATGGAATGAAGAATCAAGGAATCCTTTCTTGGGATTCTTGAATTTGCTTTCTTGAAACCCTAGGTTAGGATTTAAGATTCTATTAGGGATTTCATGAATAGATAGAGAAATTAGCTTAAAGCTTATGAAGAATAACTCACCTTGATGAAGAATCTTGAAAGTTAATCCTAACTTGATGACTTTCTTGATGATTCTTGAGCGTTTTATGTTTAGGAGTGAAAGAGAGGGTTTTGACTTATGAAACTGACGTATTATGCATTTTGGGACCTTAAATAGACCCCCAAAGGCTTTAGGGTAAAAGTACCCTCAAAATAAAATAAAGGAATGTCGGTTAGCTTATCCGGAAAGGGTTCGCGATAGGTCCGCGTCGCGGAGCCGTCGCGGTTCTTCAGACAGCTCTGCAGGTCTCCAGTAAAATAGCTATAACTCTCTACTCCGAACTCCGTTTAATGCGAAATAAGATGCCTTAGAAAGATAATTCAAATATATTTAATTTGATATATTATGGGTCACCTAACTCATTATACTTTAGGAGATATAGGCATTTGAAGTTGACCCTTCCATCAACTCATATGAAAACTTAGTCACTAGAAATTCTTTGGACTTGGCTTGATGTAAAAGATCAATTATAACTCTAAATCACATCTAATATACTTTAAATACTTATGAATTGATCCTATAATATGAAGGATGACTCAACCTTATTAAAAAAAAAGTTGGGGTGTTACATTATCTCCCCCTTGGGATCATTTGTCCTCGAATGATGAGTAATTTAGACATCAAGGCACGAATAAGAATCAAAACTCTTCTCAAAGCTCACTCAATCAACCAAACTCTAACTCGTCATCAAAATCAAATCATCTCCATTTAGACTCAGGAATGGACACATTAACTCAAATAGACAACTCAATTTAAATCAAGAGTAAGGGAATTACATCTTACATTCTCTTCATCAGGCAGGAATGGAACGTCGAAACTCAATCAATTTGAATCATTTAGATACCTCATAAATCAGTCCTTCGAACTCAGGAAGGAAGCCATCAATTCAAATTGAGAATAGGAACATCATATAAACAAGACTCTGAGGATACTCTCATGCTCAAGTCCCCACCATAATTTTTGCTCCTTTTCATGGAACTTTACCCCATCAATGCAAACTTATAGCTCTTATTCAAACCTCTACCTAACCACCTCTTCTTCTTTCATTCGGGCCTAGTTCTAAGCCTTAAGGTGTTATTCTTAAGGTGATCATATTCATACAAAGCTAATCCTCAATACTCAACTCTATACTCGAAACACTTATTATGGGGTCTTCAATAGTGTATTATGCATACTCGCACAATAACAACCACATTGATTATGTCTTAGAATTTTTCAAGGATACTTATCACCTCTACCTCCATCATTCAATGAACTCTCATTCAAAGTCACATCAACATACTCTTACCTATCAATTGCGCATCATATGATCTCATCTCTTTCCTCATCCCTATCTCTATCCCTTCATGACACAAGTTTAATACCGGTATCACAATAAGGATACATTCACTCCTTCTCATTTACCCCCACTCTCAGTCTAATATCATCAACATCACTATTTGGACGTGGAGAAATTCATCATCTCCCCCTTTGACAAAACCCCCAAATTACTACCTCTCCATGCAGAATAAGCATGATTATACCTCTAAAACTTGATGCTCTACATCATATCATCAATAATGGCATAATAAGCCGAAGGCCAGTACACGCGTAAGATGACATCAGAATCAAGAACTCTTACTCCATAGTAACCTGTACTTAGAGAATACTGCTCGTCCTCATCACTCTAATACATTTGCATAATAACATCCACATATTTGAGCCTATCATAGCAGCTCACACCCTCGATCGCATGAACTCTTACCTCGGGGGAATACTAATATGGTTTTACCTGTCTATAGACTCTTCACAATTTCTTTAACTGCTCCTCCTCATCTATAGCCTTAAAAGGAAATGGCATCACATCATCATCAGAATTAAGAACTCTTACTCACTCATTGAATTCTTCCATCTCAAGCTCTTCTCCTCTTCTCTCAAGCTCTAGTCCAATTCAATTGTTAGAAAAGGACTTAGAATAAGGTTTTAGACCCTTTTCATGTTAAAACAACTTATATTAGTCGTATAGGGAGTTTATAAGGTGTTAGGAACTGACCAGAATGCCCCTTAATAATTTTAGAAATTTCCAGCCTCAAAGTGACTCAGTCCGCGACGCGGACTGGTCGCAAACAGTACATTTTCTGCAAAATTTTTTGAACGAGTTTTCTCAATCCCGTCGAAAAGTTTTGAAAAAACGCAAGTGTCACTCCGCTACAGGTGCGCGACGCACCTCTGTCGCGCACCGACACTGTTTCGGTGTTCGGGTCGAAAAATTATCTTTTCACTCGGTCACTCTAAAAATCGACCGAAGCCCTTTCCCCTCTCAAATTTTTGTGCTGATCACAAATCCGGCCTCGGATTCACTATCTGAGCATCGGAAGACGTGTTATGCGCACATCTCTCCTCTAGGGGTACTTTGGTAATTTTACCGGGCCTTACATCAACTCTTCCTTAGCTCTCAAGGTCATTACTCTAAGTTTATAAGTCGATTTCCTCTACTAGGCTATAAGCATATACCTCCACATGGTCAAGGAATCACTATCCACAAGAATATCTTAAACTCTTCTGTTATGCTATAGTCGCATACATATAGCTAGCCACTCAGACACTTTTTAACGCTATTACTCTTAGCTCCTTCCAGTTTCTATGGAAATCTCTCTATGTTTGCTATTCTTATGGCGTACATAACCACTGCCCACAACTCTCACAATCTAATCTCTTCTTTTGCCTGCTGGCGCTCAACTTCTGGGCTCCCATAAATTTAATTGCATAAGAATTAGTCTATCATGGAAACTCGTCATCATCTATTGATAAGCCCCAAATCAACTTAGTTACTCATGATGATTAAGATTACTTACATCAGCCTACTCCACATCGATAACTCAAATATACTATTTAGATTCTTATAGCAGTCATAACTTAGAGCTTCACACATCTTTACACAATTATGGATACATCTCTCAAGCCTCTTCTTATCTGTCTAACCTCATAACTCGATGAGTCTCATGAACTCACACTTAAAAAAAATCATAAGCCTAATTTAGATCTATCACATTGAAAGCACTCTTTTCCTCTATTCAACATCTACACTTCACCCTCAATAGTATAAATACTACAACACATCAAGATAACTTCCTTCTAGTTTGAACACGCTCTTTCACATTCTAGCGACAACTTTTCCTCTATACCTCATCATGAAAATCACTAGAGTACTTATGACTCTTTCATCAAACTTATTCAATTGACTCACCACCTCATTATTCACCTAATTAATATGTAACTCGAACTACAAGCCTTAATCAGCCATCACTCTTCTCATCTCGTCCCTTCCTTTCCGTCATCATCCTTCCAACTCTGGGATGATTCGATTCTACTAAGGATTTATAAGACCTCACATCTCACTCTTAAGTGGTAACATCAAAATCTTTAGAGACATAAGTTTCTCTCTCATGGGTCACCTCGGAAGATAATTTATAAAAACAAATGGGTCTAGGTACATCTAGAGATAACTCAAATGCACGATTCATATGAATAATAGTGCACTCTTCCTCGTCAATCAACTTCGCATCTCAGTCGGCTTTTCACAAGCCTAGATAGTCTCTCTACCATTCTGGTTACTTTATCTTAGAAGATCTCATCGGTAAGAGTTAGAAAATTACTATCATTATTACCTCGTGGACGAGGCATCGTCGAAAGATTTAGAGCAATGCACGAATCATCGCAGATTTCTTAGGAAATAGCTCTATCGCACGATCAGAATCAGAAAGAAGGGAAACTTATCCTAAATGTCCTATAGCCCCCCCATTATGGATGTGGCGCGCTTCACACCAATAATAAGGACTCTACTAGACACGGCTTCATAGACTCCCTAGGACACTTGAACTCAGTGCTCTGATACCAAGTTTGTCACGCCCCGGGAGGGTACCCTAGGCGTGGCCGGCACTCAGAGACTATTGCTAGCCCCCAAGCGAACCACTTAGCCTCATCACATCATTCATTATAGACATCGCAGAAGGAAATAGTAAACAATACATTAAAATAGTGGGTCAATGGCCAAACATTAATCTGATCATCAAACCAAACAAAGAAGTATTGCTCAGTTATCAAAACATTCACCTGGACTACATCATTATGTCTACGAAGCCTCTAACATTATCTAAACCGTCTAAGAAGGGGACCATGACATGCCATGGCTACCCGACTCAATGAAATAATAGGTATCAATATACCGACAAAGTATCACAAAAAATATATTTTCTATTAATTTATAATTTGATAAATAAGTTTGTAACTTTAATAATTTTCTCTTAATTATGTTATTTGTTAAAAAAAGTGCTCAAAATTATATGATACTGATAGGATATCAACAAAATGATGAAGTATCACGAGAATATATTTTTTACTAATTTAGAGTTTAATTAATAATTTTCTAATTTTATACGTTACCAATATGGTATGAATATACCAATGAAGTATCACAACAGATATATTTTCAACTAATTTAGATTTTAATAATATTTTTATTTGTTTCTTATTTCTTTTTTTAGAAAAACATAATCCTATATGATACCAATTTGGTATCAATATACCACTTGAGTATCACAAAGGATTGAACTCATTCTATATGGTATCATTATAATGTATATATATCATCGGAATATTACAGAGGATTATTTCATAGTATTCATGCGGATATTAGCATGACATCAACATAACGTTAGGCAAAATAAAAAGAGAAAAGTGGAGTAAAAAGGTAAATAATTTGAGCTATAGATTTATTAAAGTAAATAATTTGAATTGAGTCTAGTAAAAGTACCTAATTTAACATTAAGTATATTTAAGGAAATTAATTTAACATTAGGTCTACTTTATGTATCTATTCTACCAACAAAACTTTTTCTGCTTCCTTTGCCGGTGTGCCGCCATGGAGCTCAAATGGCGACCCACTAACTTTTGCTTCTTTGTTTGTTGGTGTGCCGCCATTCATCAGACCCCATGGTTTAATTCCACTGTTTGTTTGTTTTTCCCCATAGCTAATAATTGTCCATCCGCTCTTTCTTTGTTTTTCCCTATAGCTAAGAATTGTTCATCTGTTTGGGGATTTGTATGACCTGAATCAGTGTTGAGTTGGAATTATAGGATATCTGGTAAAATTATGTAAAAAATGATAATTAACGTTTCATCAAATTGAATTTGTTTGCTTTTAGATGATATAACTTGTTCTGTTCATCCAATTAAGTTGAAATTTGTTCCCTTTGTTGCAATGAATGGACAAATTGACTGGAGAGAATTATTTTGTACATCAAGGTTTATGCTCTACATACAACAGGTTGTCTTCTTTCCTGTCCAAAAGATTTAGGGTTAAATAGCATTGGAGATTAAGTACAACTCAGTGGTATTGGAGATTAGGTTCCACCTAAAGAAGATACATTTATTCTTTCATTAGAATGTTGTGGCAGTTAATTCTCTTAAATATAGCCGGTATCTTTTATGCATATATAGTCATCTTTCCTGTTTTAAACAATTCTGCTTTTCTCTCCTTTCAGATATTGTGTGCTTTGGTATTATGAAGAATATGATATTGGCAAGGGGGTAATATCTTCATCACGTGTATCGGGAAATGAGGAGAGGGATCCAAGTTACATGACTGTGCAAAGAATTGTCGGAGTACTATGCCACCAAAGAAACAAAGTAAGGTTCGTGGTGGGCATTGTATTGATGAGGTACAACCCTGGAAAAGTGAGTTATCTGTCTATTGAAGCACTTGGTATAAATATTGTCTAAAGGTGAAGTATTCACTAACATCCTTAGTATTCAATACTTGGTTTGATTTGTCCTCTTCTTAAACCTAGATTCTTCATAAATTTCATTTTCTATCATATACTCTATTTTTAAAAAAATGATATTGATGTATCTAGAGTTGATATTATCTTTCAAAATGATTTTCGTTACACTATCAATATATGAAAGCTATCATAGCGAAATGTATTAAATTTTATACTTCTATGCAATTGATGTAGCCTATTTCTTAGGTTTGATGGTTTTACCATTTTGGGACATATGAGTCTCGAGGCTGCGAATGAGAGTTGAATATTGAATCCATTTACGACATATATAATACATGTAGTTAATTGTCACGCCCCGGGAGGGTACCCTAGGCGTGGCCGGCACTCAGAGACTATTGTTAGCCCCCAAGCGAACCACTTAGCCTCATCACATCATTCATTATAGATATCGCGGAAGGAAATAGTAAACAATACCTTAAAATAGTGGGTCAATGGCCAAACATTAATCTGATCATCAAAACCAAACAAAGAAATATTGCTCAGTTATCAAAACATTCACCTGGACTACATCATTATGCCTACGAAGCCTCTAACATTATCTAAGCCGTCTAAGAAGGGAACCATGACATGCCATGGCTATCCGACTCAATGAAATAATAGGATAACATCAAATAAAGGTTTCCTCCGAAAACAGGGAGGCTCACCACGGTCAGAACTTGCAAACACTTGGCTTCAACGGGGCGGCTGCTGAAGTCCTCTAGCTCCTGTATCTGCATCATAAAATGATGCAGCGCCAAATGGCGTCAGTACGTGGAATGTACTGGAATGTAAAATAGCTGAATCACATCATTAGAATAATCCGAACATAACGTACATCATCATGAGACTTTAACGTTTATATCAGGGAAACAATAACATTGACCTGTACATTAACATTGACCTTTACATTAACATTGACCTTTGCATTAACATTGGCCTTTACATTAACATTGACCTTTGCATTAACATTGGCCTTTATATTAACATTGGCCTTTGCATTAACATTGGCCTTTACATTAACATTGACCTTTGCATTAACATTGGCCTTTACATTAACATTGACCTTTGCATTAGAGTACTATTAGGGAAACCTTTTCTGAGAGGCCTAACTGGGAGTTTCTTTAACCGACAACCATCACTTATGAGCCAGTGATGATACAATGAAGCGATGTCGTTGCCACATCCATCTATTACCCTGCCCAGGGTAAAGGACATTACATTAGTGGATCCACAAAACATAACATTAGTCCTCATTTGCGACAAGATAGGAGCCATCCGCATTGCGGTTCAATCCTCTCTTCCTACGCGGGCCACGTAGTTAATGGACTCAAGTGGGACTCACTTTTATCCATTTCGGTGCTCAATACTCCTCCCAGAACTCGACATGCTCATAAAACATTAACACCATTAGTCCCATAGGAACACATTACATCATCATTAGTCCCATAGGGACACATTACATCATCATTAGCATCTCATTTACATTGATATCATTGTCATCTCATTGCATTAACATTAACATCATCATCATCACCTCATTAGCAGTTACTTTAACATCATAGACTTTAGGAATACTAGTTTGGAAACTTTGACTCTCAACTTAGAGACATCAACATCAATCATCATCTCACCTTATTAACATTAACATCAACATCTTCTCATTCATAACCTTAGCATCATCATCATCATAGACTCTAGGAACACTAGATTAGGAGCTTTAACTCTCAACCTAACGACAATTACTCATTCTCATGCACATCATTCATCATTCATTATTTAATTATTACTCTAGACTCTACACCCACACTCATGTTCATCATGCATGCTTTTCTAGAATACAATAGATATAAGGTTTTCAACTAAATTCTTTTCATGAAAATAGATTAAAAACACATGAGGGTTTTTATGACGATCATCATCAATGCAGGAAATATATATGTATATGCATACAACAATGCCAATTACTCTCTACATCGTATTTACTAATTCATACTTCAATTTGTTACCCTATCATCATCACATTAGGACATCCATACCTACATCATAGGGGCACATGGGAGGACATTCCTATGTTCTTAGAGTAGCCTTACACATCTGGAAATTTGATATTACAATCAAAATTTGATGAATAATCGTTTCTTGGAGAAAGTCCTCAACCTCGATAGTTATTTTAGAATGGAAGAACTTGGAAAGACATTGTTGAAGAACTTCTTTTTGATTTTTGACTTCTTGACTCAAAATCTTTAGAGTTTCTTAATAAAGAACCCTAATCCATGGAATGAAGAATCAAGGAATCCTTTCTTGGGATTCTTGAATTTGCTTTCTTGAAACCCTAGGTTAGGATTTAAGATTCTATTAGGGATTTCATGAATAGATAGAGAAATTAGCTTAAAGCTTATGAAGAATAACTCACCTTGATGAAGAATCTTGAAAGTTAATCCTAACTTGATGACTTTCTTGATGATTCTTGAGCGTTTTATGTTTAGGAGTGAAAGAGAGGGTTTTGACTTATGAAACTGACGTATTATGCATTTTGGGACCTTAAATAGACCCCCAAAGGCTTTAGGGTAAAAGTACCCTCAAAATAAAATAAAGGAATGTCGGTTAGCTTATCCGGAAAGGGTTCGCGATAGGTCCGCGTCGCGGAGCCGTCGCGGTTCTTCAGACAGCTCTGCAGGTCTCCAGTAAAATAGCTATAACTCTCTACTCCGAACTCCGTTTAATGCGAAATAAGATGCCTTAGAAAGATAATTCAAATATATTTAATTTGATATATTATGGGTCACCTAACTCATTATACTTTAGGAGATATAGGCATTTGAAGTTGACCCTTCCATCAACTCATATGAAAACTTAGTCACTAGAAATTCTTTGGACTTGGCTTGATGTAAAAGATCAATTATAACTCTAAATCACATCTAATATACTTTAAATACTTATGAATTGATCCTATAATATGAAGGATGACTCAACCTTATTAAAAAAAAAGTTGGGGTGTTACATTATCTCCCCCTTGGGATCATTTGTCCTCGAATGATGAGTAATTTAGACATCAAGGCACGAATAAGAATCAAAACTCTTCTCAAAGCTCACTCAATCAACCAAACTCTAACTCGTCATCAAAATCAAATCATCTCCATTTAGACTCAGGAATGGACACATTAACTCAAATAGACAACTCAATTTAAATCAAGAGTAAGGGAATTACATCTTACATTCTCTTCATCAGGCAGGAATGGAACGTCGAAACTCAATCAATTTGAATCATTTAGATACCTCATAAATCAGTCCTTCGAACTCAGGAAGGAAGCCATCAATTCAAATTGAGAATAGGAACATCATATAAACAAGACTCTGAGGATACTCTCATGCTCAAGTCCCCACCATAATTTTTGCTCCTTTTCATGGAACTTTACCCCATCAATGCAAACTTATAGCTCTTATTCAAACCTCTACCTAACCACCTCTTCTTCTTTCATTCGGGCCTAGTTCTAAGCCTTAAGGTGTTATTCTTAAGGTGATCATATTCATACAAAGCTAATCCTCAATACTCAACTCTATACTCGAAACACTTATTATGGGGTCTTCAATAGTGTATTATGCATACTCGCACAATAACAACCACATTGATTATGTCTTAGAATTTTTCAAGGATACTTATCACCTCTACCTCCATCATTCAATGAACTCTCATTCAAAGTCACATCAACATACTCTTACCTATCAATTGCGCATCATATGATCTCATCTCTTTCCTCATCCCTATCTCTATCCCTTCATGACACAAGTTTAATACCGGTATCACAATAAGGATACATTCACTCCTTCTCATTTACCCCCACTCTCAGTCTAATATCATCAACATCACTATTTGGACGTGGAGAAATTCATCATCTCCCCCTTTGACAAAACCCCCAAATTACTACCTCTCCATGCAGAATAAGCATGATTATACCTCTAAAACTTGATGCTCTACATCATATCATCAATAATGGCATAATAAGCCGAAGGCCAGTACACGCGTAAGATGACATCAGAATCAAGAACTCTTACTCCATAGTAACCTGTACTTAGAGAATACTGCTCGTCCTCATCACTCTAATACATTTGCATAATAACATCCACATATTTGAGCCTATCATAGCAGCTCACACCCTCGATCGCATGAACTCTTACCTCGGGGGAATACTAATATGGTTTTACCTGTCTATAGACTCTTCACAATTTCTTTAACTGCTCCTCCTCATCTATAGCCTTAAAAGGAAATGGCATCACATCATCATCAGAATTAAGAACTCTTACTCACTCATTGAATTCTTCCATCTCAAGCTCTTCTCCTCTTCTCTCAAGCTCTAGTCCAATTCAATTGTTAGAAAAGGACTTAGAATAAGGTTTTAGACCCTTTTCATGTTAAAACAACTTATATTAGTCGTATAGGGAGTTTATAAGGTGTTAGGAACTGACCAGAATGCCCCTTAATAATTTTAGAAATTTCCAGCCTCAAAGTGACTCAGTCCGCGACGCGGACTGGTCGCAAACAGTACATTTTCTGCAAAATTTTTTGAACGAGTTTTCTCAATCCCGTCGAAAAGTTTTGAAAAAACGCAAGTGTCACTCCGCTACAGGTGCGCGACGCACCTCTGTCGCGCACCGACACTGTTTCGGTGTTCGGGTCGAAAAATTATCTTTTCACTCGGTCACTCTAAAAATCGACCGAAGCCCTTCCCCCACTCAAATTTTTGTGCTGATCACAAATCCGGCCTCGGATTCACTATCTGAGCATCGGAAGACGTGTTATGCGCACATCTCTCCTCTAGGGGTACTTTGGTAATTTTACCGGGCCTTACATCAACTCTTCCTTAGCTCTCAAGGTCATTACTCTAAGTTTATAAGTCGATTTCCTCTACTAGGCTATAAGCATATACCTCCACATGGTCAAGGAATCACTATCCACAAGAATATCTTAAACTCTTCTGTTATGCTATAGTCGCATACATATAGCTAGCCACTCAGACACTTTTTAACGCTATTACTCTTAGCTCCTTCCAGTTTCTATGGAAATCTCTCTATGTTTGCTATTCTTATGGCGTACATAACCACTGCCCACAACTCTCACAATCTAATCTCTTCTTTTGCCTGCTGGCGCTCAACTTCTGGGCTCCCATAAATTTAATTGCATAAGAATTAGTCTATCATGGAAACTCGTCATCATCTATTGATAAGCCCCAAATCAACTTAGTTACTCATGATGATTAAGATTACTTACATCAGCCTACTCCACATCGATAACTCAAATATACTATTTAGATTCTTATAGCAGTCATAACTTAGAGCTTCACACATCTTTACACAATTATGGATACATCTCTCAAGCCTCTTCTTATCTGTCTAACCTCATAACTCGATGAGTCTCATGAACTCACACTTAAAAAAAATCATAAGCCTAATTTAGATCTATCACATTGAAAGCACTCTTTTCCTCTATTCAACATCTACACTTCACCCTCAATAGTATAAATACTACAACACATCAAGATAACTTCCTTCTAGTTTGAACACGCTCTTTCACATTCTAGCGACAACTTTTCCTCTATACCTCATCATGAAAATCACTAGAGTACTTATGACTCTTTCATCAAACTTATTCAATTGACTCACCACCTCATTATTCACCTAATTAATATGTAACTCGAACTACAAGCCTTAATCAGCCATCACTCTTCTCATCTCGTCCCTTCCTTTCCGTCATCATCCTTCCAACTCTGGGATGATTCGATTCTACTAAGGATTTATAAGACCTCACATCTCACTCTTAAGTGGTAACATCAAAATCTTTAGAGACATAAGTTTCTCTCTCATGGGTCACCTCGGAAGATAATTTATAAAAACAAATGGGTCTAGGTACATCTAGAGATAACTCAAATGCACGATTCATATGAATAATAGTGCACTCTTCCTCGTCAATCAACTTCGCATCTCAGTCGGCTTTTCACAAGCCTAGATAGTCTCTCTACCATTCTGGTTACTTTATCTTAGAAGATCTCATCGGTAAGAGTTAGAAAATTACTATCATTATTACCTCGTGGACGAGGCATCGTCGAAAGATTTAGAGCAATGCACGAATCATCGCAGATTTCTTAGGAAATAGCTCTATCGCACGATCAGAATCAGAAAGAAGGGAAACTTATCCTAAATGTCCTATAGCCTCCCCATTATGGATGTGGCGCGCTTCACACCAATAATAAGGACTCTACTAGACACGGCTTCATAGACTCCCTAGGACACTTGAACTCAGTGCTCTGATACCAAGTTTGTCACGCCCCGGGAGGGTACCCTAGGCGTGGCCGGCACTCAGAGACTATTGCTAGCCCCCAAGCGAACCACTTAGCCTCATCACATCATTCATTATAGACATCGCAGAAGGAAATAGTAAATAATACATTAAAATAGTGGGTCAATGGCCAAACATTAATCTGATCATCAAACCAAACAAAGAAGTATTGCTCAGTTATCAAAACATTCACCTGGACTACATCATTATGTCTACGAAGCCTCTAACATTATCTAAACCGTCTAAGAAGGGGACCATGACATGCCATGGCTACCCGACTCAATGAAATAATAGGATAACATCAAATAAAGGTTTCCTCCGAAAATAGGGAGGCTCACCACGGTCAGAACTTGTAAACATTTGGCTTCAACGGGGCGGCTGCTGAAGTCCTCTAGCTCCTGTATCTGCATCATAAAACGATGCAGCGCCAAATGGCGTCAGTACGTGGAATGTACTGGCATGTAAAATAGCTGAATCACATCATTAGAATCATCCGAACATAACGTACATCATCATGAGACTTTAACGTTTATATCAGGGAAACAATAACATTGACATGTACATTAACATTGACCTTTACATTAACATTGACCTATGCATTAACATTGGCCTTTACATTAACATTGACCTTTGCATTAACATTGGCCTTTACATTAACATTGATCTTTGCATTAACATTAGCCTTTACATTAACATTAACCTTTGCATTAGAGTACTATTAGGGAAACCTTTTCTGAGAGGCCTAACTGGGAGTTTCTTTAACCGACAATCATCACTTATGAGCCAGTGATGATACAACGAAGCGATGCCGTTGCCACATCCATCCATTACCCTGCCCAGGGTAAAGGACATTACATTAGTGGATCCACAAAACATAACATTAGTCCTCATTTGGGACAAGATAGGAGCCATCCGCATTGCGGTTCAATCCTCTCTTCCTACGCGGGCCACGTAGTTAATGGACTCAAGTGGGACTCACTTTTATCCATTTCGGTGCTCAATACTCCTTCTAGAACTCGACATGCTCATAAAACATCAACATCATTAGTCCCATAGGGACACATTACATCATCATTAGTCCTATAGGGACACATTACATCATCATTAACATCTCATTTACATTGATATCATTGTCATCTCATTGCATTAACATTAACATCATCATCATCACCTCATTAGCAATTACTTCAACATCATAGACCTTAGGGATACTAGTTTGGAAACTTTGACTCTCAACTTAGAGACATCAACATCAGTCATCATCTCACCTTATTAACATTAACATCAACATCCTCACATTCATAACCTTAGCATCATCATCATCATAGACTCTAGGAACACTAGATTAGGAGCTTTAACTCTCAACCTAACGACAATTACACATTCTCATGCTCATCATTCATCATTAATTATTTTATCATTACTCTAGACTCTACACCCACACCCATGTTCATCATGCATGCTTTTAGAATACAATAGATATAAGGTTTTCAACTAAATGTTTTTTCATGAAAATAGTTTAAAAACACATGAGGGTTTTTATGACGATCATCATCAATGCAGGAAATATATATGTATATGCATACAACAATGCCAATTACTCTCTACATCGTATTTACCAATTCATACTTCAATTTGTTACCCTATCATCATCACATTAGGACATCCATACCTACATCATAGGGGCACATGGGAGGACATTCCATGTTTTTAGAGTAGCCTTACATACCTGAAAATTTGATATTACAATCAAAATTTGATGAATAATCGTTTCTTGGAGAAAGTCCTCAACCTCGATAGTTCTTTTAGAATGGAAGAACTTGGAAAGACATTGTTGAAGAACTTCTTTTTGATTCTTGACTTCTTGACTCAAAATCTTTAGAGTTTCTTGATAAATAACCCTAATCCATGGAAAGAAGAATCAAGGAATCCTTTCTTGAGATTCTTGAATTTGCTTTCTTGAAACCCTAGGTTAGGATTTAAGATTCTATTAGGGATTTCATGAATAGATAGAGAAATTAGCTTAAAGCTTATGAAGAATAACTCACCTTGATGAAGAATCTTGAAAGTTAATCCTAACTTGATGACTTTCTTGATGATTCTTGAGCGTTTTATGTTTAGGAGTGAAAGAGAGGGTTTTGACTTATGAAACTGACATATTATGCGTTTTGGGACCTTAAATAGACCCCCAAAGGCTTTAGGGTAAAAGTACCCTCAAAATAAAATAAAGGAATGTCGGTTAGCTTATCCGGAAAGGGTTCGCGATAGGTCCGCATCACGGGGCCGTCGCGGTCCTTCAGACAGCTCTGCAGGTCTCCAGTAAAATAGTCATAACTCTCTACTCCAAACTCCATTTAACGCGAAATAAGATGCGTTAGAAAGATAATTCAAAGATATTTAATATGATATATTATGGTCACCTAACTCATTATACGTTAGCAGATATGGTCATTTGAAGTTGACCCTTCCATCAACTCATATGAAAACTTAGTCACTAGAAATTCTTTGGACTTGGCTTGATGTAAAAGGTCATACTTTAAATACTTATTAATCGATCCTATAATATGAAGGATGACTCAACCTTAGTAAAAGAAAAGTTGGGCTATTACATTAATAATGTTGGTTCTTCAGGAGATGACCTAATTTCTAACGCATAGGAGTAACAACTTAGAGGTTTTAGGTTAGAGTCCCAGTTGCAACAACTGTTGCACCTATCTGGTCTAGCCATGCGGGCAGCATTACCTTGTCAGTACGTGCGATGGCCTTCTGTTTCCACACTTATAGCATTGTGTTGAATATTGCTCTCTGTTTACCTCGTGACTTGTTTGATGCCAGCAAGTTAGACTTTTCATATGGGTTTTAAGAAGTTCCTTCGGTGGGATGGACATGTTTTCCCAAAAAATTAGCTTGGGTGGATGCAAGCTCTTGGGACGCCATTAGTATCACTAAAAAAATGAATAGGACACTTTAAAATGTATTACCAACAATGGAAAGAGTTCTGTTCATACATAGTTGCAAGTTGTGGCATAAGGATAATCTGATCAGATACTACTTAGTGAGATGGTAGTAAACTTGATTCCTATTAGGGAGAAATTCCTTGAGGAATTGAAGTTACTGCCACTCTTATGGACCGTTGATGAGTCGTGGAAATACGACTCTTGTAATGCTTTAAACACAAGATTTTTGCGCGTTCTCAAGCAAATTCGTTAGTTTGATGTGTGTGTTTTTATTATTTTTCAAGAGCATGGTGGAGGCATGGAGTAAGGGGAAAAGTACAAGAAAATAATTGAAGAAAAAGGCACAAGGGTCACCATACGGAGACCTCCACGGCCCGTGCAACATTACACGGACCGTGAGAGGCCACGTGGGACTGGCCTGAGCGAAGGAGTCAAGAATGGAGCTAAGTGGAGGAGCATGAGCGTCTGTGCGGGCCGTGTAACATTAGACGGACTGTGTGGTGCACCGTAGCCCCACACTTAGTTTGCTAAAGTGCGGATGGAGTAAAGAAGCCAAGGAAACTCTAACGATCCCTTTTCATGGGCCGTGGGAATTGACAAGGACCGTGCCCCTTATCATGAAAGTGACGTAAGTTGAAGAGTCGTCGTCAAAAATAACAAAAATCATACAAGTGGAGAGAGACGGGGCTCGTCACGGGTCGTGTGACTGACCACGGATCGTGATATGGGCCGTGAAGCTGAAAGGCAAGGGTCACGGGCCATTTCATGACCCGTGAATCCTCACATAGGCCGTTCCAACGCACGTGGGGATGTAATGCAATTATGGGCTCACGGACCGTTTCACGGTTCGTTTGGACCCTCACGGTCCGTGTATCGACTTGTACCAAAGCTGACGTCTATTTTCCTATTTTAAGTTGGGTTAGGTTGATCCTTGTATACATATATATATTATTTTTATTCAGTTTTCATTATCATTGGACGGTTGGAGATAGAGAACAAGAGGAGAACACTATTTTGCACTAATTTACATTGAGTTCTTGGATTTGAATCATCTCTTTAGAGATTGTAACATGTGGATTCATTACCTTATCTATAGTAAGTTCTTTAACATGATTCCTTTATATTGTTGTGGGCGATGTATTTTGAATATGCTAGGCTAAACCTACAACTAGGGTTGTGGAACTATGACAAATCAGTAAGATAACAAATTTGGGGGTGAACCTTAGGATTGATTATCGTATACATTGTAGTATTCTTCGCTTTAACTTCTTCCTAAATAAGTCGACGCGTTAGGGGTAAGCCTATATTTATTACATGCCTGGGAGGGGTGTAGTGATTAGGAAAAGAATTCTACAACAGAAATTCGGGGTTTATAACCTAGTCTAAGTACTTGAAAGCAGAAGGTGAGAGTATTCTGAGATCTAGAACAAGGATTAAAATTGTACCCATTCTGAGACCGAAAGGCGATGAGTGATACATCTAAGAAGGACCGGAATGTGAATTAGGTGTTCTATAACTTGTTTCATCTTGTATACGTAATCATGAATGGCATAATCATGAATGGGTTTACCACACAAATTTGGCTATCGTATTAGACGTTATGGGGAACACAACCCTAACTTCTCATCAATTATTGGAAGTCCAGTAGTCATCGTACACATTAGTTACTTTACTTTAGGAATTTAGTTTGAAACATCAAAAAACCTTCATTCACTTCATGCATTTTTATTTTGGGAATAGAAATTACATCTGAAAAAGGGCATTAATAGATTTATTCTCACGCATTTCCCGTGGGATCGACCTCAACTCTTGTTGAGTTATATATCTGACCAACGACTGCTTTACTATTTCTTTTGGAGTGTAAATTTGGGCGTATCAACCATCTTATGCTTTCGGGTATGGCAAAGAAGAAATTGTAGGTTATATGGGAGCCATACATTGCTTATTTTCTAATTTTTTCAGTTCTACAACTTAACGAGATGTAGAGTGTGAAACAATTTTTAGCTCTATGTGGAACTCTCTTTATGTTTTTATGGTCTGAGGAATTGCTTCACTGATCTTTATTGTGTCCTTGAAACTCGATTACCCCTTTCATTATGCTTCAAAAATCAGAGAAGTTTTCCTTTGATTATTCTACATATACGAATATATGTATATATGGAAGATCTCTTTTACTTGAAGAATTTGCACCACTCAATTGGAATCCAGGTTCTCTTCCATATAATTGTTAGTGTTTTTTCCTCCTTTGAAATTTAGGGTAAGTGTTTGACATCTTAGGTGCTCTAGAACTTGCACTTGGGATATTCAATAATTGTATCCAGGTCATCTTCCTTCCAAAGTTAGATGTAAGATGTATGGGTTTTCATGGCTATTGCTTGATTCTACTGAATATTTACTTTTCTTGCTCTTTTAACACTAAATTAGACTTCAATTTATCAATTTCTAGTAAAAACATTTCTGGTCAAGGGCTCACTTCTACTTTGAATCCCTTTCCCCTTTACTGATAGATATATAAGGAAGAAGCTGACCTTTCTTTCTCACTTGTAATGAAATATAGTCTATATCTTCTTTACCCGGAATATTATTGTTGAATAGACTTGCCCAGTTATTCACATGGGGAACAAGTTGAAATTTAAGAGTAGCAGGCAAAAGACGTGAGTACTCCTACACCATATGTCTAACTTTTTTTTTTAGAATCAAAAGATGTTAGACATGTGTATGAGTACTCACGACTTTTGCCTGCTACTCTTAAATTTCAACTAGTTTCCCGTGGTAATATCTGGGCAAGTCTATTCAACAATCATATTCTGGATAAATAAGATATAGGACTATATTTCCTTACACGCGAGCAAGAAAGGTCAACTTTTCTAAGGGCCAAAAAAGACTCGGACACTTAGTGCAAATCAAAAAAAAGAGAAAGGTCAACTTTTATCTTATATATCTATCGGTAAAGGGGAAAGGGATGCAAAGTAGAAGTGAACCCTTGCTCAGGAATGTTTTTAGTAGAAATTGATTTGCACACACCATATGTCTAACTTTGGAAGGAGGATGAGCCTGGATACAATTATTGAACATCCTAGGTACAATTTCTGGAGCACCTAAGATATCAAAGCTTCCCCAAAATGCAAAGAGGAAGAGAGATTAATAAATTATAGGGACGTAAACTTCTTCTTGTTGAATGGTGCCAATTCCTTATTAATATATATATATATATATATATATATATATATATATATATATATATATATATATATATATATATATATATGTACACACACATATGTATATTTAGTCCGCAGAATAGTTACTATTTTGTTTAACCACAATCATTCATATATATATATATATATATATATATATATATATATATGTATTACCAAAAATCATTGAAAATGAAAAAAGAATATAGAGATTATCGACGTACTTTAACAATCACTGCGCAGGGATGTGGATGCAAGTATAGGCAACTCAACATCATTTATAAGCATTCTCATCACCAAATCTTCCCTGTGCATGAACTCTACCAGAGTAATGTACATATCATACCTACATATAATGGCAAATGCAAATCAATTTCTAGTAAAATCATTTCTGGGCAAGGGCTCACTTCTACTTTGCATCCCTTTCTTTTTTACTGATAGATATATAAGGAAGAAGTTGACCTTTCTTTCTCACTTGTAAAGAAATATAGTCTGTAAATTTTTTACCCGGAGTATGATTGTTGAATAGACTTGCCCAGGTATTCCCATGGGGAACTAGTTGAAATTTAAGAGTAGTAGGCAAAAGATGTGATTACTCATACACCATATGTCTTAACTTTTTTCTTATTCTGAAAAAATAGGTTAGACATATGGTGTAACTTCTTTTTTTTAAAGAATAAAAAGAAGTTATACATATGGTGTATGAGTACTCATGTGTTTTGCCTGCTACTCTTAAATTTCAACTAATTCCCCGTGGGAATATCTGGGTAAGTCTATTCAACAAACATATTCCGGGTAAATAAGATATAGGACTATATTTCTTTACACGCGAGAAAGGAAGGTCAACTTTTACCTTATATATCTAACAGTAAAGGAGAAAGCGATACAAAATAGAAGTGAGCCCTTGCTTAGGAATGTTTTTACTAGAAATTGATTTGCATACACCATATGTCTAACTTTGGAAGGAGGATGAGCCTGGATACAATTATTGAACATCCTAGGTACAATTTCTGGAGCACCTAAGATATCAAAATTTCCCGGAAATGCAAAGAGGAAGAGAGATTAATATATTATAGGGACGAAAACTTGTTCCTGTTGAATGGTGCCAATTCCGTAAATAAAAGAAAGATCATCATCATTATATATATATATATATATACACGAGCATATGTATATGTAGTCCGCTGAATAGTTACTCCTATGTTTTAACCACTAGGTCATCTCCTTGGGGACCAACATCATGTTGTTAAGTAAAAAGTATTATATATTTATCTTTACTTATCAATAGGAAAATTACAAAGAGGAGGTTAATGAGTCAACTGACTACTAGCAAAGATAGGTCATTCAAAAACAGGGATGAGCTGAATTTGAATTAGTAATAAATGTACACAATGAAGTGTATTTACTTCTAGGAATGATCTAGAGCAAGATCACAAGGGTGTGTCATAAGTGGATTCATCATTCCACTCGCTTTCACAGCATCAGGACTTCTAAACTTCAGAATGGTAGGACCATCAGGACCAAAAATGTAGGCTACATCAATAGGATAGAAGTATAGACTAAGTTGCTCGGACTCTTCTTTTTGGTGCCGCACCTGTGTCGACACGATATGGGTATGGTATCCGTGTCTGATTTGGTCAACCAGTTTCAAGTACTTTGACTAAAATCGATGGGGAACGTCGGGACAGTTTTAATGATTTGTGTAATCAGTGCAAAAGCTAAGGTGAAATTGAAGAAAATGGAATACTTTCTATATAGAAATTTTCCTTTAATTTCCTTCCGAGATTCTCCTAAAGTTCTCCATATAATATCTCATAATTTAGGTTTAATCACTCTACTTTTAGATATTTTAGTTGTATTTTAGGTAAATCTCCGCACCCGTATACATATATTGATCCATATCCCCAAAGCTTAAAAATTAGATCATGAAGGATCCGACCTCTAGATCAGCACATGTGTCGGCCACCCGCACCCAAGTCCGAGCAACTTAGAGTATAGAAGTAAATGAATTCTGCTAGGAAAGATTTGCATATATTGATGGTGTAAGGGTGATCACTATTTTGAAAGATAATATCGACTCTAGACTTGATATATCAGTGGCATTATTTTTAAAATAATTAAGCGGAAAATGAAAGTTTTGATGAATAAAAATATAAGAAGAGGAAAAATCTGAACAAGTAATGAATACCAGAGATATTGGTGACACTTAACCTTTATATGATTGTACTTGTTTTTGCTCTGTTAAGTTATTTTGATATTTGAAAAATTGTGAGGTTTCATATATCCGGTTGATTTTAAAGAATACTACACTGTTCTCATTTTAGGAAAAGAATTTGAAATTTGAGTTCTAGTTTTTGCTTAAATTCCCCCGAGTCGCAGTCGCCATGGATTTGGTTGATACAACTCTTGAAAAGACAGTTTTCTTCCCTTGACATCCATATTTCTTTATGCTTGATGATAGAGTGAGTGCTTCTTCAACAGGTATATAATTCGTTTTTCCAATCTATACCTCTTTTTCCCGGTTAATACAATGCCAACCAGGATACTCATACGTTTCTTCGGTGGTAGAGTACTCTCAGAAGTCATTGGAGATGCATGTATCTTTGATCCCTCAGAGTACTCATTTTCTGATTCACGTAATGAAGAAATAATTAATCCCCTTGCCTTTTTCACATTTTTTACAACGCCAATCCACTGGTGCAGCTACAAAATAGCCTATAACACAATACCTGAAGGAATAGAAAAAACAGAATTTTTGAAAAAAGGGGGACGACTTCGTGTACATTAAAAATACAGACAGTATTTTTGAGGTTTACAAAGAACATACAGGTACGGCGCAAGGTGATAAAGTAAGTACAGATCAGAGAGTCATGACTTCCAGCACGCCTGACTGATTGTCCACCCTTTCATGCTAAAAAGTGTGTGTATGTGAGAGAGAGAACTTACCGATGCACATCAGCATCTTTACAATGATGGCAGTTAATAATTGCTTTTTGGAAAGCTACATCACTGCAAATTTCACAAATCTTTTTCCGCAAGTTCATATAGATAACTAAAGAAATTCAGAAGCTGACTGACTCTTGAACAAAATGAAGAATGAGGAGACAAAATGTCATCAGGTACACAATGCTATATCATAATCAACAAAATTAAGTTCTCGTCTTCTTTTAGCTAACATGCTTATCTTTTATATAAATCATCCTTTTACAGCAGAAGTACATCCATCGGTGCATTATCCAAACAAATTATTTTTTTAGAAAGAATATCTTTGGTTATATATCATCCAGACAAAAATCACCTCTAGTATTCCTCCTTAAGAAACAATTCATGGAGGTAAAGAGCCAGTAAAAGCTAGTGTCTGTACAATCCCAGTTTTCTTCTTGCAATTGTAAATAAATGACAAGCAATTGATCTGCTTCTCTTTTGGTTATCAGATTACAGTTCATCTGTATACTTATTCTATTTACATTTGTTGTTTTGTTTTTAATTTTATACCACTACGCATAATCTACGCTGCTGTTCAACCTGAAATTTTAACAAATCGGTAAGTTGACTTTGGAATAAAATGTTCAAAAGACTTGCTAAATTTTAATTCCTATCGGTTAGTAGCCTAATATATACATGGGGTATTACTAGTAGAACAAGGTATAAGCAGACAGCTAGAACATTGGTATCTCATAGAAGAGAATATACTTCTTTGCTGCTATGAAGACTAGGCAATCCCAAAACCAAATCAGAAGGCCAAATGATACTACAGGAAGGTCTACCACTACTGCAGTGGGGATAGAGGAGGAGATACTTGCTTTCTATACACAACTGTTGGGCACAACACCTAATTTACCAGCTACCAGTCCCAAGGTGATGAAAGATGGTTATATACTATATGGTCTTTTTTCTGACAGATACTATATGGCCTCCAATTTCCCACCAAGTTTATTACTTGGATCTTATTGGTTGATAGTGGTTGATCTTATTGGCATTTGGATTACATATTGGTTGATAAAAAGTGACACAAGAAGGATTCTTTCAATTCTAAGGTGATGCTCCTAAGCTTACCCATGGTTTTTCTGACTCGACTGTCTAGCTTATCAAGGAAGCAGAGGACAACAAAGCTAATCTTACTTCTCTCAAGTCAAACATGCAAGTCATGTAGGAAGCTATTAGGAAGATCTTACACTGAACAAGGACAACAACACCGATATAGGAAAACTCTGCCTTAAAGTAGATGGTCTAAAGAAGGATGGAGTCTGCATTTTTGTTTTTTCTTTTGTTTTTTTTAATTATACCAAGAGGGACAAATAGGTACTCTACATGGAGCATGGAGTATGGAGCAAGAGGGAGCATAAACCCGACATAAAGCAATGAGGAGTGTTGGAACAAGGGCTTTTGATGATTGACAAAAATAATGAAACGGGTTGGATCATCAGGTTCATTCAGCAGGGTGATAGCCACGAAAAAATGCACATACTGCACACAATAAAAGTGAAATAACAGGTGCTGGAAATAAGGCGTATAACAAGGAATACTACTCCAAGCTATCAACTACTCCAAGCTGTCAAGTTATCTCTGAAGCTGCAACTATAAAACCAGAAAAGAATTCACTGAAGAAGATTGAGCAAAACAGAGAGAGACGAAGCATAAGAGAAAAACGACACTTAACGTAGGTTTTAGGAGTTTTGTTTTCTCTTTGAATTCGTAAGCTATTGTGTAATATCTCAGGATCTATAACTGAGATTAGTTTTCTAGTCTTCAAGTGGGGAGTAACCAGAATACTTTGGGAACGCGAGCCTTGGGAGGTTTGCGAGTAGAAGTTAGGTAAGGACGTAGGGGTGAAGCGTAGTTACAAGTTGTATTTAATTGTTGAAGGCTCACGATTGATTTTAGTAAAATTGGGAGAAATTCCTGTAGAGGTACAGGTCGTGGTTTTTCACCTATTGTGAGCTAGGTGTTTCCACGTAAAATCACTGTGTTCAAGTTGAATTCTTCAGTCTTGAAACAGATCAACTAACCTGTTCCAACGAGTAGGCAAATTCCTAGGAGTGCGCAGTTCTAACAAGTGGTATCAGAGCGAGTTTTCTTGTTAAAGGCTAGTACCTAAGAAACGATCATCATGAACACTGCACCACCGCTTCGACACGGAAAAGGACAGTCTGCCGTCAGGCCTCCTCTTTTCAATGGAACACACTTCGCGTGGTGGAAGGCCAGGATGGAGGACTTTATTCAAGGAGAAGATTACGAACTCTGGGATCGAATCATCATGGGACCAACTATTCCCATGCGAACTGTAGAGGGCCGACAAGTTCCAAAAGAAAGAAGAGAGTTCAATGCTGACGATCTGACAGCCATGAGGAAAAATGCCAAAGCCAAAAACCTTTTGGTCTGTGGTCTAGGGTTGCTATGCTATTTACTGAATACGAAACCTTCAAGATGAAAGAGAATAAAACTCTGCACGAGATGATGGCCAGACTAACCTTGCTCATAAATGAGCTAGCATCCCTAGGAAAGGTTCTCACACCTGAAGAACAGGTAGACAAAGTTCTGAGGATCCTTCCAAAGGCCAAGTGGGATGCCAAGGTCACTGCGATCAGGGAAGAAAAGGATATTGAAACCATGACTCTAAATGAACTGGTTGAAAACCTTAGAACCTATGAGATGAATATGGAAGATCAAAAGAAGCAACCAAGCATGGATGAAAAGTCACTAGCTCTCAAAGCAGCTTCTGATGATGAAGGATCGGACTTGGAAGAAGATCAAATTGCCTTCCTTGCAAAAAACTTCAAAAAATTCCTATGAAACAAAAAGGGGAAGGACAGGAAAGAAACAGGTAACAGAAAATGGTCCGATGACACTGGAAGCAAGAAGTGGTCCGATGACAGGAATAACTCTGGATGTTACAAATGTGGAAAGACTGATCATCACATCAAACAATGCCCTTTATGGGAAATTGAGTGGAAAAAAGAAAGAGCTGAGAGAGAACTCAAAGAAAAGGCTGCCAAACAAAAGGAAAGGGAAAACTATGCAATGATTGCTGCGTGGGGATCAGGAATGGAAGAATCTGACACGGAAGACACTGATGAGACTGCTTTCATGGCTGCTGAGGACTCAGATCTTGAAGAAGATAATCGATCTGAGGTATGTTGCTTTGAATTAAAAGAAAAATTGCACCTTTTCTCAAAAGAGAAGCTAATCATTCTCATGAAAGGACTAATAGATGATTTTCAAGAAATAGAAAACGAAAAGGATCACTTAATAAAAGATTTTTCAGACCAAAAATTTGAAAACCTTGAAATTAAGAACTATCTGGCAGAAGCAAATAAGATAAATGACCAGCTGAAGAAACAGGTCAAAAAACTTGATTCACTTGTACTAAACCTAAAATCAAAAGTTCTAAAATTGACCATTGCTGACAAAAGGACAAGTGAGACTAATCTTGAACTTAAGAAAGTAGAAACTGAGCTAAAAAGGAGCAACGTCGAACTGATACGGGAAAAAGAAAAGGTGAAAAGACTAAATCAAGAAATATCAACCTTAAAAATAGATCTAGAAAAGGCAAACCGTTGGACCAAATCCTCTAGGATAGTCAACCACTTGGGTAACAAAAACCATAATGAAAAAGATGGAATAGGGTTCTTTCATAAAGAAACCACCTCCACTGATCTGTGCTATCTATGTGGCAAAATTGGACACCCAACCACTGAATGTCCAATTGCGAGCAACGCTAGAAACAGAAACATTGTTCATGTGTATAAGAAAAGGGTTGAGAACAATAAAAGAAACAGGTCAAGGAATGTGTTGCCTCCTTGGGCAAGAAGAGATCTTATTCATCCCTTTTATAACAAGAAAGGGCCCAAGCTAGTCTGGGTTCCTAAAACTAACCCTTAAATTGCCTTGCAGGTTGCAGTGAAAGGAAGCAAGCATTGGTATCTTGATAGTACTTGCTCAAGACACATGACTGGTGACAAACACAAATTCCTTTCACTAGCACCACTTGACGGGGGAAAGGTCTCCTTCGGGGATGGCAAGAAGGGGACTGTCGTGGGTGTTGGAAAAGTTGGACAAGAAGATCCGAAAGCTGTAGATGAAGTCTATCATGTAGATGGATTGAAGAACAATCTCTTAAGCATCTCTCAATTATGTGACAGGGGCAAGAAGGTCACTTTCACATCTGCAGGTGGCAAGGTTAAGAATCTAAAGACAAAAGAGGTGATTCTGATGGCAAGAAGATATAAGAATGTGTACAAGGCCGACATCATGGGTATGGCTGGAGCACATTTAAAATGTCTAAGTGCAATAATGGAAGATCCATTACTATGGCACAAGCGACTTGGGCATGCTAGTTTGAAACAACTAAACACACTATCATCCAAGAACATGGATGTGGGTTTACCCAAAACCAAGTTCGAAGACGACAAGGTGTGCAGGGCTTGCGCAAAAGGGAAGCAGGTCAGAGCATCATTTAAGTCAAAGAACCAGGTAAGTACCAAGTGCTTGGAACTGGTTCACATGGACCTGTATGGACCAATGAGAATAAAAAGCAGAGGCGGTAAAAGGTACATGTTTGTTGTCGTTGATGATTATTCTAGATTTACCTGGACCTTTTTCTTGTCTTCTAAAGATGAGTCCTTCGACGTTTTCTCAGTTTTCATTAAGAAAATCGAGAAGAAGTTGGTGACATCCTTAATCTCCATAAGATCAGATCATGGAACTGAATTCGAGAATGCTAAATTCTTGGAATTTTGTTCAAAAAATGGTGTTGATCACAACTTCTCTGCTCCAAGAACCCCCCAACAAAATGGAGTGGTAGAAAGGAAGAATAGGACTTTAGAAGACATAGCTAGAACAATGATGATAGCTAGTAATGTGGCTAGAAATCTCTGGGCTGAAGCCGTAAACACTGCTTCTTACATACTTAATAGATGCATGCTTAGACCCTTGCTAAATAAGACCCCCTATGAATTACTCAAGGGCAGAAAACCAAATATCTCCCATTTTAGGACATTTGGGTGCAAATGCTATGTCCACAATAATGGTAAAGACAATTTGGAAAAATTTGATGCTAGAAGTGATGAGGGAATTTTCTTAGGGTATTCTCTACACAATAAAGCTTATAGAATACTAAATAAACGTACCAACTGTGTTGAAGAAAGCATTCATGTTATATTTGATGAAAATTTCAGTGTCCCTGAGAATAATATGCAGGATGTCAATGAACTGGAATTCAGATCAATGGAACAGGCCAACTCACCTGTTTCACTCACTGAAAAGGACGAGAGCACACAGACAGGGGGAAAAACTGTAGAATCTGAAGGTCAACAAGCAGATCCAGGTTCTGATCAAATAGTCCCATCACAAACGAACAATCCCAAGGGCTGGTGATAAAGAATTACAAGTATCAGGACTCACATCCTCTTGACAATATTCACACAGACTTGACCTCTGGAATCACTACCAGATCAGGGATGAGGAACTTATGTGCCTTTCAGGCATTTGTGTCATTAATGGAGCCAAAACGGATAGAGGAAGCACTACAAGATGAGGAATGGATTCTTGCCATGCAGGAAGAACTGAGTCAGTTTGAAAGATGTAAAGTATGGCACTTAGTACCTAAACCAGAAGGAAGAACTATCATTAGCACCAAGTGGGTATTTCATAACAAACTGGATGAACATGGAACAGTTACAAGGAACAAGGCCAGACTAGTGGTCCAAGGATACAATCAGGAAGAAGGCATAGACTACGATGAGACGTTTGCACCTGTGGCAAGACTTGAAGCTATCAGACTGCTTGTCGCCTTTGCTGTCTTCAAGGAGATTACCCTATACCAAATGGATGTGAAAAGTGCATTTTTGAATGGTTACTTGAAAGAGGAAGTCTATGTGAAGCAACCACCGGGGATCGAAAGTGCTGAGTATCCTGACTATGTGTTTAAGCTTGATAAAGCATTATATGGACTAAAACAGGCTCCTAGAGCATGGTATGAAAGACTGTCCAAATTTCTCCTACACCATGGTCACACAAGAGGAAAAATTAACAACACCTTATTCCTAAAAACTCAAGGCACTGACCTGCTGATTGTACAAGTCTATGTGGATGACATCATTTTTGGTTCTACAAGTGAGGTCATGACCCAGGAGTTTGTCAAATTGATGAATGGAGAATTTGAAATAAGCATGATGGGAGAACTAAATTTCTTCTTGGGCCTTCAATACAAACAAACTCCCTCTAGAACCCTGATCCACCAAGGAAAATATGTGAAGGAGCTCCTCAAACGTTTCAAGATGGAAGACGCCAAAGAAACAGATACACCAATTGCCACTGCCACAAAATTGGAATTGGATGAGAAAGGCTCATCTGTAGAACAAAAGCTCTATCGAGGTATGATCGGGTCCTTGTTGTATCTTACTGCTAGTAGACCTGACATTGTTTTTAGTGTGGGACTTTGTGCTCGCTTTCAAGCAAATCCAAAGGAGTCACATCTCAAGGTTGTGAAGCGAATCTTCAGATATCTCAAAGGCACCTCTGACCTGGGCCTATGGTACTCCAAAGGTAGTAATTTCAATCTAATAGGATACACTGATGCTGATTATACAGGGTACCTCGTAGATCAAAAAAGTATTTCTGGTATGGCTCATTTCATTGGAACATGTTTAATTTCATGGTCCACTAAGAAGCAAAACTCCGTAGCACTGTCCACTGCTGAAGCTGAATATGTAGCAGCTGGATCTTGTTGTGCTCAATTGCTCTGGATCAAACAACAGTTGCTGGATTTTGGGATAGATGTTGGGTGTGTTCCAATCTTATGTGACATACGAGTGCCATTAACATTGCAAAAAATCCAGTTCAGCACAAACGGACTAAGCATATAGACATAAGGCATCACTTTCTTTGTGACTGTGTAGACAAAGGACTGGTATCTATTATGTTTTGTCCTACGGAGAACCAAATTGCTGACATTTCTACTAAGGCATTAAGCAGAGAACGATTTGAACAAATTAGGTTAGACTTGCGGATGATTAAGATTGCATAAACTCTCCTCAATGACTGACTAGAAATTCGGATATATTACTCTAAAATATAAGAGGTGATCTAGTCAATATTTCATATCACGTATTTCCTACCAACTTGTAGATTAACATGAGAATGTGGTTTTGTGTGCAGGATTACTTTCCCAAAATTCATCAACAATTGGAACTGGACAATCAACCAGGTAGCATTTGTTGTGCACTTCTTTTTAGATTCAAATAATTAAACCGGGCACCTTAAACCTATTCCCCTCATTATTACCCTGTCAGCGCAGTTCACACCTTTACCGCCAAAACGTCTTTTCGCTTCTATCTCTGACAAAATGACGGACGACTTCACTTCACCCAACCCTTTCCCTTTCCAACGCCATTAAACCTCCATCTTTTCACCTCTCTCTCTCTCTCATCCTATATTTGAACCACCCCACCCAACCTGCATCATTTCATATCTCAATCTCTCTCTCCCCTCTGTCTTTGAACCACTCTCTCTGATCTCCCTCATCCTTCGTCACCCAACAATGGCTTCCTCCTAAGAATCTCTGAACAAAACCACACAAGAAACCAAAGATTCTTCTTCCATGGCCCTGATCGTACATCCCACTGCGAATATATCTCCTCCTCTTAAAATAGACTTCTCTGACTTCCTCAAATGGGGGGATATGACCAAAACTTTGCCAATTTCTTCAATCCTCCATCACCCTCAACGGCATTCCCACCTTCAAGGGAGCCAGTTCACCCAACTCCTTCAACCACTCCTTCCAACCCTCAAGAACCTACTCAAAACCCTACACAACCTCGCTGTCGCCTGAGAAAGACCTTCCAAGAAACTATTCCAGTGTCTGAGGATGATCCCTCATCGGAAAAAATCCCCTCCTCTGACTCCATCCGACCTCCTCATACTAGGCACCAAAAACGACAAGCAGAAGAGGCCCTTCAGCATGCTCTGCAACAGAGAAAGAAACGCAAGGGTACCACCGCCTCTTCTCCCCCTAGGGATCTCCTACTGCGTCAGGTTCGCAGGAACAGACGCAAGCACATTTTCCCCAAACCTCCTAGGTCTCGCCTACCACCATCTCCCTCCGTAACTCCTCCAGACTCTCCAGCCTCCTCTTCATCACAGTCCACTCCTTCTCCACAACGCACACCCCCAGTCATTTCCAAACCCACTACCTCCAAACCTCGCACCACTACTCGAAAGAAACGGGTGCCCACCTTGTCCATCTCCTGTCTCCTCTTCTGACAGCGAGTCTGAGCCCACCCCTATCGCACCTTCTGAACCAAGTTCTCATGCCTTTTCTCACTTCTAACGGCGCTCTCTCCTCCAAGGCCGTGTCATAATTGGGTTGGGGGGGCCCTGAAATGGATACCCTCCTTACCAAGCTCGAGGTACAAGGATGGTCTGCGCTTTTTCTCTAGACCACAGGCCAACGTAAACTAGCCAAACCTCAAATGTACGAATTCTACGCACAAGGGAGTGTGCGTGACTCTGTTTTCTCTACAACTGATTGAGGGGTTTCCCTTCGCCTCACTCCCTCCGACATTGGTCGTATTCTCCAAATTCCTGATGAAGGTTGGGCCCATTACGTTCGTCATGAGTGGCCTCCCCTTGACAACTTGCCCTCTACTCCGGACATCACCAAAAAGTTTGCTGGGAAGCCCACTTTGACTCAGCATCGACGCGTCCAAAGGAGGGAAATGTCTCCCCTGCATAAGGTCTACGTTGATGTGGTCCACAAGATCCTGATTCCTCGCCAGGAACGAAGGTCTGAGGCGAGCTATCTTGATCTCACCCTGATGGAACTGCTCGATGCAGGTGTTCCAATAAACCTTCCAGGCCTTATGATGAAACATATTCAGCGAGTTCTCATCCAGGATAAGAAGGGACATGCTCTCCCTTACGGGTTCTAGTTGGCCCCAATCTTTGAGGCCTACTCAGTACCTGTGCAGGTTTGGACCATGCAGACTACAAATGATGTTCTTGGTCAGGTGGACCATCAAACCCTACCTGGTTCAATGCAACGACCAGGCACTCCACTTCACCGCCTACAAATGGCGCTAAATGCCAAGCATGCGGAGTTGCTTCAGGAACGGGAGAGATTTGATCAGGAGAAGCGTGCCCTCAATCTCAGGATTGCTGAACTGGAGGATACACTCATGAAGGAACGGGCTAAACATACTGACATTGTGCACACCCTTACCAAGCTCATTCTTTGATCCAACTCCCTCTCTGCCTAAACCTATCTGTTTTTTTCTGGGTGCCTTGTTCAATTTTTTATTTCTCTTTAAGTTGCATTACTTTTGTTATGACTGCTGGTAGTTCTGCTTTCTTTTGTTTTTGTTTATCTGGTCTGTAATCTCGCTGTTGTAAATACAATTCTCTGTTTTTTCTACTATCTCTGGTTATACATTTTATCTTACTATGATTATCCTTCGCTTCTCACATACTTATCAGTTTTTCGATTATGTCAAAAGGGGGAAGATAATGATTTATGCAATATTTATAACCCTTGCTTAACCTGGTTCATTCTTGAAGCTCTTTTTCTTATTATAGCTGTAATATGGGCGTATCAACTCAGGAAGTTTGTCATCATCAAAAAGGGGGAATTTGTTGAACAAGGGCTTTTGATGATTGACAAAAATAATGAAACAGGTTGGATCATCAGGTTCATTCAGCAGGGCGATAGCCACGAAAAAATGCACATACTACACACAATAAAAGTGAAATAACAGGTGCTGGAAATAAGGCATATAACAAGGAATACTACTCCAAGCTATCAACTACTCCAAGCTGTCAAAAAGAAGAAGGATTTAAAAAAGGAATACTAATACTACTCCAACTCTAACAAAAAGCGTAAAAAAAGGAGAAGTTCGATTAGAAGAAGAAATTCGAAAAGAGAAAGGACAACACAAGTTATCTCTGAAGCTGCAACTATAAAACCAGAAAAGAATTCACAGAAGAAGATTGAGCAAAACAGAGAGAGACGAAGCATAAGAGAAAAACGACACTTAATGTAGGGTTTAGGAGTTTTGTTTTCTCTTTGAATTCGTAAGCTATTGTGTAATATCTCAGGATCTATAACTGAGATTAGTTTTCTAGTCTTCAAGTGGGGAGTAACTAGAAGACTTTGGGAACGTGAGCCTTGGGAGGTTTGCGAGTAGAAGTTAGGTAAGGACGTAGGGGTGAAGCGTAGTTACAAGTTGTATTTAACTGTTGAAGGCTCACGATTGATTTTAGTAAAATTGGGAGAAATTCCTGTAGAGGTACAGGTCGTGGTTTTTCACCTATTGTGAGCTAGGTGTTTCCACGTAAAATCACTGTGTTCAAGTTGAATTCTGCATTCTTGAAACAGATCAACTAACCTGTTCCAACGAGTAGGCAAATTCCTAGGGTGCGCAGTTCTAACAGGGAGCACCAAGATCTTCATGTAGGGAAGTCAACAATAAACATTATCGTTAAATGTCATTACCAAAATTTGGTGAGATTGTTAGCATCTGAAGAATTTTGAATAATGAAATTTCAGGTACAAAGAGGCAACAACTGAGGGATATAGAAATAAAAAAGAAAAGAGAGTAAATTAAAGAAGGAAAGAATTTCAGGTACCAAGATCTTATTGGCATATGGGTGACATATTTTCTTACAGTGTTTACATAGAGTTTCAGCATAATTTGAGTCAAATGAGTTTAAGACTAAACATATATTTTAAATGTTTATCTTGAGACTGAGTTGAAGAAAAGACACAAGTTTTATGAATATTTTTGTCAGTAAAGAGCATGACTACTTTCTTTTTAAAAGAAAGCATTACCAGTTTTGAGAAAGCATCATCAGTTTTGAGAGAGCAAAGCCAATATATAGAAAATACATTGAGCCAAGGCTCTAAGTCGCAAATTTTCAATTTTCCCCTAAAGTGGGACATTTTCTCAGTTATTGAGCACAATGCATGTTTAGAGAGTAGTATTGAGCACCGATGTGGGTACGAGTTCAGATAACTCCAACCTCATAAACTACGTAGCTAGCGTAGGATAGGATTGTACCAGATGTACAACTCCTCATATGTCACTAAGATGGCGCAGTTTATATGGATCCCCAACACTTCATCCCTTACCCCGACAAGGTATGAGATGGTTCTGGCAATTTGGGCAAGACGTTGTATCATCATGAGGCTCACAGTGATGGTTATTGGTTAGAGAAACTCCCCAAGTTATAGTATACATTAATTTCAGACGCAGACAAAGTTGCATTTATTTATGCATTAAATTTGATATTTTCCTATAATGCAGAACTTATGTAATTGAATTATTTTTAGCATTAAGCCTATGATTTTGAACAATGAATCCCGAGTTTTTTTGTTTTGGTCATTTTACATATCATACATTCCACATACTGACGCCCTTTGGTACTGCATCATTTTATGATGCAGATTCAGGTGTCCACATGATAGCAGGCATTCAGTAAGACAATTTTCCTGAAGCAATTGGTGAGACCTCTTCGCTTTCAGAGTACTATAGTTAGTTTAGCTTATGTATTTTATTCTATAGTCAGGTTGCCATGGGTCTTGTTGCAGCGCCTATCTTCAATATATTAAAGGCTTCATGGACAGAGTTAGTGAGTCAGTCTAATCTTTTCATTTAGACATTTTAAGCATTATTACTAATTGTATGAAAAGATATTTTCAGACTCGGTATAAACCATGATTGAAATTCTTTGTGTTTTATTAAATATTTTAAAAGGTTCATCTTGTAAAACTTCTACATGTATGTTAAAGACTTCCAGTTGAGTAAGTCAGCAAGCCAAGGGTTTGCTTGGGGACCAACAATGGTTTTCGAGTGCCAACCACATCCATGGTGTAGACTTGGGTGTGATAGGTCAACTATTGGCCTGTCTTTAAGGCTAAAATACAAAACTCGGTCTAAACAAACACCAAAAACCTCGGTACTCAAATCGACTATGCTTCTAGCCTAATTTTTTTATTCTGGAGCAAATGGAGCAAATTTACCTTGACTTCACAGCAAAACTCATTTTCCTAACTTCCAAATGAACGACTAGGAAACTGAACTACTAGCAAGTCATAAATGACTTGGGGTCGCTATAGGAATACTCTAACCGTTGCAAAAAATATAGAGACGCAGAAATGACTTGGAGGATCATTGCAGTTAATTATTTTTTATATAATCTACTTATACTTCTGGGTCAAAACTATTTTCTCCACTTATCTTTTTGTCCCAGTACACATACTTTCACACATATATATACCTTAACACAAACTAATTCTTCAAGTATATTACAATTTGATTTGGGCTTTTGAGATTAGAGCTTCAACTTCAAGGTGCAAATACACAAATACCTCAAGAGAAACTTATCATTACAATATACTTTGGTTTGGGTGTTTGAGATTTGAATTTCAACCTTTAAGATAGCAATGTTTATTTTAATCTTGTTTATTTCATATGCGCTCTTTATCTTTATTTTAAGTGAAATTCTGTTAAAGCTTTATTAGTTCACATATATGGTTTTCACATACTATTTTATAAAAAATTCATAATATATCTTGGTTTGTTAAATTTACTTCTTGGCTGGTATGACAACTCTAATCACATCAAAGACTATCAAAATCTGTCATTTGTTATCAAGTAGGTGTTTGAAGCTAAAATTGAAATTGTGTTTGAAGATAAATTTTGAAATAAATATTACAATTTAAATGTACTTTTTAAAAATATGAAATAAAATTTAAATGAGATGTTTCAGAAAAATAAAAAACTAGGGTAAATTTGAAAATATCTATATATTATTAATAGGAGAGGATAAAGCCTCCATATTTAGCCAAGTGGCAGTGCAGTAGACTGACATGTGGCATTTTAAGGATAAAATAGTTAATTAGGTAATAATTAGTTATCAATTAATCTTTCATTTTTAGTTTTAAAATATCAATTAATTAAATCTCTATATATAAATCAATTACTTTCAAAATTTTATTTTATAAAAAACACACACGTGTAATTACATTTAATTATTTATAATTCTGTATTTGAATATCTTTTTAACTTTGGGTTACGGAAATGCATTCCTGTAGCTGATTAAGAATTTCTTCTTTCTTTTTAAAAATCCTTAATTCCAATTATTAAAACTATAAAATAAAATTTAACAAAAAAATCATAAATATAAAATATAAAATTTTGAATGATCTGTTTTGAACATTACATTTTTTCAATTAAATAAAAACGGATTTTAAAAAAAAAATAACTATCTAAATAATACCATTTTTCTTTTTTTCCCTCTAAAACTAATATTTGAAAAACTACTCTTATCCACATATTTGAAAAACAAAAACTACCTTTAACTCCATTCCCCACATCTTTTTGAAAAGTTAAAGTTTATTATTAAGACTTCTTCACAAATTCTACAATTTCTATTGATACACCACAGAGCATTTGTATTTTTTATATATCCTCTTTCTCATGATTATATTTCATAAATTATTATTTTTATTATATTGAATAATTGTGTTGATTCTTTAACAAAGATTTTGCTTCTTTTGAATCTTGGATATAATGAATCTGACTGAAAGGAAGTCGACATTATTTTGAACTTTCAACCACTTTTGCAAGACAAGGTGAGTCTTAATGTTTGTGGATATTTTTAGTTTAATTGGGCTTTTTTGTACAAATCTTTCGAAGATCAACGACGCTTACAATCATAAGAATGATCATTCGTTGTATAGGCATGTATAATCAGTGTATATGTCATGTATTAATCAAACTTTATTCGTTTTTAAATGTATTATAATCTATATTCAGTTTATAACTCATGTATAATTAAACTACATTTTATATTTAGTGTATACTTTTTTTACTTTTGACAATCTATATTGTAAAGTCATATATATTTTCAATGGTTTTATGCCTTTTGACAATCTATATTGTAAAGTCATATATATTTTCAATGGTTTTTTACTATTGTTATGTAAATAAAATATGATTATATTTGTCGTAGATTAATTAGATAAATATTTATTCTAATGCATAGATGAATTTAATCATTTCACATTGAAAATAAAATTTACCTCTATTTTATTTATTTCAAATAGAACTAAATTACGATAAATCACTAATTTCGACATACAAAAATGCTACTTTATTGTTATTAATAATTCACTTTACTTATGATTATTAATATTAACTTTTGTTTTGATTAATAGAATGTGGTTCAAGTTTTTCTTTGTCGAAGAAAATACAATAACCTCAAAACATATAGATTATTCTTAATTTGTGTCACGCCCCGGGAGGGTACCCTAGGCGTGGCTGGCACTCAGAGACTATTGCTAGCCCCCAAGCGAACCACTTAGCCTCATCACATCATTCATTATAGACATCGCGGAAGGAAATAGTAAACAATACCTTAAAATAGTGGGCCAATGGCCAAACATTAGTCTTCATTATTAAAAACAAACAAGAGAAGATTTCTCAGTCTAAAACAAAACTTTTTCCATTAACCTCAACGTTAGGTCCACGAAGCCTCTAACGTTATCTAGACTGTCTAAGAAGGGGACCATGACATACCATGGCTACCCGACTCAATAAGAAAACAAGATAACATCAAATAAAGGATTCCTTCGAAAACAAGGAGGCTCACCACAATCTGAACTTGAAAACACTTGACCTCAACGGGGCGGCTGCTGAAGTCCTCTAGCTCCTGTATCTGCATCATGAAACGATGCAGCGCCAAATGGCGTCAGTACGTGGAATGTACTGGCATGTAAAATAGCTGAATCAAAGCATTAGCAACATCAAGACACAACACCCATCACCAAGAGACCTTACATTTACAACGGAGAAACATCAACTTAGCCATAACATTAACATTGACATTTGAGTCCTATCAATGAAACCTTTCTGAGAGGCCTAACTGGGAGTTTCTTTAACAGACAACCATCACTTATGAGCCAGTGATGATACAACGAAGCGATGCCATTGCCACATCCATCCAATACCCTGCCCGGGGTAAAGGACATAACCTTAGAAAAAAACATTAGTCCTCATAGGGACAAGAAAGGAGCCATCCACGTTGCAGTTCAATCCCCTCTTCCTACGCGGGCCACGTAGTTAATGGGTTCAAGTGGGACTCACTCTTACCCATTTCGGTGCTCAATACTCCTCCCAGAACTCGACATGCTCATAAAACATTAACATCATTAGTCCCATAGGGACACATTACATCATCATTAGTCCTCATAGGGTGTAGTACATCATCATTAGCATCTCATTTACATTAATATCATTGTCATCTCATTGCATTAACATTAACATCATCATCATCACCTCATTAGCAGTTACTTCAACATCATAGACTTTAGGAATACTAATTTAGGAACTTTGACTCTCAACTTAGAGACATCAACATCAGTCATCATAACATCAATATCATTCTTCAAGGTCTAAACATACCACCCTACGTTCATTATGCAGGCTTTACTAATCATCATATTTATAAGGTTTTTAAAACATATGCACTTCACAAAAATGATTTAGGGTATATAGAAATTTTATGATGATCATCATCAATGTAGTAAAATATATAAATATATGCATAAATTAATGGCAATTACTCATTACATTTCATGAATTAAACATGTTTCAATTCATCACCCTAACATCATCACCATTAAACTTTAATACCTTACTCATGGGGGCACATGGGAGGGCATTTCCATGCTTTAAGTGAAGCCTTACATATCTGGAAATTTGATATTACAATCAAAATTTGATGAATACTCGTTTCTTGGAGAAAATCCTCGATTTCTGTAGTTCTTTTAGAATGGAAGAACTTGGAAAGACATCGTTTGAAGAGCCTTTTTTTGATTCTTGACTCAGAATCTTTAGAGTTTTCTTGATGAAGAACCCTAATTCATGGAAAGAAGAATCAAGGAATCCTTTCTTGGGATTCTTGAATTCGCTTTCTTGAAACCCTAGGTTATAATTTAAGATTCTATTAGGGATTTCATGAATAGATAGAGAAATTAGCTTAAAGCTTATGAAGAACAACTCACCTTGATGAAGAATCTTGAAACTTAATCCTAACTTGATGACTTTCTTGATGATTCTTGAGCGTTTTAGGTTTAGGAGTGAAAGAGAGGGTTTTAACTCATGAAACTGATGTATTATGCGTTTTGGGACCTTAGATAGACCCCCAAAGGCTTTAGGGTAAAAGTACCCTCAAAATAAAATAAAGAAACGTCGCTTAGCTTATCCAGAAAGGGTTCGCGATAGGTCCGCGTCGCGGAGCCATCGCGGACCTTCAGACAGCTCTGCAGGTCTCCAGTAAAATGGTTATAACTCTCTACTCCGAACTCCGTTTAACGCGAAATTAGATGCGTTGGAAAGATAATTCAAAGATCTGTAATTTGATATATTATGGGTCACTTAACGCATTATAAATTAGGAGATATGGTCATCTGAAGTTGACCCGTCCATCAACTCACATGAAAACTTAGTCGCTAGAAATTCTTTGGACTTGGTTTGATGTAAAAGATTATTTATAACTCTAAATCACATCTAATATACTTAAAATACTTAGGAATTGATCCTATCATATGAAGGATGACTCAATTTTGAAAAAAAAAAAAGTTGGGGTGTTACAATTTGTGTATGTATTTAAGTAAGTTATTTGATAATCATATTATGATCATGATGTAATTTATCATATAAAATTGTTCTGATGTACCTTCATTATTGCAAAGATGAAATTAAAATAAAATTAATGAAATAATAACCTTATCAATTTTTATCATAATAAAATAGTGTATAGTCTAAATTTTTGTACTTATAAAAATAAGTATCATAAGTTACTGTTCTAAATAAATCAATAAGAAACATATTTTTTTCACAAAGAACAGAAATATTAATGGGAAGAAAATTAATAAGCAAAAGATAAATATTCTCTTAACAAATCAGGAACTATATTTTTTTAAATGAATTTTTAAAAATAAAAATAACTACTATAAGCACACGTAAAAAAGGGAAAAAAAACTGAACAAAACATTAATATAACCCATATTAACACGTTTCTTTTTAATTTTTTTTTATGTTTTTTCTTTTTTTTCCCTATGTGTCTTCTTAATAACTTTTTCCATAAATATGTTTTAAAAAGTGCCATAAAAAACTATATTCAGCCACTTGGCAGATATCGTTTACAGCAACTTTTTTTGTTGTTGTTGCTTAAAGTATAATTGCACAGATATCGTAAAGTTATTCCATAAAATTTACTAAAATAGTTTAACAACACAATAGGAGAAAAACTTTTGAAATCTATATTAGAAATATCCCGGCAGTATCACAATGAGAACATATTATAAAATATGACGAAAATACCTTCAAAACATAATTATTTATTTAATCTTATTTGTGTTTATTAAAATAACAATGCATTATATATTGAATTCTTTTCTCTTTTCAGAAAATATTTTTATGTATGTTATTCTACATAAATATAATTAATACTGCTAATACATATATTTTTAATTTAGGCATTAAACTAACTCAATGATTTTAAATTATGCAATTTAGAAGTACTATTTAATAATTAATTCAAATATGAATTTCAAAAAATAACTAACCTTATCTTTAGAAAACATCTTATCTCATAACCACTTCTTTTTCTTTTAAAAAAAAACTCCTGTTCCACACCCTCTAAAACTAATTCTTCCAATATGAAGTCAAATACGTGAATAATGAAAATTACCTTCGATGATACAGAAATGATGAAATGTGAAGACGAAATAATTCATTGCAATGAATATGCTAAATTCTTTTATACATTTGCATGTTCATCTCAACTTTGATGTGTGAGGATGCCTCGCACACATAAATTTCATGTCACGCCCCGGGAGGGTACCCTGGACGTGGCCGGCACTCAGAGACTATTGCTAGTCCCAAGCGAACCACTTAGCCTCATCACATCATTCAACATCAACACAACGGAAATAATATCAAAGGAATATCTTAAATAAGGGCCCAATGGCCAACATCAATCTCAACATCAACTAAGTAAGGGAATATTACTCAGTTCAAAAGGAAAACATCTGCATCAACCTCGACATCATATCTACGAAGCCTCTAACCTGACTCAACAGTCTAAGAATGGTGCCATGACATGCCAGGGCTACCGGACTCAATGAATGAAGGAAAACATAAAGTAGAAGGGTTCCCTCCGGAAAGCGAGGAGGCTCACCAAACTCTGAACTCGAAATCTGCGGCTTCAACGGTGCGCCTGAAGTCCTCTAACTCCTGTATTTGCATCATGAAACGATGCAGCGCCAAATGGCGTCAGTACGTGGAATGTACTGGCATGTAAAATAGTTGAATAATAGGGTAAGTACACAGCATAAAGAAACATCAACTCAACATCATCCTCCGTCGGAATGTCAAAAGTCTATCTAAGGCAAGAGATTAGAATAGACAATCGACTCATCAACCTCTCATCAGTCATCAACATCACATTAAGCTCATCTCGAGGAACTTCGACATCGATCACATAAAAGAGAACATCACATCGGCTCAAGGGAACATCACATCGACTCAAGGAAACATCACATCGACTCAAGGAAATATCACATCGACTCAAGGGCTCGACGCAACATCACATCAACATCAACATCAGAGTTCTATCAAATGGAACTTAACCGGGAGTTTCTCTAACCGACAACCATCACTTATGAGCCAGTGATGATACAACGAAGCGATGCCGTTGCCACATCCATCCAATACCCTGCCCGGGGTAAAGGACATCACATCAGTGGATCCACAAGAAAACATCAAACATCAGTCCTCTTTTGGGACAAGATAAGAGCAATCCGCGTTGCGGTTCAATCCTCTCTTCCTACGCGGGCCACGTAGTTAATGGGTTTGAGTGAGACTCACTCTCTACCCATTTCGGTGCTCAATACTCCTCCCAGAACTCGACATGCTCATAAACATCATCCTCATTAGTCCCATAGGGACTTAATACATCATCATCAGTCACATAAGGACATGGTATAATAATTAATACCTCAACATCAACATCGGTCCTAGAGGGACATGGTATAAAACATCAACATCAGCATCAGTCCCATAGGGACATAATATAATACCTCAACTTCAACATCACCTCATCTCATAACATCAACATCGGCATCATGGACTCAAAATACTCTTTTAGAAATTAGACTTCCAATTTTAAGACATCATAAACATCATTCTCATCGACATCATCGTCAAGACTCTCATCAAATGTGAAACACAATCACAACATCACAACATCATCATCGTCAAGGCTCTAGACTGATCCCTAATTTCATTATGCATGCTCTTTCCAAGATAATAATTATAGGGTTTTTAAATGCACTCATGGAAATGAATTAAATGTAAAACAAAATAGTGATGATCATCAATTCCTGTAAGAAAATCATTTATACATAAAATACGTAGATTTTTACATGCATCAACTCTTTACATTAACCTCCTCATCAAGACTCTAAACTCAATGCTCAGAAGGGCACATGGGAGGACATTCCCATGCTTTAGGTTAGCCTTACATACCTGGAAAGTTTTGCTAACACGAGGTTGCACAACTTCCTCTTGATCTCCTCAATCCTCACCTTCCTTCAAGCCCTAGCTTTGGTGACCTTTAGGAAGAACGCTTAGAATTTTGGGGTTTTGAAACCCTTTTTCTTGAAAACCGACCTTAACTAGTCGTAGGAGAACGTTTTAGATAATTAGGAATGGACCAAATTGCCCTCCGTAATTTAAAAAAATTTATCCCCATTTGAACGGACAGTGTATTTTCGGACAGTGTATTTTCGGAAATTCAACTCCATCAAAAAATTTACAGAAAACATAAGTGTGGCTCTGCGACCAGTCCGCGTCGCGGTCCTGTCGCGCAGGCACACTGTTTTTCGTTTTGGAACGAAAAATTATCTTTCGACTCGGTCGCTCTAAAAATCGACCGGGACCTTTTTCCCACTCCATTTTCAGTGCTGATCACGAATCCACTCTCGAATTTTCAATCCGAGCATCGGAAGACGCGTTTTACGCACACCTCTTTCCTAGGGGTATTTAGTAATTTATCGGGTGTTACATTTCACCTATGCGTAAGTAACTTTTTAATTCTTCATCATTTGTTAGTCGTTACTTCTTATTTATCATTATGATAATGATTAAAAGGTTAAAGGTATACGTGAAATAACAAAATCAAGATAAAATTTATAATTGAAATTAAACGTTTTTCTATATTATTCATTTTTTAGTATTAAATGAACTGAAATTTAGACACATTTATTTTTATGGTTTGTATTTTTAGTAAAAAACTTTTTATTAAAAAAAGATACATGTTACCAACTAATAAATAATCATATCCTTACACTCTTTCATATTTGGTTTTAAAATATTTTCAAAATGTAGAGTTCTAATAAAATTTTAAAATATTTATTGAATATAGTTTTCCCACCTTACAAATATATTTAAAAAATATAATTACGTATGGAAAACTAACAGTTAGAGAACTGCAAAATTAACAATTTTTACACTCTTTAATATTAGATTTTAAAATATTTTTAAAATGTATTTTTTCTAATAAAATTTTAAAATATTTAATAAATATAGTATTCCAACTTTACAAATATATTTAAAAAATATAATTACGTATGCAAAAGTAGCAGTTAGAGAACTGCAAAATTAAAAATTTTTTTTAGTTCTCAATTAAATTTATCATTTTTTTTAAAAAATTGGGTTAATGATGTAATATTTTTAAAACAGTTATTTTTATGGTTTGTATTTTTATTAGATAACTTTTTATTAAAAATAAATATACATATTACCAACTAATTAATAATCAGATCTTTAGACCCTTTAAAATTTTATTTTTATGTAAAATTTTAAATTATTTAAAAAATATAGTTTTCCAACGTTACAAATATATTTAAAAAAATATAATTACATATGGAAAAGTAACAGTTAGAGAACTGCAACATTAACATGCCCTTAATCAAAGGACAATTAGTTAACGTCATTATTAATAATCATTGACTATATATTATATAATTCTTCACAATTAGTATTACCCTCGAAACTTTTAAACTAATTATAAAGATATACATAACAAAAAAAAAAGACAATCATTCAAATTACTTTTAAAAATGACAAAGATTAATTTAAACAATTTGTCGACATTGATTTAATATTTTTATAGATTTTAAAAATATCACAAGCATATATATTTAAAATTTGTATATAATAATTAATATAATTATTAATTAATAATAACAAGAAGAAGAATATCATTCATTAAGTTTCAATTTATTTCAAGATATATTTTCCATGCAATTGCATATCATGTTAAATGATAGCATACAACTGAAATCTGCTAATGTAAAAAATTAAATTTGGAATGATGCTGCATAACTAAAATCGTATAATATATGAGTAAAAGAAAACGTAACTAAAATATTCCATGTAACAACACAAATTCCAAAAAAACAAATTTCAATCTTTCATATAAAAGAAAAAAAAAATTCTATTACCTTTTATTCTTTTTTTTTTTAGAATAATTGGAGACAGAAACTGACTTTTGTTTTAAAAAAATGTAATTTACTTTTGTTAATCAATTTTAAAAGTTTGGAAAAAACATAATGGAAAGTACCATTTAAATTTTAATTGTAATTATAGAAATATATTTTAGTGTAAAAATGAAATAAACAATTAGTTAGTTACTTATTAATAGTTTAAAAAATTAAATAATTCTGTAATTTTGAAAATTACAAAATGATAAAAGGTCATGGTTTTGATAGTTACAATTTCAACAATGAATTAATCATTATTTTAAAGATAAACACATGTTCAGCAAAATCTATACTTTTAAAACTACCCACAAAACTCCAACTTCTAAAAAAATTTAAAAACTTTGAAAAAAAGCAAAATTAATTTAAAATCTAAAAATTAAATTTGAAAAGAATGCATTTAAAATATTTTGATTATTTAAATAGATATTTACTATTTTATGATGAAAAATAGAATATATTCAACTCTTGAATAAAAATATGTACTACAAGTATTATCATATATGCATCATAACTTAATATCTAATCTGAATAGATTAAAGGAGCATATTGCTAAGTACATAGCTACTACTGTCACGCCCCGGAAGGGTACCCTTGGCGTGGCCGGCACTCAAAGACTATTGCTAGTCCCCAAGCGAACCACTTAGCTTCATCACATCATTCAATCACATACTTCTAATGAACAACGGAAAATATATGCAAGTAATGGACACATCTCATCTAAAGTTCTCAAAGGAATATAGATAAAATAATGAAGGCTAGTAGAAAGAACTAGCTCACAATCTCAACAACAACGCTCGACCCTTGTCTATGAAGCCTCTATCACTAATGATGTGGTGCCAATGACAGACCCATGGCTACCCAAATCACAATAAGGAAATAGTCCAATCCTAACTCTAAAGCATGATGAAATAAAAGTAATGGTTCCTCCGGAGTAGGGGAGGCTCACCAAATCAACTTCGAATCTCTGATCTTCAAAGAAGCGCCTGTTGATGATCTCTAGTACCTGCCTCTGCATCATAAAATGATGCAGTCCAGAGTGGACATCAGTACTTTGAATATACTAGTATGCAAAATAGCTTAATGAAACAGAAATCGGTAGAAAACACGGAAAGTAACATCAAGTTAAAATAAACATCATAATCACATCAACACAGTCAATTGTCTATCTATGAAAGAATAAAGAGTAGACAAGTGACACATCATTATCTCAGACTCATCAATAGTCTCAACTCGTCACATAGATCATCTCAGGGGTGTCCACCCCCGCTCATCTCATCTAGACTCGGAGTACGGTGAGAATTTTTTCGGGAGTTTCTCTTATCCGACAACACTCACTTATGAGCCAGTTAATGTACAATAATTACCTTGATGTTGCCACAGTGGTCCCAAACTTGCCAAGTAAGGAACACTGGATACCATATCAATGTACCCGATATAGAATCAAACCGAATGATTCCTCTATTGCTTTCAGGGATTGTTAAACCTCGAGGGAAACCATATATATGTGATGGTTTAAGCCTCTCCTACATTTGGCGACGTAGTTAATGAGTTCGTGTAACGCCCGCGAAATTACCAAAATACCCCTAAAGGGGAGGTGTGCGAGAAACGTGTCTTCTGATGCTCGGATCTAAAATCCGAGAGCGGATTCATGATCAGCACTGAAAATTGAGTGGGGGAAAGGTCTCGGTCGATTTTTAGAGCAACCTAGTGGAAAAATAATCTTTTGTCTCAAAATGAAAAACAGTGAGCCTCCGCGATGGAACCGCGACGCGGATCTGTCGCGAAGACACACTTATGTTTTTCTGAAAAATTTTGACAGAGTTGAATTTCTGAAAACACACTGTCCGCGACCAGTCCGCTTCGCAGACTGTGTTATTTCAGGTCGGGATTTAATTTCTTAAAATTTCTAAGGGCATTATGGTCCATTCCCACCTTTCCCAAACGTACCCCTATGACCAATATAGGTCGGTTTACACGAAAAAGGGTTAAAAAACCCCCATTGAAGTGTTCTCCTAAGGATTTCTAAGGCTAGGGCTTGAAGAAGGTTGAGGTGATCAAGAAGGAATTTTAGTGTTTCGTGTGACTACTCATTCCAGGTATGTAAGGATACTCTGAAAGCATGGGAATGTCTTCCCATGTGCCCCTATGATGTAGGTATGGATGTCCTAATGTGATGATGATAGGGTAACAAATTGAAGTATGAATTAGTTAATACGATGTAGAGAGTAATTAGCATTGTTGTATGCATATACATATATATTTCATGCATTGATGATGATTGTCATAAAAACCCTCATGTGTTTTAAAACTATTTTCATGAAAAACATTTAGTTGAAAAACCTTATATCTATTGCATTCTAGAAAAGCATGCATGATGAACATGGGTGTGTGTGTGTAGAGCCTAGAGTAATGATAAAATAATGAATGATGAATGATGAGCATGAGAATGTGTAATTGTCTTTAGGTTGAGAGTTAAAGCTCCTAATCTATTGTTCCTAGAGTCTATGATGATGATGATGCTAAGGTTATGAATGCGAGGATGTTGATGTTAATGTTAACAAGGTGAGATGATGACGATGTTAATGTTAATTGCGATGTAATGTGTCCCTATGGGACAAGTGGATGTTGATGCCACTGATAATGTATTATGCCCCTATGGGGACTAATGACGATGTAACGTGTCCTTATGGGACTAATGATATTGATGTTTTATGAGCATGACGAGTCCTGGGAGGAGTATTGAGCACCGAAATGGATAAAAGTGAGTCCCACTTGAGTCCATTAACTACGTGGCCCGCGTAGGAAGAGAGGATTGAACCGCAATGTGGATGGCTCCTATCTTGTCCCAAATGAGGACTAATGTTATGTTTTGTGGATCCACTAATGTTATGTCCTTTACCCTGGGCAGGGTAATGGATGGATGTGGCAACGACATCGCTTCGTTGTATCATCACTGGCTCATAAGTGATGGTTGTCGGTTAAAGAAACTCCCAGTTAGGTCCCTCAGAAAAGGTTTCCCTAATAGTACTCTAATGTAAATGTTAATGTAAAGGCCAATGTAAATGCAAAGGTCAATGTTAATGTAAAGGTCAATGTTATTGTTTCCCTGATATACACGTTAAAGTGTCATGATGATGTACGTTATGCTCGGATGATTCTAATGATGTGATTCAGCTATTTTACATGCCAGTACATTTCACGTACTGACGCCATTTGGCGCTGCATCGTTTTACGATGCAGATACAGGAGCTAGAGGACTTCAGCAGCCGCCCCGTTGAAGCCAAGCGTTTGAAAGTTCTAACTGTGGTGAGCCTTCCTGTTTTTGGAGGAAAACTTCATTTGATGCTATCCTATTATTTCATTGAGTCGGGTAGCAATGGCATGTCATGGTCCCCTCCTTAGACGGTTTAGATAATGTTAGAGGCTTCGTAGATATAATGATGTAGTCAAGGTGAATGTTTTGATAACTGAGTAATATTTCTTTGTTTGGTTTTGATGACCAGCTTGAGGTTTGGCCATTGACCCACTACTTTAAAAGTGTTGTTTACTAATTTCCTTCCGCTATGTTTAAGACGAACGATGTGATGAGGCTAAATGGTTCGCTTGGGGGCTAGCAATAGTCTCTGAGTGCCGGCCACTCCTAGGGTACCCTCCCGGGGCATGACAAACTTGGTATAAGAGCACAGAGTTCAAGAGTCCTAGGGAGTCTACGAAGCCGTGTCTAGTAGAGTCTCGTTTATGCGTGTGTTGTGCACCACACTTCATAAACAGGATGCTACAGGGCATTAGGAAATGGTTCCACTTCTTTGATGTTCTGAGTCGTGCGTTAGAGCTTGACTTTAAGTAAACCCCTTTAATTCGTGAGTTACGCGTTTGCAGATAATGCCTCCAAAATGCACTGCTGCCCAAAGAGATGGTCCCGTCCCAAGTACTGAGAATCCCTTGACAGAACGTGAGGTAAGGAGACGGGGACGACCTGCTAGAGCTATTGAGGCTCCACCAGCACCTCCAGCTCAGTCAGTCCCCACTTCAGAGGCAAACTTCAGGGGAGCCATTGCCATGCTCACCCAGTTGGTGGCCTCGCAAAGTAGCAGTCGCGGTCCCCAGGCCCCAAGCTCCAGTTCCCAAGAGCCAACTGCTACCTCCAGGCTCAGGGATTTCTTGAGGATGAACCCGCCAGTCTATACGGGTTCTAAGGTTGAGGAGGATCCGCAGAACTTTATTGATGAGATGCGCAAGATCCTAAGGGCGATGCATGCAAGTGAGGTTGAAGGAGTTGAGCTGGTCTCATATCAGCTTAAAGATGTTGCCAACATTTGGTACAACCCATGGGAGGATGGCAGAGGTGAGAGTGCTGAACCAGCTGAGTGGGAAGAGTTCGAGAGTGCTTTTCTCGATCATTTCTTTCCTTAGGAGTTAAGGGAAGCCAAGGTTGAGGAGTTTGTAAACTTAAAACAGGAGGGTATGACTGCCAAGGAGTATAGCCTAAAGTTCACCCAACTATTAAGATATGCTCCGGAGATGGTCCTTGATATGAGGGCCAGGATGAGAAAATTTGTGTCTGGGCTGGGCAGACATGTGAAGAGAGAGTGCAAGGCAGCACTGCTGATTCCACACATGGTTATTTCTAGGCTGATGGTCTATGCTCAACAGACTGAAGAGGACAAGAAGAGGGACAGGGAGGAGCAGCAGAGCAAGAAAGCCAAAGCTACGGGCCAGGAGCAAAACCAGCAGAAGCAGGACAAGGGTAACAGGAACTTCTTTCAGAGGAAGCCTCCTCGCCATGCAACACCAATGGCGAATGCACCTGCTCAGCAGTACAGGCATGATCAGAAGACCCAGGGTCACCAGGACTTCAGAGCACAGGGATCTCAGTCCCAGGCTAGTGTCGCCCAGGGTCCAAGAGGAAGAGTAACTTGCGGCAGATGTGGTAAGCAACATCTTGGTGCATGCCGGGAAGGCACTAATCTATGCTATTCTTGTGGACAGCCTGCCATTTCCAGGGCAAGTGTCCTATGAGAAGCCATAGGGGTAATGACAGAGGTAATAGAGCCCAATCATCTACAGCGCCCCCTGCGGGCAGTCAACAGAGGGCTACTGCTGCAAATGCCGGAGGCGGAGCGAACCGCCTGTATGCTATGGGAAATCGGCAGGATCAACAGGCTGCCCCAGATGTTGTTACGGGTATGCTTCGAATCTTTTCTTATAACTGTTATGCATTACTTGATCCGGGTGCCACTTTATCCTTTGTGACGCCCTATGTGGCTAATAAGTTTGAGGTCATCCCAGAACGTCTATATGAGCCTTACTCTATTTTGACCCCTACTGGAGAGTCTATCGTGGCTAAGAAGGTCTATAGAAACTGTGTGGTATCTATTTATCATAGGGATACATTGGCTGATTTGGTAGAATTAGAGATGGCGGATTTCGATGTGATCCTTGGATGGATTGGTTTCACGCTTGCTATGCATCCATAGATTGTAGAACCCGAGTGCTTAAGTTTCAATTCCCAAATGAACCGGTCTTAGAATGGAATGGAGGTTATGTTGCACCCAAAGGTATAATTATTTCTTACCTGAGGGCAAGGAGGTTGATCTCTAAGGGGTGTATCTATCACCTAGTAAGAGTTAAAGCTGATAATGTCGAGACCCCTACTCTTGAGTCAGTCTCAGTTGTTAATGAGTTCCCTGAGGTGTTCCCTGAGGATTTACCTGGAGTCCCTCCTGATAGGGATATCGACTTCGGTATTGATGTACTCCCCGATACGCAGCCTATTTCAATTCCACCATACAGGATGGCCCCCGCTGAATTGAAAGAGTTGAAAGAACAGTTGAAAGACATGTTAGAGAAAGGTTTTATTAGACCTAGTGTTTCACCATGGGGTGCTCCCGTTCTGTTTGTGCGAAAGAAGGATGGGCCGCTCTGAATGTGCATAGATTATAGGCAACTGAACAAGGTCACAGTCAAGAACAAATATCCTCTTTCTAGGATAGACGACTTGTTTGACCAACTTCAAGGTGCCTCATGTTTTTCAAAGATAGACCTCAGATCGGGTTACCAACAGTTAAAAGTGAGGGAGTGTGATATCCCAAAGATAGCTTTCAGGACAAGATATGGTCACTTTGAATTTTTAGTGATGTCCTTTGGGTTGACAAATGCACCAGCAGCCTTTATGGACTTGATGAATAGAGTGTTTAGACCCTACTTGGATATGTTTGTAATCATCTTCATTGATGATATTTTGGTATATTCAAGGGATGAGGAAGAGCATGCTAAACATCTCAGAGTTGTCCTTCAAATTCTTAAGGACCATGAGTTGTATGCAAAGTTCTCAAAATGTGAGTTTTGGCTTAAGTCAGTGGCTTTCCTAGGCCATGTGGTTTCGGGTGATGGTATTCGAGTTGATAGCCAGAAGATTGAGGCGGTGGCAAGCTGGCCAAGGCCAACCTCTCCGACTGACATAAGAAGCTTCTTGGGGTTGGCAGGCTACTACCGAAGGTTTGTGGAGGGGTTTTCTTCCCTATTTGCACCATTGACCAAACTGACCCAGAAAAGGGCTAAGTTCCAGTGGTCTGATGAATGTGAGAAACGCTTCCATGAGTTAAAGACCAGGTTGACCACTGCACCTATCTTGACCTTGCTTGACGGGACGGATGACTTCGTGATATACTG